>CP144691.1:36498009-37062778 GCA_036885675.1 Vigna mungo
CTGTCTCTGCTCTACGCGCGCGTCACTACGGGTCATCTGTTCTACTAAGCGCGAGTCACTCTGTCTCTGTTACTACACGCGAGTCACTCTGTCTGTACGTCACTCTATCTCTGTTCTACGCGCGCATCACTATGTTCTCTGCTCTACGCGCGCGTCACTCTGTTCTCCGCTCTACACGCGCGCGTCACTCTGTTCTCTGCTCTACGCGCGCGCGTCTCTCTGTTCTCTGTTCTACGCGCTCGCCTCACTCTTTTTTCTGTTAGACGCGCGCGCGTCACTATGTTCTCTGTTTTATGCGTGCGCATCACTCTGTTATCTGTTCTACGCGCGCGTCACTCTGTTCTCTGTTCTACGCACACATCACTCTGTTCTCTGTTCTTCGTGCGCGTCACTCTGTTCTCTGTTCTACGCGCGCGTCACTCTGTCTCTGTTCTACGCGCGCGTCACTCTGTCTCTGTTGTACGCGCTCGTCACTCTTTCTGTGTTCTACGCGCGCGTCACTCTGTCCCTGTTCTACGCGCGCGTCACTCTGTCTGTGTTCTACGCGCGCGTCACTCTGTCTTTGTTCTACGCGCGAGTCACTCTGTCTCTATTCTACGCGCACGTCACTCTGTCTCTGTTTTACGCGCGCGTCACTATGTTCTCTGCTCTACGTGCGCACGTCACTATGTTCTCTGTTCTACATGCGCGCTTCACTCTGTTCTCTATCGTACGCGCGCGCGTCACTCTCTTCTCTGTTCTACGCGCGCGTCACTCTGTTCTCTGTTCTACGCGCGCGACACTAAGTTCTCTGTTCTACGCGCGCGTCACTCTATTCTCTGTTCTACGCGCGCGTCACTCTGTTCTCTGTTCTACGCGTGCGTCACTCTGTTCTCTGTTCTACGCTCGCGTCACTCTGTTCTGTGTTCTACGGGCGCGTCACTCTGTTCTCAGTTCTACGCGCGCATCACTCTGTTCTCAGTTCTACGCGCGCGTCACTCTGTTCTCAGTTCTAAGCACGCGTCACTCTCTTCTCTGTTGTCCGCGCGCGGGTCACTCTATTCTCTGTTCTACGCACGCGTCACTCTGTTCTCTCTTCTACGCGCGCGTCACTATGTTCTCTATTCTACGAGAGCGTCACTCTGTCTCTATTCTACGCGCGCGTCACTCTGTCTCTGTTCTACGCGCGCGTCACTCTGTCTCTGTTCTACGCGCGCGTCACTCTGTCTCTGCTCTACGCGCGCGTCACTCTGTCTCTGTTCTACACGCGAGTCACTCTGTCTCTATTCTACGCGCGCGTCACTCTGTCTCTGTTCTACGCGCGCGTCACTCTGTCTGTGTTCTACGCGCGCGTCACTCTGTCTCTGTTCTACGCGCGCGTCACTCTGTCTCTGCTCTACGCGCGCGTCACTCTGTCTCTGTTCTACACGCGAGTCACTCTGTCTCTGTTCTACTCGCACGTCACTCTATCTCTGTTCTACGCGCGCATCACTATGTTCTCTGCTCTACGCGCGCGTCACTCTGTTCTCCGCTCTACACGCGCGCGTCACTCTGTTCTCTGCTCTACGCGCGCGCGTCTCTCTGTTCTCTGTTCTACGCGCTCGCCTCACTCTTTTTTCTGTTAGACGCGCGCGCGTCACTATGTTCTCTGTTTTATGCGTGCGCATCACTCTGTTATCTGTTCTACGCGCGCGTCACTCTGTTCTCTGTTCTACGCACACATCACTCTGTTCTCTGTTCTTCGTGCGCGTCACTCTGTTCTCTGTTCTACGCGCGCGTCACTCTGTCTCTGTTCTACGCGCGCGTCACTCTGTCTCTGTTGTACGCGCTCGTCACTCTTTCTGTGTTCTACGCGCGCGTCACTCTGTCCCTGTTCTACGCGCGCGTCACTCTGTCTGTGTTCTACGCGCGCGTCACTCTGTCTTTGTTCTACGCGCGAGTCACTCTGTCTCTATTCTACGCGCACGTCACTCTGTCTCTGTTTTACGCGCGCGTCACTATGTTCTCTGCTCTACGTGCGCACGTCACTATGTTCTCTGTTCTACATGCGCGCTTCACTCTGTTCTCTATCGTACGCGCGCGCGTCACTCTCTTCTCTGTTCTACGCGCGCGTCACTCTGTTCTCTGTTCTACGCGCGCGACACTAAGTTCTCTGTTCTACGCGCGCGTCACTCTATTCTCTGTTCTACGCGCGCGTCACTCTGTTCTCTGTTCTACGCGTGCGTCACTCTGTTCTCTGTTCTACGCTCGCGTCACTCTGTTCTGTGTTCTACGGGCGCGTCACTCTGTTCTCAGTTCTACGCGCGCATCACTCTGTTCTCAGTTCTACGCGCGCGTCACTCTGTTCTCAGTTCTAAGCACGCGTCACTCTCTTCTCTGTTGTCCGCGCGCGGGTCACTCTATTCTCTGTTCTACGCACGCGTCACTCTGTTCTCTCTTCTACGCGCGCGTCACTATGTTCTCTATTCTACGAGAGCGTCACTCTGTCTCTATTCTACGCGCGCGTCACTCTGTCTCTGTTCTACGCGCGCGTCACTCTGTCTCTGTTCTACGCGCGCGTCACTCTGTCTCTGCTCTACGCGCGCGTCACTCTGTCTCTGTTCTACACGCGAGTCACTCTGTCTCTATTCTACGCGCGCGTCACTCTGTCTCTGTTCTACGCGCGCGTCACTCTGTCTGTGTTCTACGCGCGCGTCACTCTGTCTCTGTTCTACGCGCGCGTCACTCTGTCTCTGCTCTACGCGCGCGTCACTCTGTCTCTGTTCTACACGCGAGTCACTCTGTCTCTGTTCTACTCGCACGTCACTCTATCTCTGTTCTACGCGCGCATCACTATGTTCTCTGCTCTACGCGCGCGTCACTCTGTTCTCCGCTCTACACGCGCGCGTCACTCTGTTCTCTGCTCTACGCGCGCGCGTCTCTCTGTTCTCTGTTCTACGCGCTCGCCTCACTCTTTTTTCTGTTAGACGCGCGCGCGTCACTATGTTCTCTGTTTTATGCGTGCGCATCACTCTGTTATCTGTTCTACGCGCGCGTCACTCTGTTCTCTGTTCTACGCACACATCACTCTGTTCTCTGTTCTTCGTGCGCGTCACTCTGTTCTCTGTTCTACGCGCGCGTCACTCTGTCTCTGTTCTACGCGCGCGTCACTCTGTCTCTGTTGTACGCGCTCGTCACTCTTTCTGTGTTCTACGCGCGCGTCACTCTGTCCCTGTTCTACGCGCGCGTCACTCTGTCTGTGTTCTACGCGCGCGTCACTCTGTCTTTGTTCTACGCGCGAGTCACTCTGTCTCTATTCTACGCGCACGTCACTCTGTCTCTGTTTTACGCGCGCGTCACTATGTTCTCTGCTCTACGTGCGCACGTCACTATGTTCTCTGTTCTACATGCGCGCTTCACTCTGTTCTCTATCGTACGCGCGCGCGTCACTCTCTTCTCTGTTCTACGCGCGCGTCACTCTGTTCTCTGTTCTACGCGCGCGACACTAAGTTCTCTGTTCTACGCGCGCGTCACTCTATTCTCTGTTCTACGCGCGCGTCACTCTGTTCTCTGTTCTACGCGTGCGTCACTCTGTTCTCTGTTCTACGCTCGCGTCACTCTGTTCTGTGTTCTACGGGCGCGTCACTCTGTTCTCAGTTCTACGCGCGCATCACTCTGTTCTCAGTTCTACGCGCGCGTCACTCTGTTCTCAGTTCTAAGCACGCGTCACTCTCTTCTCTGTTGTCCGCGCGCGGGTCACTCTATTCTCTGTTCTACGCACGCGTCACTCTGTTCTCTCTTCTACGCGCGCGTCACTATGTTCTCTATTCTACGAGAGCGTCACTCTGTCTCTATTCTACGCGCGCGTCACTCTGTCTCTGTTCTACGCGCGCGTCACTCTGTCTCTGTTCTACGCGCGCGTCTCTCTGTTCTCTGTTCTACGCGCGCGCGTCACTCTGTTCTCTGTTCTACGCGCTCGCCTCACTCTTTTTTCTGTTAGACGCGCGCGCGTCACTATGTTCTCTGTTTTATGCGTGCGCATCACTCTGTTATCTGTTCTACGCGCGCGTCACTCTGTTCTCTGTTCTACGCGCACATCACTCTGTTCTCTGTTCTTCGTGCGCGTCACTCTGTTCTCTGTTCTACGCGCGCGTCACTATGTCTCTGTTCTACGCGCGCGTCACTCTTTCTCTGTTCTACGCGCTCGTCACTCTGTCTGTGTTCTACGCGCGCGTCACTCTGATCCTGTTCTACGCGCGCGTCACTCTGTCTGTGTTCTACGCGCGCGTCACTCTGTCTTTGTTCTACGCGCGAGTCACTCTGTCTCCATTCTACGCGCACGTCACTCTGTTCTCTTTTCTACGCGCGCGACACTAAGTTCTCTGTTCTACGCGCGCGTCACTCTGTTGTCTGTTCTATGCGCGCGTCACTCTGTTCTCTGTTCTACGCGTGCGTCACTCTGTTCTCTGTTCTACGCTCGCGTCACTCTGTTCTCTTTTCTACGTGCGCGTCACTCTGTTCTCTGTTCTACGCGCGCATCGCTCTGTTCTCAGTTCTACGCGCGCTTCACTCTGTTCTCAGTTCTACGCGCGCGTCATTCTGTTCCCTGTTGTACGCGCGCGCGTCACTCTGTTCTCTGTTCTACGCGCGCGTCACTCTGTTCTCTGTTCTACGCGCGCGTCACTCTGTTCTCTGTTCTACGCGCGCGTCACTCTGTTCTCTGTTCTACGCGCGCGTCACTCTGTTCTCTGTTCTACGCGCGCGTCACTCTGTTCTCTGTTCTACGCGCGCGTCACTCTGTTCTCTGTTGTACGCGCGCGCGTCACTATGTTCTCTGCTCTACATGCGCGCTTCACTCTGTTCTCTGTCGTACGCGCGCGCGTCACTCTGTTCTCTGTTCTACGCGCGCGCGTCACTCTGTTCTCTGTTCTACGCGCTCGCCTCACTCTTTTTTCTGTTAGACGCGCGCGCGTCATTATGTTCTCTGTTTTATGCGTGCGCATCACTCTGTTATCTGTTCTACGCGCGCGTCACTCTGTTCTCTGTTCTACGCGCACATCACTCTGTTCTCTGTTCTTCGTGCGCGTCACTCTGTTCTCTGTTCTACGCGCGCGTCACTCTGCCTCTGCTCTACGCGCGCGTCACTCTCTCTCTGTTCTACACGCGAGTCACTCTGTCTCTGTTCTACTCGCACGTCACTCTGTCTCTGTTCTGCGCGCGCATCACTATGTTCTCTGCTCTACGCGCGCGTCACTCTGTTCTCTGCTCTACACGCACGCGTCACTCTGTTCTCTGCTCTACGCGCGCGCGTCACTCTGTTCTCTGTTCTACGCGCGCGTCACTCTGTTTTCTGTTCTACGCGCTCGCCTCACTCTTTTTTCTGTTAGACGCGCGCGCGTCACTATGTTCTCTGTTTTACGCGTGCGCATCACTCTGTTCTCTGTTCTACGCGCGCGTCACTCTGTTCTCTGTTCTACGCGCACATCACTCTGTTCTCTGTTCTACGTGCGCGTCACTCTGTTCTCTGTTCTACGCGCGCGTCACTCTGTCTCTGTTCTACGCGCGCGTCACTCTGTCTCTGTTGTACGCGCTCGTCACTCTGTCTGTGTTCTACGCCCGCATCACTCTGTCCCTGTTCTACGCGCGCGTCACTCTGTCTGTGTTCTACGCGCGAGTCACTCTGTCTCTATTCTACGCGCACGTCACTCTGTCTCTGTTTTACGCACGCGTCACTATGTTCTCTGCTCTACGCGCGCGTCACTCTGTTCTCAGCTCTACGTGCGCGCGTCACTATGTTCTCTGTTCTACATCCGCGCTTCACTCTGTTCTCTGTCGTACGCGCGCGCGTCTCTCTCTTCTCTGTTCTACGCGCGCGTCACTCTGTTCTCTGTTCTACGCGCGCGACACTAAGTTCTCTGTTCTTCGCGCGCGTCATTCTGTTCTCTGTTCTACGGGCGAGTCACTCTGTTCTCTGTTCTACGCGTGCCTCACTCTGTTCTCAGTTCTACGCGCGCGTCACTTTGTTCTCAGTTCTACGCGCGCGTCACTCTGTTCCCTGTTGTACGCGCGCGCGTCACTCTGTTCTCTGTTCTACGCGCGCGTCACTCTGTTCTCTGTTCTACGCGCGCGCCACTCTGTTCTCTGTTCTACGTGCGCGCCACTCTGTTCTCTGTTCTACGCGCGCGTCACTCTGTTCTCTGTTCTACGCGCACGTCACTCTGTTCTCAGTTCTACGCGCGCGTCACTCTGTTCTCTTTTCTACGCGTGCGTCACTCTGTTCTCTTTTCTACGCGCTCGTCACTCTGTTCTCTGTTCTACGCGCGCGTCACTCTGTTCTCTGTTCTACGCACGCGTCACTCTGTTCTCTTTTCTACGCGCACGTCACTCTGTTCTCTTTTGTACGCGCTCGTCACTCTGTTCTCTGTTCTACGCGCGCGACACTCTGTTCTCTGTTCTACGCGGGCGTCACTCTGTTCTCTCTTTGACGCGCGCGACACTCTGTTCTCTGTTCTACGCGTGCGTCACTCCGTTCTCTGTTCTACGCTCGCGTCACTCTGTTCTCTGTTCTACGGGCGTGTCACTCTGTTCTCTGTTCTACGCGCGCCTCACTCTGTTCTCAGTTCTACGCGCGCGTCACTCTGTTCCCTGTTGTACGCACGCGCGTCACTCTGTTCTATGTTCTACGCGCGCGTCACTCTGTTCTCTGTTCTACGCGCGCGCCACTCTGTTCTCTGTTCTACGTGCGAGTCACTCTGTTCTCTGTTCTACGCGCGCGTCACTCTGTTCTCTGTTCTACGCGCACGTCACTCTGTTCTCAGTTCTACGCGCGCGTCACTCTGTTCTCTTTTCTACGCGTGCGTCACTCTGTTCTCTTTTCTACGCGCTCGTCACTCTGTTCTCTGTTCTACGCGCGCGTCACTCTGTTCTCTGTTCTACGCACGCGTCACTCTGTTCTCTTTTCTACGCGCACGTCACTCTGTTCTCTTTTGTACGCGCTCGTCACTCTGTTCTCTATTCTACGCGCGCGACACTCTGTTCTCTGTTCTACGCGCGCGTCACTCTGTTCTCTCTTCTACGCGCGCGTCACTCTGTTCTCTTTTCTACGCGTGCGTCACTCTGTTCTCTTTTCTACGCGCTCGTCACTCTGTTCTCTGTTCTACGCGCGCGTTACTCTCTTCTCTGTTCTACGCACGCGTCACTCTGTCTCTGTTCTACCCGCGAGTCACTCTGTCTCTGTTCTACGCGCACGTCACTCTGTCTCTGTTCTACGCGCGCGTCACTATGTTCTCTGTTCTACGCGCGCGTCACTCTGTTCTCTATTCTACGGGCGCGTCACTCTGTTCTCAGTTCTACGCGCGCATCACTCTGTTCTCAGTTCTACGCGCGCGTCACTCTGTTCTCATTTCTACGCGCGCGTCACTATGTTCTCTGTTTTACGCGTGCGCATCACTCTGTTCTCTGTTCTACGCGCCCGTCATTCTGTTCTCTGTTCTACGCGCACGTCACTCTGTTCTCTGTTCTACGTGTGCGTCACTCTGTTCTCTGTTCTACGCGCGCGTCACTCTGTCTCTGTTCTACGCACGCGTCACTCTGTCTCTGTTCTACGCGCTCGTCACTCTGTCTGTGTTCTACGCGCGCGTCACTCTGTCCCTGTTCTACGCGCGCGTCACTCTGTCTGTGTTCTACGCGCGCGTCACTCTGTCTTTGTTCTACGCGCGAGTCACTCTGTCTCTATTCTACGCGCACGTCACTCTGTGTCTGTTTTACGCGCGCGTCACTATGTTCTCTGCTCTACGCGCGCGTCACTCTGTTCTCAGCTCTACGTGCGCGCGTCACTATGTTCGCTGTTCTACATGCGCGCTTCACTCTGTTCTCTGTCGTACGCGCGCGCGTCACTCTCTTCTCTGTTCTACGCGCGCGTCACTCTGTTCTCTGTTCTACGCGCGCGACACTAGGTTCTCTGTTCTACGCGCGCGTCACTCTGTTCTCTGTTCTACGCGCGCGTCACTCTGTTCTCTGTTCTACGCGTGCGTCACTCTGTTCTCTGGTCTACGCTCGCGTCACTCTGTTCTCTGTTCTACGGGCGCGTCACTCTGTTCTCTGTTCTACGCGCGCGTCACTCTTTTCCCACACTCCTAGCCAATTCTTAGTCTTCCATTCTCTCTTTCCTTCTTTCATTGTTCATAGGGTTCTCCCATGTCTATGGGGAACTAATTTCTATTTGTTGTTGGGGAATGATGTAACCTTATGAACTCTCATGTATTTGAATTGATTCTTAATTCCATTAATTGTTAGAGTAATTTATCTGTTCTTATTGCTTGCTTATACAATAGCATGATCTGTGATTTGCATGAGTGCCGACAGGTTCCTTTCAATTCAGGTCCTTATTAAATTACTCCTACGGGTTATATTGCTTAGACATGAGGGTATGGGTCTTAGTCGTCTTAACCTCTTGATCTTCATATCTTTTTACCAGGAATGCTAGGAATTGTATGAACTGGTAATTAAGGACAGACTTATTTACCGAGACATCCGGTTTAAGTGTTTTAGTGAGGGATGTTGGCAGTAATGAATAAAGAAGAATTCCTATATACATGAGAGGGAACTTGGTGAAGTCTAACCCCAACAACATATCCATCTCATATAAATCAACCTTCATTCATCTTTGTGCTCTTTTGCCATTGATCAATTTTACTTTGCTTTATTTTATTTTCTTTGCAATACAAACCCATGATCTCTTTTTATTTTAAGTCTTAATTAATCTTATTGTCACACAACTGTTCAGCGCCGAGAGTCCTCTAGGATACGATACTTGGTCTTACCATTTTATATTACTTGTACGACTCAGTACACTTGCCGATTTGCCCCAACAAGCGCCACCATTGTTCGCACCACTGCCACTCGCCGTAGGTGTTGCGTCGCCACAACATAATGTCATTGAGGGTGTTGATTCGCTTCTTCCCCTATTCTTTAAATAACCAATGTGCAACTAGAGTGCAACAACCACCACGAACCACTTCATTGTCAGCGTCAACAACCGTCAAGATGATACTCTGTTCGTGATTATGAGGGATTAAGAGGATGAATGTGTTTTGGAAATTGGTACTTTGTATATCCAGCCAGTGATGTTTAGGATTCTAGTGATGCTAATAGCTTAAGTGGCAGTTGTAGTTGCTTGAGAAATCGCCAAGATGAAGTGGTGTTGCAAGTTGTAAGCATTGTTAAATGTACAATACTTCACTGAAATCAATTTAAAGTATAATGGGTTGACTTCCTCTTGGTAACAGAGAGATGAATGTGGGAGTCTTGCTGAGTTTGATTTTGGCACATCTGTCAATTTCTTACATTAATTTCTCCTTCAAGGTAATTCCCTCCAATTATATTCATTTCTGTGTAATTGTGAGTAAACAATTAGAACTAACTTGAATGGATTATGCCTGATATTTCCTTTGTTTTCTTGTCACCTACTGTGGGGATTGAATGTGTAAAAATGGCTTCTCTAAGCTTACTATATTATTCATAAGTAGTCTAATAATATGTTTAATTTTGAGCTATGTAGCATTTGTTTTGTTAATATTACGTTTGATAGTTTTCTTCCAAGTCTTAGTACTTTCCCATTCCTTGGTGTTTTCATAACCTTTCCCAGCTTGCATCTATCAACTACGATCTCACTGAAGGATGGAAAAATAATCCTCCAACGAATTCTAATGCATAGCTGTATGTATTAATGATGCTCTGTCAAAGTCTAGCATTTGGTTTTCAACCTATAATCCAAGAAATTTTGGGGGCACAAGAACCTTTCTCGTTTTCAACTTTGCAATTTATTAATTAGGAGGGTGAAAAGTTACTATTAAGATTATTTCATCATGTAACATTAGAATTTGGGATTATGATGAAAAAGGATCTTATTGAAGGGTTCTCATTCCTTTTGAAACATTTAATACGTTGCTATTTAATATTTCAACTATTAAAAAATAATTAGTTATATTTATTTTCAATATAATAAATATTTATATGTTAACTTGCAATAACAAATTACTAGTACAAAAACGGGCTATAACGTCACGCGGTCAACGTCTCACCGCCCAATATGCAACGTTAAAAATGACTGGTGGCATTACATTAAATAAATTCAACCGCTCCACGTCCTCTATTAAAACAGTTCGCTCTCTAATCTTTATTTACGACAAACAAAGCCCATATAGACGTAATCTAAAATGTGCTAACGTCAAACAAGGGCCAGAACGACATAAACCAATGTCCTTAGAAACACTTAACATCACTTTAAGAAACAACTTACGTTCAATTTAAAATAAAAAAATAACGAAATAGGGGTTAGCATCCACCAGTATTACTCCTACCTACATTCGACGTCCACCATGCTAAATATTCGACGTTTTATATGACAGAGAGTGAATCTGTTTTTTATTCTTTATTTCTTTTCTGTTTTAAACCAGACAGAACGACGCCCACTTTATGGTTTCGACGATTATACCAATTTAGAACGTTGAACAATTCAGGGACTGACGTGATGGTCCTTGGTGTACAAAACCTACGTAATCACATAACTTCAGTTAAGGAAACATCTGATGTCCAATACAAAATAAATAAATACTAAATTTTGTTTTAAATAAATTGACGTCAACAATAACAAAAGATGGACGTCGTATATTACAGCTAGTAGTTATTCTTTTATATTTCTTTTAAATCAACCAATAAAACGTCAGCTCTAAACTGGCATCAACGTTTTATTATTTAGTCTTTTCATTATTTTTTCTTTTTCTTTTAAACCAACCACAAAACATCGAATTCTTCTTCACATTTGACGTTTTATTTTCCAGATATTATGTTTTTTTTTCTTTTAAACCAACCGGTAAAACATCCTTGTAATTGTGGCTTTGATGTTTTGAAGGGCTCCCAACATGTTTGAATTTTGTGTTAACTTTTTCTTTGTTTTTCTATCAAATCTTTCAAGGTGAAAAAAATGAGTAATTTCTTTGTGGTTTGATTATTTGTCATGTTGAAAAGCTTGAAGGAGTGATCAATAGAAACAAAGAACATTTGGATATTTGGCACCTTTTCAAAACTTTACAACTTCCATTCATTTAATTTCTCGTAACAATCAGTTAACTTTTTTCTTTGTTTTTCTATCAACTCTTTCAGAATCACAAAAGTTATTCGAACACGTAATGTCTAAATATAACGTCGAACTGTTTTATCAATTCGATGTTTTTTGCTAGAAATATTATTTTGGTTTTAAACCAAGGAATATAACGCCACAAAAAGAAGAACACATAATAAAACAGAACAAAACAAGGACATCAGAACTTAGTACTATGACTCTAAGACCCTATTCTTATTCAGACGTCTTCCTAGAATCTTCTTCAGTATACTCTTCATCAGAATCCTCTATTTCTGGATTGTTATTAATCTCCTTCTGATAGAGCACATTTTTTATGGGAAGAAGAATTTGAACAACAGAAATCTGGAAGAAAGAAAAATAGTAAGAAGATAAGTGCTTTTTCAAAATCTGTAAAACCCCTGGAACTGGTTTTATAACTTGAAGTTTCTTGATTATATGATTCAAATTTTAAGTTTCTTGAAGTTGTTTTCTACACAATTAGTGGATCTGATTTCGAAGAAAACAACTCCAAGAAACCTTAAAAAATGAATCATTCAAAAACGATCAAATTGTGCAATTGTATAGGGTTAAGCATTATATTTATAGAGTCAATATTAATGCTCACAACCACTCTGGTAACAACACAAAATTAATTCTCACAACCACACAAATGCCTTTGACGTCGGAGCCCCCTAATGTTTGACGTTCTATGGGAATTTAAAAAGGAAAAAGAAAAAAAAGAGTGACCTTTGCCTACGAATAAGGAATAATACGTCATATTCACAAAGAAATAGGATGAAATAGGTATATTGCGTTCGCTTTGTTCGTAATTATGATAGCATGATTAACCTTCGCTTAGTCAGTTAGTTGTGCTGGATTAGAGGTTAGAGTAGTTTATTCATGAGACTTCTGCACTTTAATTCTACTGCTCTGATTTAACTCAATATTTAATCTGTCGTGTGCTTGTGATTGGGTATACGCTTAATTGCTTAATCGGTGTTTAATCTTCGCTTAGTTGATTAGATTGTATGGTGCATGACTGATTAGATTTGTGCATTGCATTCGCTTAGTCTGCAATTCTGAAGACCGAATTACCCTTCGCTTAGTTGGGTGATTCGTGTTGGATTTGGATTAGAGTAGTGTGTAATTGTCGTTAATCTATGATTGGAAGCATAGTGATTGACTTAATGACCAACCATTTTCATATTCTCTTTTTACATTTCTGCTTACCTTTCTGTTTGCATCTGTGTTTTAATTAATTTGCATTCACAAAACCTTTCACAAACCCCCCCCCCCTTCGTGTTTGACCTGATTCTCAAACCACAGTTTAGTCCTTGAGAGACGACCTAGGAGTTACTTCCTAGTCTAAACTACATTCTTTATGCACATTAAATTTGTATGGGGTGCGACACCCATTAAATTTTGGCGCCGTTGTCGGGGACCAACGGTTTGGTCTTAGGTCTTTTGTTGTATTAGTGTGTGTTGTTTTTTGTCTTGTGTTGTAAGTGTGATGTTCTGTTTTGTGTGTGAGTTCTTGTGTGTGTGTGTGTCGCATGTTTAATTGTTGTGTGTTTTGTTTGTTTCGTAATTTTTAGCATTTCCTTTCCACTTTCCCCCTTCTTTCTTTCTACATGTCTACCTATTTTGATTTTGGGAATACTGCTTATTCTGCCAATGCCTATGATTATAATTTTCCTTCTACATGTTACTCTGATTGTGATGTATATTTTGCTGGCTTTTATGTTGAGAACAATATGACTCATCCTCCCATTCTTGAGAGTGCTCCTTGGGAGCCGGTTCCACTTGATGAGGATGATGTTTATTGCGTTCTCACCTCTGGACTGATACATTTGCTGCCTAAGTTTCATGGTTTTGCAAGTGAATGCCCACATAGACATTTGGAGGAGTTCTACACCATTTGCTCTTCAATGAAACCTCCTCATGTCCTTGATGATCACATGTTTTTAAGGGCATTTCCGCATTCATTACAAGAAGCAGCAATGGATTGGTTGCATTGTCTTCCTCCAGGGTTTAGGGTTTAGGGCACTTCTGGGGAAGATCTTAAGCATATGTTCTTGGATGAATTCTTCTCTACTCAGTATGGTTATAGTAACGATCTTGGATGGAATGACCCTAGCTTGGGATGGTATGATGCTCCACAACAATATCAACCATTCCAGAATTCTTGTATGCCTCCACCAGTCCAACAATACCAGAGTCATCAGTATGATGCTCCTGCCCAATTAGCTCCCCAACCTTCTACTTCAGAGCCTACATTGGAGGAGTTACTGAGGCAGATGACTATTCAGAACATTCAGTTCCAACAAGAGACCAGAGCTTCCATTCAGAGTTTGACTGATCAGATGGGGCAGATGGCTACTCAACTCACCGAGGAACAGTCTCAAATTTCAGAGGAATCACCATTCCAGACTGTTCAGCTTCCAAATGATGTCAGTGCCCATCCACATAGGAGATGGGGAGGAGAGTCATTAGCTTACTACTACGCCACCTACTTTCCCACCTTCCTATGACCCCACTCTTGCACTTGAGGAGACTGATGATAATTTGGAGGACCAGACATGTATAAGCAATAATTTTGAGCTAGGTAGACAATTTTCATCTTCTACAACTTTACCAATCTTCAGGGAAGTGGAGGTAAACATACCTCAAATTGATTATGCTGTTCATGATTATGCAGTTGATAGGTATGTTGATGATTGTATTGATGATGAACATGCTTTTAATTTTCCCTCTTTGAATGATGAGAACCACTTTTTGTTATCACATCTGAATGTTTGTTCTCCATGCACTGAACATGAATCTGAGCCTGTTGTTGATATTGTTTCTACATTTGAAATTGATTCATGGTCTGAGGGTATATCAGAGGTTCAGCCTGTTACACTGGGATTGGGTGATATACCCCTGCATGTCATTTCTTTGGAACCACATTACACTAACCCTATTGCAGGAGGTACATATGAATTTGACCAACAAGCACCTGTAGTGGAAAACAAAGGTGCTAGCATACACAAAAGCTTCAACATCAATAAGCACCAGCTGAACCTGCTCATCAACAATCATTACTTCTTAGATCCAGTTGTGGAGGACATCTCCCTACTTGATCAAATTTGGAGGATGAAGCAATTCTTCCTCAACACTTCCTTGTTGGATACTGTGGTGGAAGACATCTCCCTGATAGTCCAAAATTGGCAACTTCCGCCATGACCAGGGGAGTATTTTTTTCCCTTCTCCTCCTTTCCTCACTTCTATTGCACTTGGCCTTGATCTGTTGACTGTTCTGAATTATGATCTTATGCTTGTGACACATTGAGGACATTGTGTAGTTTAAGTGTGGTCTATTGGGGGAGATTTCTATTTTCTTTGGTAATTGTTGTTTTATTTTCTTTGTTAGTTGCTGTTTTTCGTGTTAAATTTTTTGTTTTCTAGGTAGTTTTTGTTTTGTCTTGTGTACAGTTTTACATATTTCTCTTTATTTCTGGACTTTGTTTAAGTTGTCGGTTTCTCCTTCACTTCATTGATACTCTGATTGGCTTGAAATCCTTGCTTTTCTTTGCTTGGAAAGATGAGTATGATGTTTGAGAGGTTAATTTATTGTGACAAATACCCTGTGTGAGATTTGAGCCACTTCATATTCTTTCTTGTGTGTTGTCTCTTGATTGCTACCAATCTCCAGTAGATTGAAAGCAGACTTGATCAACAAGAATACACCAACTGTGCAGTATCTGATCAAACAGTAAGCTCAATACACTTCTCCTTCAAAGAACCTCCTCAAAGATTGATCACCATGGTCTTCTTGATGAGTTCTTGGAGAAAATTCTCAGAGATCACAATCTATAAATCAAAATGAAAGTGTTAGAATATCCAAAGTCTCTTGTGATCAACTAAGTCACGTCCATTTATAGTTTTCTATAAATCAAACGCTCCTGTAGTCGACTGGGCTACTAAGAAAGTCAACTGTCTTATGACAGTTATAATAGTAAAGTCAAACAATAGCAGTCAACAACAACCAAATTGATTTTGCAATTAATACAGTTGACTAACATCAATGTCTTAACAGACATTTGAAATATAGTCGTTACTGTTCACACAATTAACAGAATTTCAAATAAAATATAGTCAACTTAGGCACTTCAGCTCAATTTAAAAAAATTTTCAATTCAAAATCTTACATAGCACTGCTTTTGAAAATCTGTACATAGTCACAGGTTTTAATCTACTTACTTCATAATGAAATCGACTTAAAACTTGTAGTTATGCCACACAATATAGGTTTATTAAAGTGCATGTGGTTTTCCATTTCATAAACATATCTAATACAATCACAAGTGATGTATCATCTTTAAGATAAATGATTAAGCATACATATATCAAAATCTACACAGATATGTTCATTTAGATATTAACCATAATAAAGAATAGAACATATTGTATTATCAGATACAATCGGTAACGTGGATAGAGTCGCGCACCAGAATAAAAATTATTTAAGCGAAAAGTGTGTTACGGTCACAAACCAAGTTACAATGGTCCGTTTTAAAAAAAGTAATTTTCTTAGCAAAATTTTATCGAATAGTTGGAGTGCTAAAATGTTTAAAGATTGTAGAGAAGAGAAAAATCACACAAATGATTTTTATACTGGTTTGATTCAAAAGAATTTACGTCCAGTTGTTAATCACTATAAAAGGTGATTAACTTTTTCACTAAATATATAGTTTTACATATTACAAGATAATGAAATGAGAGAAGAAAAGAAAACACCTTCCTTCGACAAACGAACCGGAAGAGCTTCCTTCGACGCACGAACCGGAAGCAACAACTTTGCCAACTTGAAGAGAACCGCTCCGACCTTTGATACACAAAGCGCGAGCTTCTCCTATTCACAAGACCAGGCAAGAGCACTATATCACTTTGAGAACTTCTTCAAACAAACTGTATTCTCAAAATGGCATAGATTCCCTTTTCACTCACAGAGAGCTTCCCTTAGGCAAACAACTCTAATACTCTCAAATTAAAAGTTAAAGTTTAAGAGCTATGGAAATATCTATTTATAAGCCTAGGGTCGGAAACTGAAAAGACATCTCCCAACTGGCCAAAATAATCTATTATCGTAAGTGATAATTGATTATTTCTGTCCGTTATGGGGTTTTCAAAATTTGATAATCAATTATTCTGAGGGATAATTGATTATTCCAAGGACTTGGGAAATATTAAATCAAACAGTGATAATCGATTATTCTGTGTAATAATCGGTTATTTACGTAATACCTCACTAAATACAAAAACTTCTAAGACTTTTTACATCATTACAATTTATCCTATACATTTGTTTCTACAAAATGCGTTTAAAAAAATGCACTTAGAGTCTTCAAATCTTCAGTTTTTATCATCATTAAAACTTCACAGTAGCTTTAAGATACCAATGCTCCTCATTGGTAACAATCTCCCCCTTTTTGATGATGATAAAAAATATCTTCTTCTTAAAAGCATTTCTAATTTCCTCCACATATTTCATACTTACAAACATACAAACATGTTAGTAATAATTGCACTAATTAAATTAGAAGTTTTCTCCCCCTTTTTGATCATAAGCAAAAACTAAAAAGTGGAAAAACTACCCCTCAAATTTTCTTCCCCTTAACAAAAGAATTGATGCATTCCAAAATAGAAATAAACTTGAAATTTCATAACGTGAATGAACAAAATACCTTATGGAATATAAGAAGAACATAAATTCAACTCTAATTAAGAAATACAAACAGACTTTAAAAAGGAGGGGTTGGAGGATAATCAAGGAGTTGAAGGTTTTGTGATATGTCATGTTCTTAATTTGACAACTATAGGGAAAAGATTAATTAATTCAAAATACAGATAAAAACACAAGATATCTAACAAACTCATATATTTCCTCCTCAAATAAATGTCAGTTATCACAAAAGATTTCAATAAAAAATTTCACCCCTCTTTAAAAAAAAATTATCTAAACTTTATGTTCCCCATAAATTAGGTAATTTTAAGAAGAATTTAGGTCCTTTTAATTTATTAAAATTACTCCCTTAAATGTAATAATCCCCTTTAAAAACAGACTCCTAAAAATAGTTTTAAAAAAGTTTTTTTTTTTTTACGCTGTGACTTAAGATAATTGATTATTACTTTAAATAATCAATTATTTGCGAGCCAAATTGTTGAAATCCAAATTTTGAGGCCAAAATAATTGATTATTACCCTTGGTAATCGATTATTTACGTTAATTTCCGAAAAACACAAATTTGGGCCAAATTTTCAACCTAAGACACATCTAGCATTCAAAAATCATTCTAAAAGCTCTTAAAAATTACCTAGATACCATACAATGTTCTTTTCCTTGAAAATTTAACTTGCAAAACAAAACAATAAGGTTTTGGTCCCCATAATCTCATTTGGGTCCTTTGAGGTTAGAGAAAATTACTTTATGACAAGAATCCAACCATATTTTCCATTAGGAACATCAAAATGTTTGATTCTACATTTGGTATAAGCATGTCCCTTTTTCATACAGTAAAAACATGTGACAACATTTAAATTTTTGTAACAAACAGTTCCTTTTTCAACCCATACCCTACGAATTCTTTTAATTTGGTTCTTATTTTTAAGAACACTTTTATTTTTAAAATCCTTTTTAACAAATATAGGCATTTCAACATTATTATTTCTTGTTGCCACTTCAAGCAAAATTTCAAGAATATCAATATCAAGCATGTGATTCTTACATGAAAGACGTTCAACAGGAGGTTCAATATTTGAAGACTCTTTCATTTCTAAGTTGCATATTTTATTTCTCAAAATTACTTCCTCATCTAATGCCTTCTCATATTTAATTTGCAATTTTTTAAATTCCTTTTTCAAATTTTTATGAGAAGCATTCAATTTCTCAGATTCATCAAGTAATTCAAGAAAAGCTTTTTGTACATCAAATTCACTAGTGTCAAGGCTAGAGCAACTTACATAGCTTGCAATGTCATCAACATTAGTTGTCAAACATAAGTTTGCTTCTTTAATAGAATATGGTGGACAAATGCTCCAAGGAAGTTTACCGAGAGGCGATGCAGACTCCTATCTGAACCTCCTCGAAGGTTCCTCGATGAAGAAAGACGCAGTAGAAAGTTGAAACTCTAGGTCGAAGAGCAGACTCGAAGGAGAAGATGATTTTGAACACTAATCGGACCAAAAGTGAGATCGAACTCATGGAAACCCTAAATGAAGGGAAAAACTTAAAAGGAACCGATTAATCATTGGAAATGGAAGATTAATCGGTGGAAGCAAATGATAATCGGAGGAAAATGGTTTTAGGAAATGGTGAAATAATGAGAAGAAACCCTAGGCTGGTGAAAGTAATCGGTTAAAGTGGAAGGAAAGTGACCGGAGATGATGAAACTATGAAGAAATGGACAGATTTGTGGAGAAAATGGTGACCTACGGTGAAGAACCGAGGCTGGCGATGATGAGATCGAGAGAGAAAATGGAGCTCTCGAGGAATGACGTTGGAGAAATGAAATGGCCTCTGGAATGTGTGAAATGGAAAATTGAAAGTGATGCACTGACAAAGCCAAGGCACTGACGCGTGCAAGAGAAGCTGAAGATGTGGAGAATGTTTAATGGTGCAGCGTGTATGAGAGAGAAAGTTCCATGGAAATGGAAAATGAGAGTGAGAGAGGTACTTGGAAGGTGTCTAGAGGAGGTCTCTTGGACTCTCTAGCCTGACTTTCAAGAGAGAATTATTTTCTGATTTAGAAATTTTAGTTCTCATTATTCTCAAAAGTACCAAATACAATAGAGGAGCTGGGTATTTATAGTGACCCAAGCTCCTTGCAAGCTAAGCTACAGATACAATGAAATGTAAAAATACGACTAAGAGGACTGTGTCAGGAAGGATTCCATCAGAATCACTTGAGCTAGAAGTGCTTGATGCATTATCTTCCCCAGAAATGTAAACATTCTTCTTCTTGAAAGACTTCTTTTCTTCACCCTTTTTGAGGTTTGGATAATCCGCATTAACGTGTCCTTTCTCTCTACAACCATAACACCTGTAATTTGAAGAAGATCATTGTTTCTTCTTTTGGTCTTTTTTAATTTGTTCCTTGCCTTTCAATTTCATGAACTTGTTGAATTTTCTGAACATGTGAATCATATTTTCATTGTCAGAGTCTTCATCTTTAGATTCCTCATCCTTTTCTGAACTCATGCCTTTTAAATTTCAGTTTTGAAGGCCAACATTTTCTTCTTTCCTTGGGCTTCCTCAACACTCAGTCTATTCAACCTGAGCTCATGCTCTCTCAACTTTCCAAAAAGCACACACATAGGCATGGACGTAAAGTCTTGAGACTCAATTATCACAATAACCTTTGACTGCCACGTCCTGTTTAAAGATTTCAAAATTTTAACATTTAATTCGTCACTGTCAAATTTCTTACCTAAACCAAAAAGATGGTTGACAATATGTGTGAAGCGTTTTTGCACATCAACGATGGTTTCACCCTCTTCCATCCTGAACATCTCATACTTCTGTATCAGGGTGTTCTTCCTAGCACGTTTCACAATGTCGGTTCCTTCATGGGTTACTTAAAGAGCTTCCCACATCTCCTTAGCCGTTTTGCACACTGAAATCCTGTAAAATTCATCTAATACCAAAGCAGAGGATATTATATTGCGAGCCTTAATATCAAATTGGGCTCTTTTATTTTCCTCAACAGTCCATTGAAAATATGGTTTTTCTTCCTCTACATCATTCAAATTCACAGTAGGAATAAAAGGACCATTCAAAACAACTTCCCAAATACCCATGTCAATTGACTCTAAAAATATTTGCATTCTTATTTTCCAAAATGCATAATTTTCCTCCGTAAATAAAGGAGGTTTATAAATTGAAGTACCTTCTAAATACATTTGGTTATGTTCGCCTATTTTCGAAAAATTTAAAAAACTATCACAGCAAGCTCTGATACCAATTGTAGTATCAGATACAATCGATATCATGGATAGAGTCGAGCAACGGAATAAAAGTTATTTAAGTGAAAAGCGTGTTACGGTCACAAACCAAGTTAAAATGCTCCGTTTTAAAAAATGTAATTTTCTTAGTAAACTTTTATCGAACAGTTGGAGTGTTAAAGTGTTTAAAGAGTGTAGAGAAGAGAAAAATCACACAAATGATTTTTATACTGGTTTGATTCAAAAGAATCAACGTCCAGTTGTTTATCACTATAAAAGGTGATTAACCTTTTTCACTAAAAATATAGTTGTACAGATTACAAGATAATGAAAAGATAGAAGAATAGAAAACACCTTCCTTCGATAAACAAACTTGAAGAGTGCAACGAGAAACTTCTTCAATAAAAGAACCGGAAGAGCTTCCTTCAACGCACGAACCAGAAGCAACAACTCTGCCAACTTGAAGAGAACCACTCCTACCTTTGACACACAAAGCGCGAGCTTCTCCTATTCACAAGACTAGGCAAGAGCACTCTATCACTTTAAGAACTTCCTCAGACAAACTGTATTCTCAAAATGGCATAGATTCCCTTTTCACTCACAGAGAGCTTCCCTTAGGCACACAACTCTAATACTCTCAAATGAAAAGTTAAAGTTCAAGAGCTGTGGAAAAATCTATTTATAAGCCAAGGGTCAGAAACTGAAAAGACATCTCCCAACTGGCCGAAATAATCTATTATCGTAAGTGATAATTTATTATTTGTGTGTTGAGATTGTTGACAACACAAACTCTATATCAAACTGGTTTTTGATGATGACAACACACTGCTTAATAACAGTACATATATTCTAGTGCTACATGTTCAGCTGATGTGCCATATTGTTTTGAGCAATACCTTTATTGAACATGTTTTGTTATTTTATATGAATGTTCCTATGATTGACTATGTGTTATATATTTGTAACATGCCTGTGTTGAAATGTGTTTTAAAATGATTTTGATTACTTTTACACATTTCTGAAGAAAAGCTCACAAGTACTTTTATGAACTTATATTTGTTATGACAAAGGTCCAGTTCAGTCGACTACACTGGTAATGGAGTCGACTAAGCAAAAATCTTTGTACAGATTTTGTGCACGTGTACTTGATGAGATTTTGAGATGAAAAGAATTTCAAAGTTTTTTTTCATGAGTCAATCGATAGTGTGAATCACTTATTCGATTGTATTACGGTTATATTTGGAATTTTGTTTTGCCTACTTGCTCCAACGGCTATATTTTCAAAAGTTAGTTAGGATTAACTAATTGGGTGAACTGTCATAAATGATTATTTATTTTGTTGACTGAGGAGCCTGTGTGTTGACTGTCTGTTATAACTGATTTAATAAAGTCGACTGTATTAGTAGGCTATTCGACTGAGACTGACAGGAAAACTATAAATTGAACAAAACAAGAATTGTTCTGAGACTTTTGACTTTTCAAAAATTTATCAAATCGGTCAGTTAATTCTCTGACTGTCTCTGTAATGCTGCTCACTTGCTGCCATAAAGGTGAAGGTTGTTGCTACCGAAAGCCTCCTACTTGCCTAGAAGAAGTATTCTGGTTTTGTCCAATGCTGGGGTGGTTCTTCCAACCTTGGCTAGAGTTGCCTTGGTTAAAGTTACCCTGCTTGAACGGGAATTGATTCCCCATGTAGTTGACATCCTGTTGCATTTCTTTAGGAAAAGCGCATTGACCATTAATGTGGTCACCACCGCATAGATCGCAAAGTTGTTGAGTCTGAGAAATATTCCTTAACCCCGTTGGAAGTTCAGAAAGGACCTTTGTTAGCTTGTCCAATTTTTGGTTAAAGAGATGATTTTGCGCAGCCATCGCATCATCTGCAGGGATATGTAAGAGTCCTCCTTTCTGTACTCCCCTCTCGCTTTGAGATACTTCATTCAGCGCCATCTCTTCAATCAATTCATACGCCTCATCTTCAGTCTTTCTAGTTATACTGCCTCCAGCTGAAGCATCCAACATCATCTTAGACTAAGTATTTAGCCCTCCAAGGAAAGCGAGTAGATATGAGGTCTTGTTGAATCCATGAAATAGAGTTTTTCTCAACAGGCCTTTAAATCTGTCTCAGGCCTGTCCGAGAGTTTCCTCCATCCCTTGCTTGAATGAGGAGATTTCCAGCTTCCCTTGATTAACCTTGGTCTACGGAAAGAATTTGGTGACAAACCGTTTTGCCAAAGCATCCTAAGTTCGAAAAGTTCCTACTGGCGTTTTGCCAATCTTTAGCGTTTCCTCCCAGAGAGAAAGGAAACAGGCTAAGTTTGACTTTATCATCTGAAACTCCAGTCATTCTAACAGTATTGCAGATTTCACCAAAGATTGTCAAATGCTTATATGGATTCTTATTTGACAACCTTGGAATTGGTTGTTCTGAACTAACTGGATGAGTGCAGGGCTCATCACCATGCTGGTTGTGTTGTCAGCTGGAATAACTATGCTGTTGAAATTCGAAGGACCCACAGTGTTTGCTGAGTCCCCAAGTGTGCGTCTTGGAGGAGGTTGGTCCGCCATGTCCTCTATGTCCTGTGCAGAAGTGTCCAACAAAGATTGCAAAGTGGTTCAGGAGAAGGAAAGTTTTCGCGTGTAGAGTGTCTAACTTTCCTCCTTCTCTTGTTTGATAACCCCTCGAGAAGAGGTTGTTGATCTTTTCTGCTTCTAGTGTGTACTCCTTCCTGCATACACAAGAAACAATACCCCTAAAAGCACTTTTACAGAAAACAAAACAAAACAAAATAAAGAAAACAAAAAACAAATAATTATAAACAAGTCAAATTCAATCAATTCACTCTACTTGAAAAAGTTCAACCAAGAGTCCCCGGCAACGGCGCCAAAAACCTTTTGACTCCCTGATAAGCGTACCAGATCGTTCCAAGTAATATAATTGGTGTAACCCAATATCGTTCTCTCCCAAAGGACTCACGGCCTTATCGTTCATGTGAATTAAAATCGTAAGACTTTTAAAGAAACAAAATTAATTGTTGTGGATGCAAGAACACAAAATAAACATGCAATGTGTTGATTCAATTGACGAAAAGAGTATGGATGAGTGGAGTTGTTGGGGGTTTACAATTTCGTCCTATCCACCCTCTCTTATCTACTCCTCTTGTTTAATTTGCTTTATTATCTGATTATTATGCAAACTTTCTTGGCCTACCCTTAGCCTGATCCCTCGGCGAAAAGAGCCTATTACTAATTACCGGCTTGCTATCCCTAGCCTCCCCTAACAACTAGCAACGCATTACCGAACAGAAGCAAAAACAATTGACCGTCCTACCTCCCTATCCCTAGGTTGTATTTCATTGATCAAGGAATTTCCCCCAGTTCATGACAATACCGTATGTTCCCGTATCAGTAAAGACAAACAACAGTTATCGAATGAGTTAAACGATAAAAGCTTTAAGCGCAGAAGAGAAACCTAACAATCGATAAACAAAGCATATGACAATCATATAATTAAACAAGAGTTTCAATAAAAGATAGTTTCAAAAGATTACATTGTTCCCCCAACAACAAAAGGGTTTTGTTCACCATTGTCATGGTGAACCAAGATGAAAATAATGGAAGAAATGGAAAACAAACCCTAGAAAAGATGAAAAGGAGCCTAAGCATCCAACAGATCCTCTCCAGAGAGTGAAAAGTAGGTCTGGCCGCCCTCTTCTGTCAAAAGAATGAGAATGAAATCGCAACAGGGCTATTTATAGGTCAGGAGCGCAACAGAAAACAAGCCCAAGCCCAACAGGCAACCGCCCGGCGTCACACTTATGCCGCCCGGTGGTTTGCCTCTTATCGCGCCACCGCCCGACGTCAGGGGTCCACCGCCCGGCGGTTTTCCTCATATCACAAAACCGCTAGGCGTCGCTGCCTTGGTGCCATCTCCTCGCATTTGGCCGCCCAACGGTATATTTCTGCCGTGGGCGGTTTCTAGACTCTTCTTTTTCTTGATTTTCTTCTTCTATCTTGAGTCCAAAGCCTTTATCTTCACCTCCATTCTTCACTTTCATCAAAATTGCTACAAAACAATGCAAAACAAGCATAATATTGCTAAAAATAGCTTTTGACTCTCGACTGACTCATTTATTGAGTTTTGTTTGATTTCAAGCTCATTCTAAGCATTAAAGGGAGTAATTTGGTCAAAAGTAGCATATGAAAATAATGGTTTTTCAACCGTTATCATCACGCATAGTGAAAGAGGTGTATAGAAAGGAGGACTTTTGCATCTCCCTGCTAATGATGCTATGGCTGCTCAGAAGCATCTCCTTACCCAAAAATTGGACAAGTTAACAAAGGTCCTTTCTGAATTTCCAACGGGGATAAGGAATATCTCTCAGACTCAACAACTTTGCAATCTATGTGGTGGTGACCATATTAATGGTCAATGTGCTTTTCCTGAAGAAATGCATTAGGATGTCAACTACATGGGAACCCAATTCCAGTACAAGCAAGGTAATTTTAACCAAGGCAATTCTAGCCAAGGTTGGAAGAACCACCCCAGTATTAGATAAAATCAGAATAATTCTTCTGGGCAAGTAGGAAGCTTTCGACAGCAACAACCATCACCTTTATGGCAGCAAGTGAGCAGCTTGACAGAGACGGTCAAAGACTTAAATGACCGATTTGATAAATTCTTGAAAGTCTATGGGTCTCAACAAGCTAGTGACCAAGCCAGCTTTAGAGCATTGGAGACACAGATTGGGCAGTTGTCTAAAAGGGTAGAAACCACAGAGAAGAATCAGTTTCGGGCTAACACTGATGTTAACCCCAAAGATGAGTGCAAAGTTGTTCTGACAAGAACTAAAAGGAAGATAGCAGAGGAAATAATTGAGATTGGGAGCAGCGAGGATGAAGATGAAGAGATGATGCATATTGATGAATTTAATGAGCTGGCGAGTCGTGAAGAGAAAAGAGAAGAAAAAGAAGAGGGGAAAGAAAAAGAAAAGGAGAGTCACCGAGAGCCACTCAGAGAAATCTTTAATCAGGTGACCGTTACTCCTTGAGCACTTCCACAAATTCCTAAGTATGACAAGAGAATCAAGTACTATCTTGGAGAGGTAATTGATCTTGATGATGAAGAAGATCAGGAAAGGTTGGTTAAGCCTAAAAAGAAGGACCATCCAAAGAAATTGAAGGATTCAGGGACTTTGACTCTTCCTTGCGTGATCAATGATGTGGATATAGGGAGAGCCATGATCAG
The DNA here is from genome assembly GCA_036885675.1 of Vigna mungo. NCBI lineage: Eukaryota > Viridiplantae > Streptophyta > Magnoliopsida > Fabales > Fabaceae > Vigna > Vigna mungo. The sequence goes on from CP144691.1 coordinate 36,523,320, forward strand.
TTCAGGATCAACTGTTAATTTGATGCCCTTCAATGATTTCAAGAAGATTGGAGGGCTAAGATTAAAACCAGCCAATACTACCCTGACAGTTGCGGATGGATCTATCAAGAAGCCAGTTGGTATGGTGGAAGATGCAATTGTTCGAATTGAGGAGTTGGAATTCTTGATTGACTTTATAGTTGTGGACATGGAAAATGAGGGAAGAATTCCATTAATCTTGGGAAGACCTTTCATGAGGACTTCTAAGATGGTTATACGTGTCCATGATGGAGGAATGAGGTTAAGAGATCATGACCAAGTGCTAACTTATTATGGCTCTGAAGAAAATAAAATGAGAATAAGAAGAAGATCCAGATACAAAAGGGCCAGAAGTGAAGTTTCAAGAGAGGAGAACACTACAGGTATTGATCGTCTTAACAGTTGTAATGTTTTGCAGATGCTTGAGGAGAAGAAGGTCTGCAAAGAAGAGTCAACCCACTCAGAGGACACACCATTCCTGCGTGGCATGTCAGTGAGATATTAAAACAGGAAGTGGATTGTGAATAGGAAGCTTAAGGAGGAAGGAGTGGTGGAGATCACAAGGCCATACTCCACAGCAATTCGAAGAGTGGACAGAAGAAAGTTGAGTAGGTGGGACGATGAAGATCCCAACGTGAAGAAGAAGAGTTGATTCGCTGGAGAGCACATTTTGTATTATAAAACATTTATTTATTTATTTATTTTAATTTTCTATTGGACATGTAATTTTTGAGTTTTGAACAATTGTTGGGTGGCATCTACTGAGGATGCTAATTTTTATGAATCCATTGAAGGATACCAGGAAGGTACACCTACTGATGGGTGTTGGAGAGATTTTCACTTATTGACAAGTGCTAAACAGGTTTGGGTCAGGCTCGTGACGTTAAACAAGCGCTACTAGGAGGCAACCTAGATTCTCTCTTTCACTTTTAAATTTTAAATTCTTAGAATAGGTTGAATTTTTATTTTCAGTGGGTATGCTTGGCTTGAATACTTTTTTGAAGATGTTTGACTGAATAATTTGCATGATGAGCCTATTTGATGATGATTTAATGTGGATGATAATTGAGTTGAGTTGCGTGTTGATATCCAGTGAAATAGATGTGTGATGAATTATGATTGTGGTTATGATGTTAAGCAGGGTGTATGAATGAATGATGTGTGAGAAAGCATGTTGTGTGAGGTATTGAGCTCCAGAGTTTTCATTACTGTATGTATTGTTCACAGGGAAACATGAATGATATTGCCTTAATCTTGATGATTGATTGCATTGCATGTGAATGTCATATGATCAAGGCCATTTTTGAAAACCCTTCTCTAGCCAAATTTTCACCCAAAGTGCTTAAAATATTATACCCTTTTTGAACCTTAGCCTTAAACAGGATGTGAACCCTTGTCTTGAAATTCTTTACCTTGAGTTGGGTTGAGCTTAACTGTATGTGTTGAAAAGGTTCAAGTTTGGGGTTTTATGGGGGAAATTGAAAGACAATTGAAAAGCATTGAGCTCAAATGTTGAGGAAGAAAAATGCATGAGAAAAAGAAAAGAAAAGAAGAAAAGAATGAATATGAGCTCAATGCAAAAGAAAAGGGAAGAAGTTGGGAAAAAAGTGAGATTGATGAGGAAGAGAGTTGTGCTTAAATTTTGAATACTATGGTAGCTCTCTTAACTCAAGGACTTTGCATTCCAGAAAATCCAATTTTTCTTGTTAGGTCAGCCTCATTACAAGCCTTGGAAAAGTCCTTTTGATGGCATTTGCATGTGAAGATTTTGATTGTTTGAGATGAATGTCAATTTTGTTTCATGTGACTTGTGAATGATAGAGAGTTAGAGTGTCACCTTAAACACTTGAGTGATTGAGTGAAACACTTGCTTGGTGAGAATTACTAAATTTCATGATTGCATCTTTGCTTAGTGGATTGGTCATTCATAATGTGTAACATCTGTTGAGAAATTTGTGAACTGAACTAAATTGAAAGCATGCATGCATCTTGATTTGATTTCACTGAAGGTCTGAAATTGAGTAGTTCTAGTCATGAATTTTAGGAATGTTGAACCATTAGACGAAATAGGCAAGCTTTGTTTTGTTTGCTGTTTTGTTTTGTTTGCTTGAGGACAAGCAAAGTTCTAAGTTTGGGTTGTGATAACAGTTGAAAAACAGTTATTTTCATACTTCATTTGAGACCAAATTACACCCTTTAAGGCTTAGAATGAGCTTAGAATCAAGCAAAACACATAAATTGAGTCAGTTGAGAGTCAAAAGCTATTTTTAGCGATATTGTGCTTGTTTTGCATTGTTTGCAGCATTTCTGATGAAAGTGAATAATGGGGTTGAAGATGAAGGTCTTAGACTCAAGAAAAAGGAAGAAACATGAAGAAAAGAACAGTCTAGGAACCGCCCAGCGCCAAAATCCACCGTTGGGCTGCCAAATGCGAGGAGTAGCCACTGTCTGGCACCCAGGCGATGACGCTGGGCGGTTTTGCGATTAGAGGCAAACAGCCGGGCAGTGGAACTCACCGTTGGGTGGTGGCACGATTATGGGCAAACCGCCGGACGACATAAGTGTGACGCCGGGCGACATAAGTGTGACGCCGGGCGGTTGTCTGCTGGGCTTGGGCCTGTTTTCTGTGATGCTCCTAAGCTATAAATAGCCCTATTGCGACTTCATTCTCATTCTTTTGACAGAAGAGGGCGGCCAAACCTAATTTTCACTCCTTGGAGAAGATCTCTTGGATGCTTAGGCTCCTTTTTATCCTATCTAGGGTTTGTTCTTCCATTCTTCCATTACTTTTCATCTAGTTTCACCATGACAATGGTGAACTAAACCTTTTTGTTGTTGGGGGAAGCAATGTAATCTTTTGAAACTCTCTTTTATTGAAACTCTTGTTTATTTATATGCTTGTTGTATGCTTTGATTATCAATTGTTGGGTTCTCATCTGCGCTTAAAGCTTTTATCGTTTAACTCATTCGATAACTATTGTTTGTCTTTATTGATACGGGAACGTACGATACTTTGATGAACTGGTGAGAAATTCCTTGATTAAGCAATACCACCTAGGGATAGGGGGTAGGATGATCAATTGTTTTTGCTTCTGTTCTTAACGCGTTATTAATTTTTAGGGGAGGCTAGGGATAGCTAGCCAGTAATTAGTAATAGGCTCTTTTCGTCGAGGGATCTGGTTAAGGGTAGACTAAGAAAGTTTGCATGACAATTAGATAACAAAGCAAATTAAATAAGAGGAGTAGATAAGAGAGAACGGATAAGATGAAATTGTAAACCCCCAACAACTTCATTCATCCATAGTCTTTTTCTCGTCAATTGAATCAATCGCATTTGCATGTTTATTTTGTGTTCTTGCATTCCAACAATTTAATTTTTCTTTACAAGTTTTACGATTTCAATTTGTATGAACGATAAGGCCTTTCGAGTCTCTTGGGAAGAATGATATTGGGTTTTACCGATTATATTACTTGAAACGATCTGGTACACTTGCCGGAGAGTCAACAACAGTCAACTACGTTTTTTCGCTGCATTACATTTTTCAATAACTTGCATTTCAAGGAAAGATCAAAAGCTTTCAATTTTCATACCAAGATTGCAAAAAGATTTTAAATTTGAACTAACACCAATTCACCCCCCCCCCCTCTTGGTGTAAAACGAAGCCAACCTGTTTCCTAACAATTGGCACCAGAGCTAGATTTCATAAGATATTTGAAAATTTAGTCGACTCTGTTTTTATTCTATTCGATTGTAAAACCTGGGGATGGCTTCAAATTTTCAAACTTTTGGTGAAGGTGCTTCAACAAACAGGCCACCTCTGTTTGCTGGTGAAAAATATCCTTTTTGGAAAATTCGCATGAAAGTCTTCCTTGAATCGCAAGATAGAGGAATCTTGGATGTAACTCTAAAAGGTCCATTTGTACCTACCAAAATTGTTGATAGTAAAACTGTTTTGAAACCTTTTACTGAGTGGACTGTAGATGAGAATAGGAAAGCTCAGTATGATGTTAAAGCTAGGAGTATTATTGCCTCAGCGTTGACTATTGATGAATTTTTTAGGATATCCTAGTGCAAGTCTGCTAAGGAGATGTGGGATGTTCTAGCGGTAACACATGAAGGTACAAATGAAGTCAAGAGAGCCAGGAAGAATTCATTGATTCAAGAATATGAGTTGTTCAGAATGAAAGCTGGTGAGAACATCTATGATGTCCAGAAACGGCTCACTCATATTGTAAACCACCTGATGGCTCTTGGCAAAGTCTTTGATAAAGAAGAGATCAAAATCAAGATTTTGAAAACTCTGAACAGGAATTGGCAACCAAAAGTCACTGCAATCTCTGAATCCAAAGATCTTAAACCTATGAATATGCCTACCTTGCTTGGCAAGCTACGTGAACATGAGTTAGAACTTGGTAGACTGAAGGATGAACAGGAGATTGAAGAAAAGAAGTATGTTGCTTTGAAAGCTTCAAGCAAGAACATCACAAGGAATTGATGACCTTGATGGTAAGAAAATTTAGTCAACTTATGCAAAATGATAGTCAACTGTCTAACCATGCAGGTCAAAGCAAGAAGAAAAGCTTCAGCACAAACACTGTCCAGTGCTATGAATGTGGAAAGGAAGGCCACATCAAGCCTGAATGCCCTGAGTTACAGCCGAAGCAGAAAGGGAAAAAAAGATTTCCTCAAAGCAGAAACATGAAGAAGAAAGGAGCCTACATTGCTTGGGATAATTCTGAATCTAAAAGCTCAAGTGATGAGGAAGCTGATCAAGAGGAAAGATCCAATATATCTCACATGGCTGGAACTGCAAAAATTGAGTATGATAGTGATGAAGAATTTGAGAAGCTGCCTATTGAAGAGAAATATCAGCAGCTGATTGAAACATTCAGAGAACTACATGCTGAAGCAATGCGATTGGAATGCAAGGTTAATCGACTGAACTCTAAGAAAAGAGGTTATGAGTATAGAATTAATAACCTTGTTACTGAAAATGAAAGATTAGAAAAGGAATTGGAAATAACCTTATCATCTGCTAAGAATGTTGAAATTAAAACTGTTACTATGGAAAAAGATTGTGAAAACTGTCCTACACATATTGAAAAGATTAATTACTTGACTAACAAGCTAGCTAAGTTTGCTCAAGCTAGTGACAATCTAGATGCTGTATTAAATTCCTCTAGCAAAAATAATAATATGCAGGGAATTGGATTTAAAGGTTACTCTAACAGAACCAATGCTAGAAAGCTCAATGATTTAAGAAAACCTACTAGAAATGCATGTTTTTACTGCAGGTGTGTTGGTCACATTGTTAGAAATTGTTACTATAGACATGTTGTTCCTCAAAGATTATGTGTATGGATACCAAAGGAACATGTGGCAAGAATTGACAATCAAGGACCCAAAGTTAAATGGGTACCAGCAACCAAAACTTAACTGTTTTGCAGGTTATGCAGCTGATACAGAACTGTCTCAAGGATGAATCAATTATGGACAATTTCAAAAACCTTGAGGGTCTACAATTGGTAAATCTGTATCTGACTGTTGCATCATGCATATATTGATTATTTGTTGTTGTATGATTGTTTGCATTGTGTGTTTGATTGCTTGATTGATTGAATTTGCTTGAAAAGGATTTTTATGAGTCACAGTCGACTCCCAATTTTAATACATTCGACTACGACATGGTAACTTTGTTAATATGAAATTTGAAATTTCATTTTGGTGCGAAAGTAAAATTTTACATTCCCTCCAATTTAATTTTCTATAAAGACATGTTAAAATCTTGGAAATCAGAAATCATTGCATTCAACCTCATTGATCTTGTACTCTACTATCCTCATTTCATTCGAAAGGATCATCTTCATCCTCAAACGACAATGTCTTCCGGTTCCACACCCAAAAGAAGAGTAAAGTATGTGGCTGCTAGACGTTCTAGAAGAATGTTTGATTTAAATGAGTGGATAAGCGATAATGATGCTCAATCAAAGTTCCTTGGTTGCTGGAACAGGAGAACTCTTGTGACACAAAAGTTTCTCAAGCTAAAGTTCTTTAAAAATGAGGGATTTCAGTTTCAGAAGTGGATTAAGAATCAAGGGTTGAAGCATTTTGTTGAAATGGTAAGTGCTCAGTACCTAAACTTGGTAAAAGTCTTTTACTGCAATCTGAAGATCGTTGATAACATTCTCTACTCTCGCGTCAAAGGAATCGACATCAAGCTAACTGATGATGTCTGGAACAAGGTCGGTGGATTAAGAATCGGTGGTAATAAATGTCATCTTGGAATAGATGGTTTTAACAAGCTTGAAGAATATCAACAGTGCCTGATAAATAAAGATGATCCTCAGGTAAACTCTAACTACAAAACTGGTGGCATGAAGAAACACGAGAGAATGGCCATCTAAACCATTGCCTACATTCTCATGGCAAGAGGAGGAAATTATGCCCAAGCAACCACTGAAGATTTAATGCTCCTGAAAGCCTTAAAGGAAAATATTCAGGTGGACTAGCCCGCAGCAATTTCTGATAATATGCTAAAAGTCACCAAATCCGAATCAGGGAAGCTACCATACTGCGTCTTTATTTTAAAAATTTTGATTTTCTGTGGAGTGGAATGTATTGGTGAATCCAGTGAGCAATATCATAACTCAAGTCTAGCGGATAAAACGGTTCTTCATCTGATGCAAATGGAGAAAACATCCGAAGGATGGAAATACAAGGATGAAATCCGTAATAGAGCACCATCAACCTCGCAAGGAAATCAATACAGAGGAAAGAATGAATTTGAGAGGATTGTTCTGAAGTAACTTGCTGAGATCAAGAGATGGATTAGTGAACAGAAAAGCAATAACCAAGATCATGTGAGCTATGAAAATGATAGATCCTCTGAAAGGTCATCTCAAAGAAGTAATTAGGACAGTGAAGAGACAAGATCTGAGGAAAATGATAGTGATATGGTTCTCAAGACCTTCCTTAACAAGAAGAGAAAGAAAAATTAATAATCTTGTCCTGGTCTAAGTTTCATTTTGTAAAATGGCATATAAAGCCATATTTTGTTGTTTTTCATGTGTATTTTGTCTTTCCTTGATTGCTACCACCTATTGTAATATCTCTATTCAAGGAAATGAAACATTTAAAGTTTGAATTAATCAAATTGTTTGCTAATCTGTTTGAATAACTACTTTACTGGATGATTAATTCGACTGTGTTATGAATGAAGTCTACTGTGCTATAACTGTCATGCATTCTTTTACATTGACTTCAGATATGATGAAATATTATTCTTGCATAACCACTATACTTGATCTGGAAAAAGGCTTTTGAAAGGTTTTGCAGGAAGGACATTGCTTTGGACATATACAATTGGAATTCAACATTTGGGAAAGCAATGCATTCGACTGATGATTTAATGCATTCAACTGCGTCTAAACTGGGTTAAAAAATTCCAAGACTGGAATTTGTTTCTATCCTTACTGACTGCTTAAATAATTTATAATCTATTATTACCTCTGTTCTTTACATGATTTCATATCTTAATTGAGATAATATTGTGAGATTGTTGATATTGGTGACATTGCATATATATGTATGTGCTTGAATTGTGTACCAATGATACAAATCTGTGCTTAAACCGGTGATAAATTTGTGATATTCTGCATTGTGCATCAAATTGTTTTTGAAACTCATGCATAATGACAGGGGGCTATCACTTCTTTACACATTTTCATCACACACACCTACATTTCATGGGGAGTTTACATATATTATTGTGATGAAGTTGTGATTGAGAGAGCATCATTACTATTTTGAAACTGCATATTTGTTTGATGCTTCTCTGATTTTAAATCTGCATAAATGTCAAACATTCCTTTTTTGTTAATGCACAAAGGGGGAGAGTTTTAATGAGTGTATGTTTGCAAGTCTATATAGGGAGATTTGTTTTATCATACTTTATCTGCTTGATGATATTTGTGATGTATTTGTAGAGTAAATGAATGATCTGAACTGATTTTGAAATCTGTTTTTTACTATGTTATTTGTGGAACTGTGCAAACATGGTTGAGTTATTAATCATGGTTGTGCATCATAAAAATAGGGGGAGATTGTTGAGATACTTGACAACACAAACTCTATATCAAATTGGTTTTTGATGATGATAACACACTACTTAATAACAGTACATATGTTCCAGTGCTACATGTTCAGTTGATGTGCTATACTGTTTTGAACAATACCTTTATTGAACATGTTTTGTTATTTTGCATGGGTGTTCCTATAATTGACTATGTGTTATATGTTTGGAACATGCCTGTGTTGAAATGTGTGTTAAAATGATTTTGATTACTTTTACACATTTTTCAAGAAAAGCTCACAAGTACTTTTATGTGCTAGCAAAATGATGAAGATGAGGTTTGATGATGCCCAAATCAAGTCAAGATTTATCAAGTTTCATGAAGATCCTTTGAAGACTTATTTTTGTTATGAAAAGCTTTTGTAATAATTGTAGTTTAATTGTTTAGGACTTAGATTTGTAGTAGGTTTTGATTCTTGTACCTTTATATTTTGTATTTGTTGTTCAGAATCAAAACTTCCCCGTTTTAATCGATTAATCCCTGATATAATCGACTAAAATCGCTGCAGAAGCCAAAACCCAATCAGCTTGGGAATAATCGATTAAAGCAAGTTTTAATCGATTAGTTAATCGATTAATCCTGAGAATAATCGATTAATACTAGCCGTTGGAGGTTTCTGATTTGAAAAACTAGCTGTTGTACTTATTTTAATCGATTAACACTAATATTAATCGGTTAAAAGCGTTAAATGGCCAGTTTCGAAGAATGGAAGAGTTTTTGGCTGAGTCTATAAATAGACTCTCTTTATCCATCATCAGCAACTCTTCCCTTGTACTAAAACACTCAGAACTCTTTGAGAAGTGTGTGCTCTTGCTCAGCTAAGGAAACTCTTGTCTGTGGTGTTGGTACATTGCTACTACGGTGACGGAGCAATAGCTGGTTCATCCTTGGTGCGTCTAAGGAGGTGTGTGGAAGATGATCATCCTTCATGAAGTATTCGGAGGAGGTGTTTCATCCTTCGTGAAGTATTTGGAGGAGCTGTCTCATCCTTTGTGAAGATTCAAAGGAGGTGCATGTTCATCTCTTGTGATATCAAGAGAGGAGGTTTCTAAACTCTTACAAATTGTTTCTTTGTGATTGTAATTTGTAATTGTTTTGTGCTTACTTAACTATTTATCTCGGTTTGAGATAAGCGACTACATGTAGGATTGGTAAGATCCGAACCAGTATAAAATCATCTGTGCAAACTTCTCTCAACCTTACTCTTTTATTTATAATTATTATCTGGTAGTAAGATAAATTGAGTAGAAATTAGAAGGCACAAATTAATATTAAAAACCCTCTTGGTTTGTTATTCCACGCTAACAATTCCGCTGCAGCCATTCTAACAATTGGCATCAGAGCTCGATTTTATAGTTATTCAAATGGCAAGATCATATCAAACTTTTGGAGAGGGTGCCTCTATCAATAGACCACCTTTATTCACAGGTGAAAACTATGCATTCTGGAAGGTTAGAATGCAAATTTTTATTGAGTCTATTGATTATGAGATTTGGGATGTTATTGCATCTGGTTCGCCTATTCCTACTAACGATTCGCTGGAACCAAAGCCCCGTGATAAGTGGACCACTGAAGAGAAAAAAAGAATTCACATTGATGTGAAAGCCCAAAACATAACTGCATCTGCTCTAACTATTGATGAGTTTTACAGGGTCTCTATTTGTAAAACCGCTCAAGAAATGTGGGAAATACTGAGAGTGACTCACGAAGGAACAGATGACGTAAAAAGGGCGATAAAGAACACCTTGATCCAGGAGTACGAAATGTTCAGAATGAGTCAGATGAATCTAATGCAGGTAATTTTGAAGATTTGACAAAGACAACAAATGAAGAGAAGAATGATGACAATCCTCAAGACAAAGATCTATACAAAATATCTTTACGAATTTGGAGATATATCGAAAGTGGTAAACATTAGAAGAGATCTAGGATTTTTTTTAAATCTCTTAGGATTGCATTTTTTTATTTTGTGCATTTTGAAAAATCAACCATACTTTTTTTATTCTTTAAAATTCCTATATGGTATGATTCAATGTATGTTTTTTAAAAAAAAATGATTTTTTTTAAATTCTTTATCCCAAAATTATATGTTTTAAATCTCCTATTATGTATGTTTGAATGTATCTTTAAATTTGAAATATATTTTGTGCATACATTCCTTTTATTAAGGGGGAGTATTATCTTAGGGGGAGAACATAAAACATAGCTTTTTAATTATGATAAAAAAAGGGAGAAAATATCTTAAAGCTTATTGTTATTCACTAATGCCCTTGCCTTTCATGAGTTGTGTTTTTATCCAGATTATTACCAAAAGCTATAAATCAAAGGAGTTTTTGATCATCATCAAAAAGGGGGAGAATGTTAGCAAAATGATGAAGATGAGGTTTTGATGATGCCAAAATCAAGTCAAGATTTATTAAGTTTCATGAAGATCCTTTGAAGACTTATTTTTGTTATGAAAAGCTTTTGTAATAATTGTAGTTTAATTGTTTAGGACTTAGATTTGTAGTAGGTTTTGATTCTTGTACCTTTATATTTTGTATTTGTTGTTTATAATCAAAACTTCCCCGTTTTAATCGATTAATCCCTAATATAATCTATTAAAATCGCTGCAGAAGCCAAAACCCAATCAGCTTTGGAATAATCGATTAAAGCAAGTTTTAATCGATTAATCCTGAGAATAATCGATTAATACTAATGTTGTCTTTGATAAAATTGTGGACCTTGAGGCAAAACCTCTTGAGTCAGGTGTGTGGAAAAGGATCATCCTTGCTGCGTCTAAGGAGGTGTGTGGAAAAGGATCATCCTTCATGAAGTATTCGGAGGAGGTGTTTCATCCTTCGTGAAGTATTCGGAGGAGGTGTTTCATCCTTCGTGAAGTATTCGGAGGAGGTGTTTCATCCTTCGTGAAGTATTTGGAGGAGGTGTCTCATCCTTTGTGAAGATTCAAAGGAGGTGCAGGTTCATCTCTTGTGATATCAAGAGAGGAGGTTTCTAAACTCTTACAAATTGTTTCTTTGTGATTGTAATTTGTAATTGTTTTGTGCTTACTTAACTGTTTATCTCGGTTTGAGATAAGCGACTACATGTAGGATTGGTAAGATCCGAACCAGTATAAAATCATTTGTGCAAACTTCTCTCAACCTTACTCTTTTATTTATAATTATTATCTGGTAGTAAGATAAATTGAGTAGAAATTAAAAGGCACAAATTAATATTAAAAACCCTCTTGGTTTGTTATTCCACGCTAACAATTCCGCTGCAGCCATTCTAACAATTGGCATCAGAGCTCGATTTGATAGTTATTGAAATGGGTTTATCATATCAAACTTTTGGAGAGGGTGCCTCTATCAATAGACCACCTTTATTCCCAGGTGAAAACTATGCATTCTGGAAGGTTAGAATGCAAATTTTATTGAGTCTATTGATTATGAGATTAGGGAACCAAAGCCCCGTGATAAGTGGACCACTGAAGAGAAGAAAAGAATTCAAATTGATGTAAAAGCCCGAAACATAATTGCATCTGCTCTAACTATTGATGAGTTTTACAGGGTCTCTGTTTGTAAAACCGCTCAAGAAATATGGGAAATACTGAGAATAACTCACGAAGGAACAGATGACGTAAAAAGGGCAAGAAAGAACACCTTGATCCAGGAGTACAAAATGTTCAGGATGAAGCAAGGAGAAACAATTTCAGATGTTCAGAAACGTTTCACCAACATTGTTAATCATCTTAATGGACTAGGTATGTCTTTTGAAAATGATGAACTTAATATTAAAATCTTGAAATCTTTAGACAGGTCGTGGCAACCAAAAGTGACTTCAATTTCTGAGTCACAAAATCTCAACACAATGACCATGGCGGCATTATTCGGAAAGTTGAGAGAGCATGAACTTGATCTTGGAAGACTTGATGAAGAAGAAGCAAAAGCCAAAACCAAGAAAAAGAGTCTAGCCTTAAAATCTAAGGTAGAAAGGAGCAAGAACATAATGGAAGATGAAGACTCAGAAGATGAAGAAAAATTGAGACTCGTGATAAAAAGGCGCAACAGGTTCATGAAATCAAAAGACAAAGGAAGATTAAAATTTGAAAAGAAAGAAAATCAAGGATCTTCCTCACACTATAAATGTTATGGTTGCGGAGAAAGGGGGCACTTAAAAGCGGACTGCCCAAATCAAAACAAGAACGAAGAAATAAAGGAAAAGAAATCCTTCAAGAAAAAGAAAGCCTACATCGCATGGGACGATGGCAACGAAAAAATTTCTTATTTGAGCGAATATGATGAGGAGGCAAACATCTGTTTAGTGGCAGACGAAGACGTTGGAAGCCAAGTAAGTACATCTAGGAATTCTGATAATTATAGTCAATTTAGTGAAAGTGATTTGCATGAAACTTATGCTGCTTTCATAGTTGAATCAGAAAAATTAGATAAAGCTCATAAGAAATTGAAAAAGGATTTGAAAAATTTAAAATGAAATTTTGAAAATATTTCAGAAGAAAATAAAAATTTAAAATCAGATTTTAAAAATATTTCTGAAGAAAATAAGAATTTAAAATTAAATTTTGAAAATGTTCTTGAAGAAAATAAAAATTTGAAAAATAAAATTTTATTTTTTGAAAAAGACAAATACATTAGTAGTGATAAATGTGCTTCTTGTGAAAATTTTAAGAAACTACTAGAACAAACAACCTTAGGAGAATGCAGTAAAAATAATGAAAATAAGGTTGTTAAAAAAAGTATGTTCCTAAAATTAAAAATAAGCATAATAATAGAACCCGTAGAACATTGGTAGAAAAAGGAACAACTTATAGGAACACAAACTTTATATCATGCTTTTATTGTATGAAAAAGGGTCATACCTCAAATAAATGTAAAATTAAGCATTTTGGTGTTCCAAGTGGTAGAGATGTTTGGGTTGTAAAATGATTTCATTCCAAGCATTTTAAAATTTAAAATTTAAAATTTAATTTTTTTTATTTCAATTTTTTTTAAACAAATTTTTTTAAAAAAAAATTATTCCAAGCATGTTGTCTTTGATAAAATTGTGGACCTTGAGGCAAAACCTCTTGAGTCAGATGAATCTAATGCAGGTAATTTTGAAGATTTGACAAAGACAACAAATGAAGAGAAGAATGATGACAATCCTCAAGACAAAGATCTCTACAAAATATCTTTACGAATTTGGAGATATATCTAAAGGGGGTAAACATTAGAAAAAAGATCTAGGATTTTTTTGAAATCTCTTAGGATTGCATTTTTTTATTTTCTGCATTTTGAAAAATCAACCCTACTTTTTTTATTCTTTAAATTTCCTATATGGTATGATTCAATGTATGTTTTTTCAAAAAAATGATTTTTTTTTTAAATTCTTTATCCCAAAATTATATGTTTTAAATCTCCTATTATGTATGTTTGAAGGTATCTTTAAATTTGAAATATATTTTATGCATACATTCCTTTTATTAAGGGGGAATATTATCTTAGGGGGAGAACATAAAACATAGCTTTTTAATTATGATAAAAAAAGGGAGAAAATATCTTAAAGCTTATTGTTATTCACTAATGCCCTTGCCTTTCATGAGTTGTGTTTTTATCCAGATTATTACCAAAAGCTATAAATCAAAGGAGTTTTTGATCATCATCAAAAAGGGGGAGAATGTTAGCCAAATGATGAAGATGAGGTTTTGATGATGCCCAAATCAAGTCAAGATTTATCAAGTTTCATGAAGATCCTTGGAAGACTTATTTTTGTTATGAAAAGCTTTTGTAATAATTGTAGTTTAATTGTTTAGGACTTAGATTTGTAGTAGGTTTTGATTCTTGTACCTTTATATTTTGTATTTGTTGTTTAGAATCAAAACTTCCCCGTTTTAATCGATTAATCCCTGATATAATCGATTAAAATCGCTGCAGAAGCCAAAACCCAATCAGCTTTGGAATAATCGATTAAAGCAAGTTTTAATCGATTAGTTAATCGATTAATCCTGAGAATAATCGATTAATACTAGCCGTTGGAGGTTTCTGATTTGAAAAACTAGCCGTTGTACTTATTTTAATCAATTAACACTAATATTAATCGATTAAAAGCGTTAAATGGCCAGTTTCGAAGAATGGAAGAGTTTTTGGCTGAGTCTATAAATAGACTCTCTTTATCCATCATCAGCAACTCTTCCCTTGTACTAAAACACTCAGAACTCTTTGAGAAGTGTGTGCTCTTGCTCAGCTAAGGAAACTCTTGTCTGTGGTGCTGGTACATTGCTACTACGGTGACGGAGGAATAGCTGGTTCATCCTTGGTGCGTCTAAGGAGGTGTGTGGAAGAGGATCATCCTTCATGAAGTATTCGGAGAAGGTGTTTCATCCTTCGTGAAGTATTCGGAGGAGGTGTCTCATCCTTTGTGAAGATTCAAAGGAGGTGCAGGTTCATCTCTTGTGATATCAAGAGAGGAGGTTTCTAAACTCTTACAAATTGTTTCTTTGTGATTGTAATTTGTAATTGTTTTGTGCTTAGTGAACTGTTTATCTCGTTTTGAGATAAGCGACTGGATGTAGGATTGGTAAGATCCGAACCAGTATAAAATCATCTGTGCAAATTTCTCTGAACCTTACTCTTTTATTTATAATTATTATCTGCGTAGTAAGATAAATTGAGTAGAAATTAAAAGACACAAATTAATATTAAAAACCCTCTTGGTTTGTTATTCCACGCTAACAATTCCGCTGCAGCCATTCTAACATTATGAACTTATATTTGTTGTGACAAAGGTCCAGTTCAGTCGACTACACTGGTAATGGAGTCGACTAAGCAAAATTCTTTGTACAGATTTTGTGCACGTGTACTTGATGAGATTTTAAAATGAAAAGAATTTCAAAGTGTTTTTTCATGAATCAATCGACAGTGTGAATCACTTATTCGACTGTATTACTGTTATATTTGGAATTTTGTTTTGCCTACGTGCTCCAACGGCTATATTTTCAAAAGTTAGTTAAGATTAAGTAACTGGGTCAATTGTCATAAATGTGTATTGATTTTGTTAACTGAGGAGCCTGTGTGTTGACTGTCTGTTATAACTGATTTAATATAGTCGAATGTATTAGTAGGCTATTCAACTGAGACTGACAGGAAAACTATAAATAGAACAGAACACGAATTGTTCTGAGACTTTTGTGATCTAACATTTTCATTGTCCTGTTTCAGAGAAAGCTCTCAGTTTCAGAAGCTCCAAGAATTCTCCAAGAAGACGGTGGTGATCTTTCTTGATAGAGATTCAGATTAAGGAGTCATTTGCGCTTATTATTTGATCAACATCCGCACAAAGAAGGTGCTTTTGGTTTAATCTTGAAGGCTTGGCATCCTGTGAAGACTGTTGCATTTGACTGAAGGCTTGACAACCTGTGAAGTGTGCTGTGATAGGCTTTGCATCCTGTGAAGAGTGCTGGTGACACGTTGAGGATTGTTGAACGTGGGTGCAGATTGCAGGAGAGGGGATTCTTGCTGCAATTCTTGTTTTTGTGTGTAGCTATATTTGGTTTTGGGTTAGAGAGGAGATTTATATTTTTGCGTGGTGCTTCTATAAGTCCTTGCTGTAAAAACCGCAACCATTATAATGCATTTGCTTGCAAGGTTGGAAGGACACTGGATGTAGGCATTGTTGGCCGAACTAGTATAAAAATCAGTGTTTGATTTTCTCTATCCCTGCACTCTTTTAATTCAGTCGACTATACCTATTTAGCAGACAACTACGTTTTTCCGCTGCATTACATTTTTCAATAACTTGCATTTCAAGGAAAGATCAAAAGCTTTGAATTTTCATACCAAGATTGCGAAAAGATTTTAAATTTGAACTAACACCAATTCACCCCCCCCCCCCCCTCTTTGTGTAAAACGAAGCCAACCTGTTTCCTAACATTGTGTCCGTTATGGGGTTTTCAAAATTTGATAATCGATTATTCTGAGGGATAATCAATTATTCCAAGGACATGGGAAATATTAAATCAAACAGTGATAATTGATTATTCTGTGTAATAATCGGTTATTTACGTAATACCTCACTAAATACGAAAACTTCTAAGACTATTTACATCATTACAATTTATCCTATACATTTGTTTCTACAAAATGTGTTTGATGGGTGTCGCAACCCACACAAATTTGATGTGCATAAAAGAATGCAGTATAGTACTAGGAAGTGACTCCTAGGTCGTCTCTCAAGGACCAACTGCGGTTTAGAGTCAAGTCTAACACGAAGTGGGGGGGTTTGAAATTGTTTTGTGAATGCAAGGAGAATTAAAATAATTAAAACTGGAAATTAAATAAAGATGTAACCAGAATTTAAAGTATTGATTTGAATGTGGAAAAACATGAAAACCGAACGGTTTTAACACGAGTGTGCCAGATACCGAACGGTTCTGTTCATAAGACCGAACGGTCCTGGTAAGGAAACCGAACGACAATTGAAGCAGAAAAGGAAACTAGTTAAAACAAAGAAGCCGAACGGATTAAAAGCAAGACCGAATGCAAATAAAAATGTAAAAATTGGGCAAGTCAATGTAGAAGAAAGTCGAATGGTCTCTAATAGTGAAGCTTGTTAGAGACCGAACGGTGCTATTGGAAAACCGGACGGTAATATCAGTAAATGCAAAAACAGTAAACTTGCAGAAATCAAAACACAGTGCAGCGGAACGTGACACTTCCATCTCAATCACCCAACTGTTCCATTTCTATCAATGTTCAAGAAAGCTAAGCAAAAGAGTGTGCTATTTCATTCAACAAAAGCAAAACAGCGTAACCTCATTTCAAAAGCAACAGAAAAACGTTTTACAAGCCCAGGATAAACTCAGAGTGTGGCGGCTTTGCTTCATTATCCAAGAAAGATAAATGCTAAAATCACACAAGTATGAATCAACCTCTAAAGCAACGTGTTGCTTCTTCCAAATCACTTTTCCACTATTTCTCAATCAAGTAAAACGAGATATGCTCGGCTGTGATACATGCTGCACCATATAGAGCTCTCCATTCACCATGAATCAGTGTAACAATCTGTTCTCTTTTTTCCCATTTTCATCAAAAAGTTCAAAGAAAAGCTAAGTGAGAAAAAACCAGAAAAGTGGCGGCTACTCTCCTTTCTCCTTTCAATTTCAATCTCCAAAAACAACTCTCTCCAAAAAAAAACGTGTGTGGCGGCTCGTCTTTCTAATGCCTCTCGGTTCCAGTGAATGTAACAGTGTCGGTTGGGAGGAGCACCACCATGAAAATACCAAGAGTCCAAGCCAAAAATCTACAAGGCAAAGTGACGCCCCCCCCCCTCCTCCTAGGACAGCAAGGTGTCTCTAAAAACTAGGGTGGGGTCCACCCAAAACCCTAAGGACATGTCATTTTTTCTATTGGGCTTTTGTCTACTCTACAAAATTGGCCCAATTATTACAAAACTTAGTTTAAAAAAACTAATCTACTAAATTAAAATTTGACTAATCCTAAAGTGTCTTTGTGGAGAGTCTTCACTTAATTGGTGCCCTTCCAAAAATCTCAGAGTGTGATTTCAAAATTTCCCTCAAAAATAAAAATAGGAATAATTAAGCTCAATTAATTCAAATTAATTAAAATCAGAATTATTGGTCTAATTAAGCCCAAATGGTGAAAATGACACAATAACTAAGAATTAAGCGCAAATCATCAACACAATTTGGCGCGAAAAACTAAGTTAGTGGTATACAATATCAACTCATCAAAATAGACCACACTTAGTCTTTTGCACTCCTGGGCAAAATCAAGACGCAAAACAGGGAACAGTATTGAGGACATCAGGAAGTGACACAGACACAACAGACAGACGACAAAGACTCACATAGACAAACACAGAGTTGCATAGTTCTCACAAAATCTGGATAGTGAAAGGAAGTGGACAATATCCAACACAAAAGCAATGCAAGCAGATACTCACAGAATCATCCAAACAATTTAGTTCATGGAAAACAGTCAATCAATTCAAGAGATGAATCAAGAGCAACAGAGCCTCACAGATGCACACAATCAGTGTCTCTCTCAAGTGTTTAAGGTAAATCGATGTCACTCAATGCACTCAAGAAAGCACACACATATAGACTTGGCAAGCCTCTAATATCAACACTCAAACACATATGCATGTTCAAATCAAAAGGTCTTTTCATGGTTGTAATGGGGCCAAGGACAAGGGAGGATATCATATGGATGAGAAGCTACAAACCAAGGGAAATAGAGGAGCAATGGGGAACAAGTGTAAACACATTCAAATCACACCCAAAACCTCTAATTCAATCCTCTTCTTGACTCCATTATTCACACAATTTTATTTTTTTTCATCTTGTCTCTTTTCTTTTCTCTCTTTTCAGAACACAACTCTAAGAGACAAGATACATGATATTTACAAATGCAACAGCAAGAAGAGGACTCACTAGCCAATTCATCTGCAACTCTTAAGAGACCACACTTATTCTCAAAACAATTCCAAAGCTCCAAAATTCCCAAAGGTTCAGGTAATCATGGTTTTTTCACTTAGGCTATTGTATGAGCTTCAAACAAAGAAATGGGAGAAGTATAGGCTCAAGGGGGCTAACAAAGAGATCATAACAGGGTAGGCTATCTGGCTAGAGAGGCTCAATCAACAAAATGCCTTTATCATTTTCAAACATGCTCATGAATCAAGAATTAACAACAGAGTCAAGCCAAGGCAAATGTGCAAGCAATCTAGAGACATTTCACACACAAGAAAGATCATCAAATGGCTCACACAGGTAATCGGTCACAATCAATCCAACTCTCAAACATCATGATCATCTTCCAAGCAAAGAAGAGCAAGGAGTCCAACAAAACAGAGTATCAATGTAGTGAAGGGAAACTAGCAACCTAATCACAGTCCAGAATTCACAAAAAGCATGCAAAACTGTACACAAGACTCAACAAAATTCACTAGAAAACGAAATTTAAACGAAGAACAACCTCCCCTAATAGACCACACTTAAACAACACAATGTCCTCAGTGTGTCACAATCAACAGATCAACAATCAGAACAATCATCAGATACAGACAAAGTGCAATAAAAGTGAGGAGGGAAGGAGAAAAGAAACTCCCTGAGTCAGCTGGGAGGGTAGGTGGGGTAGACCAAAGACGTCTCCTCCACCACTGCATCAAACAAAGAAGGATTGCTGAGGAAAGGCTTCAGTCTATGCTCATTCACCTTGAAGCTTGTAGCTGCAGATGGATCCTGTATCTCTACTGCACCATAAGGATAAACATTAGTCACAACAAAAGGTCCAGTCCACTTTGATCTCAACTTACCACCCATGAGGCCAAGCCTAGAGTTATACAACAAAACCTGCTGGCCAACCTCGAAGTCCTTTCTAACAATGGAACTATCGTGGAACCTCTTGGTCCTTTCTTTTAGAAGTTCGAGTTCTCATAGGCCTCCAATCGAATCTCATCCAACTCATTCAGTTGCAACTTCCTTTCCTCTCCAGCTTGGTCAATGGAGAAGTTGCAAATCTTCACAGCCCAATATGCCCGATGCTCAATCTCAACTGGTAAATGACATGCCTTTCCAAAGACAACCCGATAGGGAGACATCCCAATGGGTGCTTTGTAGGCAGTCCTGTGGGCCCAAAGAGCATCGTCCAACCTATTGCTCCAATCCTTTCTGTTGGGCTGGACAATCTTCTCCAAAATCCTCTTGATCTCCCTGTTGGAGATCTCAGCCTGCCCATTTGTTTGGGGGTGGTAAGGTGTAGAAACTCTGTGCGTCACCCCATATTTCTTGAGCAAGGCTTGCATGGATCTGTTGCAAAAATGGGTTCCCTGATCGCTAACAATCGCTCTAGGCACTCCAAACCTGCAAAAGAGGTGAGATCTAACAAAATCCACAACAACCCGAGCATCATTAGTCCTGGTGGCTCTAGCTTCCACCCATTTTGAAACATAATCCACAGCAAGGAGAATATAAGAGAAACCAAAAGAAATAGGAAAAGGACCCATGAAATTTATACCCCAGACATCAAACACCTCACAGAACAGCATAGGTTGTTGAGGCATCTCTTGTCTATGTGAAATAGGTCCTCCTGCTCTCTGACAAGGCTCACAGGTGCTACAAGTCCTCTCCGCATCCTTGAAGATGGAAGGCCAGTAGAAACCGCAATCAAGCACCCTGCGAGCTGTTCTCTGTATCCCCAGAAGACCACCAGGTGAGGAGGCATGGCAAAACTGCAGGACCGAGTCAATCTCATGGTCCGGAATGCATCTCCTAGTAACCTGGTCACTGCACAACTTCCACAGATATGGGTCATCCCAAACATAATACTTAGCATCACTCTTAATTTTGGCAATCTGAGCACGTGATGCTAAGGGAGGAAAAACAGAAGCAACCAAATAATTCACAATGTGTACAAACCAAGGAATAGGGTGAGAAGAAGAAATCAGTAACAAACTCTCATCAGGAAAGTCATCCTGGATGGGCAACACATCAGCTTCATCCCCAGCTCTCTCAATGCGGCTGAGGTGGTCTGCAACCAAATTCTGTGCTCCACTCCGGTCTTTAATCTACAAGTCAAACTCCTGGAGTAGTAGCATCCACCTGATCAATCTAGGCTTTGACTCAGCCTTTTTCAACAGAAACTTCAGAGCTGCATGATCAGTATACACAATAACAGGAGATCCAAGCAAATACGACCTAAACTTATCAAGGGCAAAAACAATTGCCAACAACTCTTTCTCAGTCGTGGTGTAGTTTGCTTGGGCAGCATCCAAAGTGCGGGAAGCATAGTAGATCACCCTAGGCAGCTTGCCAATGTTCTGTGTCAGGACAGCTCCCAAGGCATGATTGGATGCGTCACACATGAGCTCAAATGGGGCTGTCCAATCTGGTGCCTGAATGATCGGAGTGGTGGTCAGAGCTTCTTCAGGCAATCAAACGCCTGCTTGCACCTGTCATCAAACTCAAAGTCGATGTCCTTCTGTAGTAGTCTAGATAAGGGAAGCGCCTTCTTGCTGAAATCCTTGATGAAACGCCTATAGAAACCTGCATGTCCTAGAAAAGATCTAACCTCTCGCACGCAAGAGGGGTAAGGCAACTGCGAAATCACAGATATCTTGGCAGGATCTACCTCTATTCGCTTTTCAGAAATGATGTGCCCTAGAACCAAACCTTGTTCAACCATGAAGTGACATTTCTCAAAATTGAGAACAAGGTTTGTTTCTATGCATCTTTTCAAAACTTTTTCCAAACTGTCTAAACATGGATCAAAAGAGGATCCATACACAGTAAAATCATCCATAAACACCTCTATGCAACTCTCAAGAAAGTCGCTAAAAATGCTAAGCATGCACCGCTGGAAGGTACCAGGGGCGTTGCATAGGCCAAAGGGCATCCTCCTATAGGCAAAAGTGCCAAAGGGGCAGGTGAATGTGGTTTTCTCTTGGTCCTCAGGAGCAATATTGATTTGGAAATAACCAGAAAAACCATCAAGAAAGCAATAATGAGATTTACCTGCCAAGCGCTCCAGCATCTGATCAATGAATGGCAGGGGGAAGTGATCTTTACTGGTTGCTTGATTGAGCCTCTTATAATCAATGCAGACTCTCCAGCTGTTTTGCACTCTTGTGGGAATCAACTCATCCCTCTCATTTTTCACAACTGTGAGGCCAGTCTTCTTGGGCACAACATGGATGGGGCTCACCCACTGACTGTCTGAAATAGGGTAGATGATCCCAGCTTGCAAAAGCTTCATCACCTCCTTCTTAATCACGTCCAAGATCACAGGGTTTTGCCTTCTCTGCGGCTGTCTCACTGGTTTGGCCCCATCTTCCAACAGAATCCTATGCATGCATGTGGATGGGCTAATACCAGGGATGTCCGCCAAACTCCAACCTATGGCTTTCTTATGCGCCCTCAACACTCCAAGCAACCTCTCCTCTTGCACAGAATCAAGGGAGATGGAAATTATGACTGGTTTCCTCTCATCATCCTCCAAGTACACGTACTTGAGGTTTTCTAGGAGCTGTTTCAGCTCAAGAGTGGGTTCCTGCAAGTCAGATTCAAGTGTACTTCCTGCAACGTGGTTAATGCATTCTGACTCTAAAGAATGAACAGGTAAAGGCAGAAAACCCATCTCATCACAATCCAAATCAATATCCATCACAGGTATATCAACAACATCATCAATATCATCCAAATCATCATAAACACGCATATCATCAATACCCTGGACATCATCAATACCCTGGACATCACAGTTCTCATCAAAATCAACATCATATTCAAATCCTGTCTCAATTCCAGATTCAATGCATGGATGTAAAGAAGATAGAAAAGAATGCTTCTTCTTATGCAAAGAGTGAAAGTCATGAACAACAAATTCATCAATAATGTCATCCAATGCATCAATCCTAAACACAGAATGGTCCTCAGCTGGAAATTTCATTGCGTCAAGGATATTAAAATGAACAACAATATCAGCAATTTCCATAGACAAAGTTCCAGCATACACATCAATCTTAGTTCGGGCAGTTTTCAAAAATGGCCTGCCTAAGATAATGGGAGCAGATCCATGAGAGAATCCCTCCTCCATCTCCAAAACATAAAAGTCAGCAGGAAAAATCAATTCACCAACCCTAACCAAGACATCCTCTATGAAACCTGATGGGTGGGTAACACTCCTATTGGCCAATTGAATGACCACACCCGTGGTTTGCAAAGGACCAAGAGACAAAGAGGAATATATAGACAAAGGCATGACATTAACAGAAGCACCCAAATCAAGCATGGCATTCTCAAATTTACTGTTTCCAATCACACAAGGAATGCAAAATATACCTGGGTCCTTGCACTTCTCAGGAATGTGCGGGACCGACTTACCAATAAGCGCAGATACATTCCTTCCCATGCTAATCCTTTCATCGCCCTTCATCTTCCTCTTGTGTGTGCACAACTCCTTCAAGAATTTGGCATATCTAGGAATCTGTTTAATGGCATCAAGTAGAGGTATGTTCACCTCTACTTTCCTAAAGGACTCCAGAATTTCCCTATCCATCTCTTCAGTCTTTTTGCTAGGAAGTGCCCGTGAAGGGAATGGAAGAGGGATAGGTCGCTCAACAAATGGAGAAGGCGCAACAGCGGTGGTGGTGGAAGAGGAAGAAGATCCACCTGAAGAAGAACCACCGGCTGAAGAAGAAGATCCACCCACCTCAAATGCCCTGCGTGGACCGTCATGGTCGTCCTCTCTAGGACAAGTGGCAGGCACGAGTGTAGGTGTAGAAGCGGGCTCTGAAGGCACAACAGTCTACTTCCCTGATCTGCGGGTAATGGCACTCACATTCTTCAGATTCTGCACAGTCTGGGATGGTAACTTATCAGAATTTTGAGACTGCGCCTGGTTCATCTGAGTAGCCGTCTGACCCATCTGGCTAGTGAGACTCTGTATGGAAGCTCTAGTCTCCTGCTGAAACTGCAGGTTTTGCATAGTCATCTGTCTCACTAACTCTTCCAATGAAGGCTCAGAAGAAGTGGAAGGTTGGGCAGCTGGTTGGGCAGGTGCCTCTTGCTGCTGCTGTTGTTGCTGTTGCCTCTGGTGTTGTTGCATAGGTGGAGGCACATATCTGTTAGGTGCTCCAGCATTCTGGAAAGGTGGTGCCTGCTGCTGAAACTACGGCGCATTGTTCCATCTAAGATTGGGGTGATTCCTCCACCCTGGGTTGTACCTGTTGCTGGACAAGTCATGACTTTGCTGTTGTGGCTGCCTGTTGTTATATATGTTGGTAGCATAAGCCTGAGGCGCATCAGAGGCAGCTGAGGACTACAAAGTAGGACAAGCATCTGTATAGTGGTCACTGGAAGGACAAATAGCACATAGTCGTGCAACAGATGCAGATGGAGCTGCAGATCTCTGGTTGGTAGTCAACTGTGTCACCAACTTTGTAAGAGATTCAATCTTGCCTTCCAACTTGCTTTCAATGGCTGATAAAGACTGGGCAACCACATCATGTACGCCCCTCACCACAATGGCATCATTCCTGGCGCTAAACTGTTGGGAGTTGGAAGCCATCTTCTCAATCAAATGCCTGGCCTCAGCAGGTGTGGTGTCTCCAAGAGCTCCACCACTGGCAGCATCAATCATACCCCTATCGATGTTGTTCAAACCCTCATAGAAATACTGGATAAGGAGTTGTTCAGGTATCTGATGGTGGGGGCAACTTGCACAAAGTGTCTTGAATCTCTCCCCAATACTCATACAAGCTCTCTCCACCAAGCTGCCTAATCCCAGTGATGTCCTTCCTGATAGCTGTGGTCCGGGATGCTGGGAAAAATTTCTCCAAGAACAACCTCTTCAGATCATCCCAGCTAGTGATGGATCTAGGCGCCAAAGCATATAGCCAATCCTTAGCAACACCTTCCAATGAGTGAGGAAATGCTTTCAAAAAGATGTGCTCTTCAGGAACATCATGAGGTTTCATAGTAGAACAGACAATGTGGAATTCCTTCAAATGCTTGTGTGGACTCTCACCTGCAAGACCATGAAACTTGGGCAACAAATGTATCAGTCCAGTCTTGAGAACAAATGGAACGTCCTTATCAGGATATTGGATGCACAAGCTTTCAATATCGAAATCAGGTGCAACCATCTCCCTAAAAGTCTTCTCACGAGGTGGAGGTTGTGCCATATTGTTCTCAGTGTGAAAACCAACAGAATCAGAATCAGAATCAAGTGCAGATGCAACAGATGCAGTAGATGCAGTATGCACAGAATACTCAGCAGTTGGATGAACAATATCTAATGGGACAGACTCAAAAACAGACTCTAAAGACAAATTCCTAGAATGCCTAACTAACCTATGAAACGTCCTATCAATTTCAGGGTCAAAAGGTGGTATGAATCCAGGATTTCCTCTAGTCATGCATAAATCACAACACCCTCTAATCATGAAACAATAGCACAAAAATCTCAAATCACAGAAAACAATCACAAGACATAACAAAGACTATCACAACACGTCAAAACACAGTCACAAGACATACAAACACAAACAAAAGACTCAATACTGAACCGTTGGTCCCCGACAACGGCGCCAAAATCTGCTAGGTGTCGCAACCCACACAAATTTGATGTGCATAAAAGAATGCAGTATAGTACTAGGAAGTGACTCCTAGGTCGTCTCTCAAGGAACAACTGCGGTTCAGAGTCGAGTCTAACACGAAATGGGGGGGTTTGAAATTGTTTTGTGAATGCAAGGAGAATTAAAATAATTAAAACTGGAAATTAAATAAAGATGTAACCAGAATTTAAAGTATTGATTTGAATGTGGAAAAACATGAAAACCGAACGGTTTTAACACGAGTGTGCCAGATACCGAACGGTTCTGTTCATAAGACTGAACGGTCCTGGTAAGGAAACCGAACGACAATTGAAGCAGAAAAGGAAACTAGTTAAAACAAAGAAGCTGAACGGATTAAAAGCAAGACCGAATGCAAATAAAAATGTAAAAATTGGGCAAGTCAATGTAGAAGAAAGTCGAACGGTCTCTAATAGTGAAGCTTGTTAGAGACCGAACGGTGCTATTGGAAAACCGGACGGTAATATCAGTAAATGCAAAAACAGTAAACTTGCAAAAATCAAAACACAGTGCAGCGGAACATGACACTTCCATCTCAATCACCCAACTGTTCCATTTCTATCAATGTTCAAGAAAGCTAAGCAAAAGAGTGTGCTATTTCATTCAACAAAAGCAAAACAGCGTAACCTCATTTCAAAAGCAACAGAAAAACGTTTTACAAGCCCAGGATAAACTCAGAGTGTGGCGGCTTTGCTTCATTATCCAAGAAAGCTAAATGCTAAAATCACACAAGTATGAATCAACCTCTAAACCAAAGTGTTGCTTCTTCCAAATCACTTTTCCACTATTTCTCAATCAAGTAAAACGAGATATGCTCGGCTGTGATACATGCTGCACCATTTCTCAAATATAAAATGAACCCAAGCCTTCTACAGCAACACATGAATCACATTTTTAAAGTAAAATCACCAAATACACAAGACCACAACGAAAGAAAAAAAACGTGAGTATCTCTCCCAAAATGAAATAAGCGTGCTAAACATTTTCCAGCCATCAAGCAACGTCATTCCAGTACCGTGCATTCCAATTAAAGATAAAGTAAATCATCCAAATGAAATTGACATAGAGCTCTCCATTCACCATGAATCAGTGTAACAATCTGTTCTCTTTTTTCCCATTTTCATCAAAAAGTTCAAAGAAAAGCTAAGTGAGAAAAAACCAGAAAAGTGGCGGCTACTCTCCTTTCTCCTTTCAATTTCAATCTCCAAAAACAACTCTCTCCAAAAAAAAAACGTGTGTGGCGGCTCGTCTTTCTAATGCCTCTCGGTTCCAGTCAATGTAACAGTGTCGGCTGGGAGGAGCACCACCATGAAAATACCAAGAGTCCAAGCCAAAAATCTACAAGGCAAAGTGACGCCCCCCCCCCCTCCTCCTAGGACAGCAAGGTGTCTCTAAAAACTAGGGTGGGGTCCACCCAAAACCCTAAGGACATGTCATTTTTTCTATTGGGCTTTTGTCTACTCTACAAAATTGGCCCAATTATTACAAAACTTAGTTTAAAAAAACTAATCTACTAAATTAAAATTTGACTAATCCTAAAGTGTCTTTGTGGAGAGTCTTCACTTAATTGGTGCCCTTCCAAAAATCTCAGAGTGTGATTTCAAAATTTCCCTCAAAAATAAAAATAGGAATAATTAAGCTCAATTAATTCAAATTAATTAAAATCAGAATTATTGGTCTAATTAAGCCCAAATGGTGAAAATGACACAATAACTAAGAATTAAGCACAAATCATCAACACAATTCGGCGCGAAAAACTAAGTTAGTGGTATCCAATATCGACTCATCAGCGTTTAACAAAAACGCACTTAGAGTCTTCAAATCTTTAGTTTTTATCATCATCAAAACTTCACAGTAGCTTTAAGATACCAATGCTCCTCATTGGTAACACATATAACACTTAACAATTCATGTGTTATTAATTATGTGTTGTCATCATAAAAAACCAGAGTAACTAGAGCACTGTGAGATTAAGGTTAGCTAAACCAGTGTTTCCCTTATCAACAATCTCAACAATCTCTCCCTTTTTTGATGATGCACAACCATGATTAATAAGCAACCATGTTTGTACATAAAAGCTCATAAAAATCAGTATCAAAGCAAGCAAATTGTACAGTCAATTCAGAGCAAGCAAAATAACTGATTTTTCAATGTTTCAGAGCAATGTATTAGAGCTCCAATGTATCAGAGCAGTAAAGGATAATGTCAACATATTTCAGCTTCAATTACTCTGATTAAAACAGTATCAAGCAATCAATAACATATCAAGCAAATGATCTAACTTTTCCCTTATTCTCACATATTTCTCCCCCTTTTGTGCATTAGCAAAAAAGGTTTGCTTTCAGATATGGATGTGCTGATAACATGATAAACTAGAGATGCATCAGTGTAAATCAATGAAAATATGTTAAACATGCAAAGATGCTCCTCCTATCACAGATATTCACATGAGATAGATATAAACTCCCCCTAGAGTGTAGGCATGTGAAAAATCTATGCACACAAGTAATGCTCCCCTGTCATTATGCATACTATAAAATCAAGTTCAGATGCACAATGCAGATTCTCAGATATCAGAGCATACTACCAATGTGTACCGTAATTGTATCAGAGATAAAAATGAAAATAATTCAATCAAGCAAATATATAATTATCAACAATCTCACAATATAATCTCACTGATAAACAATCATATAAGAGCAGAGATATATTGATTAAAACTGATATAAATTGATCAAACAACTTAGTAAGTAAATTCCAATTTATGGAATTTATAACCCCCTGTGGTTGATAAGTCGAATGAACAAATTTCCAAGTCGATTCCATTGCTTTCCAGATAGTTGTGATTTCCGCAGTAAGTTCTAAAGTAATGTTTCCTGCAAAACTTGTCATAGTCTTTTGAAGACCAAGCATTTTAGTATAACAGTAATGCAAGAAAATACATAGTTAAGAAGTGAGTATGCAACAAGTTAATGTAATAGTGAGTATATGCATAGTCAACTTCAATGATCACATAGTCGACTAAGTAATCATTCAAACATATTCATTTAAGCAATTTAAAGTAAGTGAATTTGAATCAAAATAGCTAATTTCATTTCTTGTTCAAAGATATTACAAGTGATAAACTGAACAAGACAAAACATAATGGCAATTTGATAACGGTTGAAAAACCGTTATTTTCATATGCTAATTTGGACTAAATTACGCCCTTTATTGCTTAGAATGAGCTTGAAATCAGACAAAACTCAATAAATGAGTCAATCGAGGGTCAAAAGCTGTTTTTAGCGATTTTATGCTTGTTATGCACCAAATTTGACAAAAGTGAAGATTGGGAATAAAGATGAAGGTCATAGACTCAAGAAAAGAGAGAAAATCAGAGAAAAGAAGAGTCTAGGCACCGCCCAGCGGTAAACCCCTGGCGTCGGGCGGTCAAACGGGAGGAGAAGACACCAGTTTTGGGCGTCGGGCGGTAGACCCCTACCGCCGGGCGGTTTTGCGGCACAAGGGAAACTGTCGGGCGGTAGACCCCTACCGCCGGGCAGTGGTGCGATTCAAGGTCCACCGCCGGGCGGCAAAGTGTGACGCCGGGCGGTGGTCAGCTGGGCTTGGGCCTATTTTTCTGCTGCGCTCTTCACCTATAAATAGCCCTGCTACGAATTCCAATTCATTCTTTTGACAGAGGAGGGCGGCCAGACCTACTTTGCATTCTTTGGAGAGGATCTCTTGGATGCTTAGGCTCCTTTACGTCTTTTCTAGGGTTTGCTTTCCATATCTTCCATTATTTTCATCTTGGTTCACCATGACTATGGTGAACTAAACCCTTTTGTTGTTGGGGGAACAATGTAATCTTTTGATACTCTCGATTATTGAAACTCTTGTTTGAATTATATGTGTCTCATATGCGTTTATTATCACTTGTTGAAGTCTCATACTGTGCTTAATGCTTTTATCGTTTAACTCATTCGGTAATCGTTGTTTGACTTTATTGATACGGGGACGTACAGTAATGACATGAACTGGTGAGATTTTTCCTTGGTTAAGCAATATCGCTTAGGGATAGGGGAGTAGGACGACCAATTGTATTTGCTTCTGTTTGTAATGTGTTGCTGGTTACTAGGGGAGGCTAGGGATAGCAAGCCGATAATTAGTAATAGGCCCTTTTTGCCGAGGGATCGGGTTAAGGGGAGGCCAAGAAAGTTTGCATGCAATTAGATAATAACGCCGTTTAAACAAGAGGAGTAAATAAAAGAGAGAGGATTAGATGAAACTGTAAACCCCCAACAACTCCATTCATCCATTGCCCAAATCTCGTCAATTGAATCACATTGCATATTTATTTTCTGTCATTGCATCCACCACAATTATTGAATTTTTCTCCGCAAGTCATACGATTTTAATTCACGCGAACAATAAGGCCTTTCGAGTCTCATGGGAAGAACGATAATGGGATTTACCATTTTTATTACTTGATATGATTTGGTACACTTGTCAATCCGCTAACACAATTCTAAGCCATTATCAAAAGAAACATCCTAAGAACAACACATAAATGCTAATTTTTCTTTCACTTTTTGTTAACAAAATCATTAAGAATCATGTCACCATCACTCTTATCAGTACTTTTTTCATCAACACTCTTTTCTTTAGTCTCTCTGGAAAATTCCTCTGGAGTGCTTATCTCTTCAGATTCTTCATCATCCTACTCAGTATTCACTTCATTCGACTGAGTCCTGTCTCTCTGTTCTTCAAGAAATTTTCTCAGAGCTTTTAATTCCCTCAATACAATCCTTTCAAACTCATTTCTTGCCCTGTATTGACTACTTTGAAGGGAAACTGTTTCATCATCATCGTTTGCAGCTTCATTTTTGTACATCCAACCCTTAGGTGTCTTCACCATTTGCATCAAGTGTAGTGCAAACTTGTCAATGAGCCTGGTTTTGTAATAAGGCTCGCTTTATTCGATTATACAGTCAACCCCAAAATGAACAAGAATTTTAGAGATGAAAACGCAATAAGGCAGTTTGGTAGACTCTAGTCTTGTGACTTTCAGCATGTTGTTTGAGATTGCAGCAGGTCGATCTACTTGTATATTCTCTTTCAAAGCTTTCAGCAAAAACAAATCCTCAATAGTAGCTTGTGCATGGTTTCCTCCTCTTGGCATCAATATTCGAGAAATGATGAAGATATAAAGTCTATCATCCTTCTTCCTTTCGCCAGTTTTGTAGTTGGAGTAATCCTTCCAATCTTCAGGATTCCTTAGAGTGTTCATATATTCTGTGAACTTGTGAAAACCTTCAATACCCATGTGACATTTTTCACCGCCAAGTGTTATCCCAGCAAGCTCTTTACGATGTATGGATACCACGGGTCAGCCATTTCCACAAACTTTTTCAACCCTTGGCGTCTAAGCCACCTCTGAAATTCAAACCCTTCATCTTTGAAGAACTTCAACTTCAAGTATTTGTGAGGTACCAAACTCCTCCTCTTCCAACAGTCGAGAAATTTTGACTGAGCTTCATCATCACTAATCCATCCTTCAAGTTCAGGGACATGTCTAGGGATCTTTTTGCCAGTCGTCTTGACCCTTTTACGTTGTGCTGAGCTTGTAGCCATTGATGTATTGATGAACCGCATTTATCACAAAAAGTGAGAGAGAGTTGTAGATTCAAGTGAGACTGATTGAGCTTAGCGTGATGACATCTGATCATTAGGTTTTAATTTATGCAAAATATATTCAAAAATTTTGAGGGAACATTTTTAATCCTATTTCGCACCAAAAACTATAGCCTAAACATTTTCAAATTCTAAGGCCTAAAACAGAGACATACAGTCGATTTGCATAATACCACATTTGACTACTATATGACAGTGTTTTCAAAAACAGAGACACACAAAGAGAGATGCATATTCAACTTTGTCCTTAATCAAGTCGATTAAAGTTAGTGAAATTTGTTTTTCATACAAATCATTCATACAATCAATCATGCAATCAAACAATCAATCATATATGAAATATTTAATCTTATCAAGCATGATGCATTAAGGTAATTCATGTTACCAGTTATAGATACTCAAGATGTTTGATATATCCATGATAGTTCATCCTTGAGTTCTTATTGCACCTGTCTCAAATCCTGCAAAACAGTTTAAGTTTTTGAAGCAGGTACCCATTTGAACTTGGGTCCTTGATTGTCAGTTGCAGTCAGATGTTCCTTAGGTTTCCACACATATAATCCTTTAGGAACTCCAACTCTTCTATAGTAGCAATTTCTAACAGTATGACCAATACTATTACAGTAAAAACAGGCACGCTTCATAGGCTTGCTTAAATCAATAAATTTCTTTGTATTGGTTCTATTAGACTGAGCTTTATAGCCTATTCCTTGTGTGTAAATTGCTCTATCCACAGATTCAAGAAAGATTTGCATTCGAATTTTCCAAAAAGGATAATTTTCACTCGCAAACAGTGGTGGTCTGTTTGTAGATGCACCTTCACCAAAGGTTTGAAAACTGGAAGCCATTATCGAGGATATAGTCGATTCACGGAAAATAGAAGTCGACTAGTTTTTCAAATATCTTATGAAAACCAGCTTTGGTGCCCATTGTTGGAAAGAGGATGGCTCAGTTTCAACACCAAGAGGGGGGTGAATTGGTGAGGTTTAAAAATTAGAGTCTTTTCAAAATCTTGTTCGCAAAGTATGAGCCTTTACAAAGTTTCTTGAATAGCAAGGAATGAAAATTCTAAGTGCAACGGAAATTACAAAGTAGACTACGAAAACAGTAAAGTCAACTTAATATAAAAGTGTAGGGATAGAGAAATCAAACGCAGATTTTTATATTGGTTCGGCCTCAATGCCTACATCCAATGTCCTTCCACAATCCGGAAGCAAATGCACTATAATGGTCAACGTTTTTGCAACAAGGCTTTTATGGAGACCTCCACGTCAAAAATATAAAACACCTCTCTAATCCTCTAACCAAAATACAGGCAGCAACAATACAAATATCTTTAGCAAGATATCCCCTCTTCTGCAATTTTTACCCCACTTTGAACAATCCTTAAAGTGTATAGACTCCACGAGTCAACCTCCACTAATCACAACAGGAAAAACCAATCTCCAATAGATTGAAACCAGTCTTGATCAACAAGAATACACCAGTTGTGCAGTATCTGATCAAACAGTAAGCTCAATACACACTTCTCCTTCAAAGAACCTCCTCAAAGATAGATCACCACAGTCCTCTTGATGAGTTCTTGGAGAAAATTCTCAGAGATCACAGTCTGTAAATCAAAATGAAAGTGTTAGAATATCCAAAGTTTCTTGTGATCAACTGAGTCACGTCCATTTATAGTTTTCTATAAATCAGACGCTCCAGTAGTCGACTGGGCTACTAATAAAGTTGATTGTCTTATGACAGTTATAACAGTTAAGTCAAATAGTAGCAGTCAACAACAACCAAATTGATTTTGCAATTAATACAGTTGACTAACATCAATGTCTTAACAGACATTTGAAATATAGCCATTACTGTTCCCACAATTAACAAAATTTCAAATCAAATAACTAACTAAGTCGGATCCACTGCGCATGTAGTCGACTTAGGCACTTCAGCTGAATTGGAAAGTCTTTTCAATGCAAAATCTCACATAGCACTGCTTTTGAAAATATGTACATAGTCACGATATTTAATCGACTTTCTTCATAATGAAGTCGACTTAAAACTTGTAGTTATGCCACACAATATAAGTTCATCAAAGTGCATGTGGTTTTCCTTTTCATAAACATATGTAATGCAATCACAAGTGATGTATCATCTTTAAGATCAATGATTAAGCATACATATATCAGAATCAACACAGATATGTTCATTTAGATATTAACCATAATAAAGAATAGAACATATAACACTTAACAATTCATGTGTTATTAATAATGTGTTGTCATCATCAAAAACCAGAGTAACTAGAGCACTGTGAGATTAAGGTTAGCTAAACCAGTGCTTCCCTTATGAACAATCTCAACATATCTCGTGTTGGGGTATCTCTAATCTTCGTTCGTGTGCGGTGGCATAACCCAATCTGGGTGTTGCCAACTTTATCCAGTGTCCAAACACAACGAGATCTAACATTTATAGGATGTGGTGCGGCCCATGAGCACGACGAGGGTTTTGACGAGCGATGGCTTGGAAATTTGGATACATTGTTGTAGATTATGAGGGTTTTGTGCTCTACCCTTGATGCAATAGAGGTCATCGTGGAGGCAACGTGGCTAGGAGAAGGAGAAACCAGAATGAAAGGAGAAGAAATGAGCAAAGAGAATGAGAAGTAAAGGGACAAAATGCGCAAAGAGAACGAGAGAAGAAACGTGCAAAGAGAATGAGAAGAGTAGAGAGAAAGTGAAGCGAAGGGTTGTCGAATGTCAAATATTCTATAGCAATTCTTGTGAGACTAACCGGTATTCAAAAAGTTCTCCAAAATTATATTTTTGTCATAGTTCTATTTTTATACGAGTTTTAAGTCTAATAGGTATAATAAAAACAACATTTTATACCTGTTTTAAGTGCAATCGATATAGAAGTTTTCATCATTTATTACAATTTTACCATTACAGCATTTTTTATACCTATTTTAAGAACAATAGTGATAGAAGACGCTCCAAGGAAGATGCGATTCGGACTCCTCGAAGCTTCTCCAGAGAGAACTGACGCGGCGGAAATGTTGAATAACCTTTTTG
Organism: Vigna mungo; assembly: GCA_036885675.1. Classification (NCBI taxonomy): domain Eukaryota; kingdom Viridiplantae; phylum Streptophyta; class Magnoliopsida; order Fabales; family Fabaceae; genus Vigna; species Vigna mungo. Next base: position 36,557,339 of record CP144691.1, read on the forward strand.
ACCGAGAGAAATCGAAAGAAAACGGAGCAAATCTGAGAAGGAACTTAGATATCCATAACCTAGACAACTGAAACCCTAGAAATGGGGAGAATAGCAAATTGAACCGATTAATAGGTTGAAAACTCAGATTAAACGGTAGAAATGAAAGATCTATGGATGGAAAGGGTTTTGTTCGGTGAAATCCACAGAAAAAGTGAAAATGATGAAGAAACCCTAAAGAGGAACGGTGAGATGCGAAGAGAAATGGTAAATCTATGGAGAAGAGTGGCGGATATATGAAGAACTGATGGAGAATAGCTTTTCGAGAGAGGAAAATGAAAGTGGAGAAAGAATAACCTGGAATGAGGCTCTGAGGCGTGTGAGGGAGTCTCAGATGCGCGAATGGAAAAGTGATTAATGATGTGGATAAGAGGTTGACGCATGCTAAAGAAGGAAAACGTAGTTGCTGAGGTGCGCCACGCAAAGGAAATGGATTGGTGAATAAAGGCGTTGTGTAGGAGAGAGAAGCACCAATGGAGTTTTGGAAAAATGGAAGAATGAGAGAGGTGCTTGGAAGGTGGCTAGAGGAGGTCTCTTGGACTCTCTAGCCTGACTTTCAAGAGAGAATTATTTTCTGGTTTAGAAAAGCTAATTCTCATTTATCTCAAAAGTAAAGAATACAAGTGAGGAGCTAGGTTTTATAGTGACCCATGCTCCTTGCAAACTACACTGTAGATACAATGAAATGTAAAAAAATACGACTAAGAGGACTGTGTTAGGACGGATTCCATCATACCCTCCCTCTTAAAAAAAGATATGTCCTCAAATCTGGCAATCGCCTTATGAAGAAGCTCCACATAGTCTTGGGAGCATGCCATCTTGGAGTGGCCTTATTCTTTTAGATCCACTTTTCTTCCTCCTGGATCAAACACGAATCTGCAATATGCATCAAATATATCTTCAATTAATATCAATCCAAAGAGGAAATGTTTTACAAAAACAAGAGAATAAGGACTCCTAGTATTTTGATTTGTAATCTTTGATAATGTTAGAAGTCCAAATTCAATATTGTCTTAAGTTGCTTGTTTTCTTGAAGATAGCAATAACTCAAGATTTGAATTGCCATATTTTGAAAATGTTTGCATTGAATATGGGATGGCAATTGGTTTGAAAGAGAAATTTAAAGTTGAAGAATTAAGAAGGATTGGAAAAGAAGTAAAGAAATGGAAACCTTCCCGTTTAGGTTCCATGGTCTTTGAAAGAATAGGACTTGTCATCCTTAACAATTTACCCTTTTCTTTCTTCTCTCTTTCTTGCCTTTCTCTCTTTTTTTCTTCTCTTCTCTCTTTTTCTCTTCTCTCTTCTTCTTTTCTTTTCTCTTTTCCTCTCTCTTTCTTTTCTTCTTCTCTCCTCTCTTCTTTTCTCCTTTCTTCTTCTCTCCTCTCTTCTTCTCTTCTCCTTTCTTCTTCTTCTTTTCTCTCTTTCTCTTTTTCCCTTTTCTTTTCCTTGATCTCTTTAAGTTTGGCTCCAAATTATAATTCCCTCCTAAGAAACCCATGATCATTTAATCTCTCAAGAAACATTTTTCCTTCTTCAATGCAATCTCTAATTAATTCTAGGTTTCTTTTAATGCTTGAAGGCACAAACTTTCTTCTCATGCAAGCTTTTAAATCATACCAATCCCTAATGGTGGACTTTCTACCTTTCGTAACTTGGTATTGTCTTTCATCTCATCACTCTCTTGCATGTTCTTCTAACTTAGAGAGATAAATGCTAAGAACATAAGATTCACTCTCTCTATAAAACCAAGGATTTATTTTATCCACGTCTTTTTCCCAAGCTAGGTATGTTAATGCACCTATATCTTTTCCAAAGAATGGAAGATTCCTACCTTGTTTAAACATTTTATCAACATTATCTAGACTAGACATCCTATATGAAGAAGACCTATATGAATTATAACAAGACATCTTTGATTTTAAAAGTTTACTTAATCTAAAGGACTAAAAGCTTCCACTTTAGACAAATCCCAAGTAAGAGAGGTGAACCACAAGGGTTGCTTAAATACCAAGTCTTGCCTTAGCCAGATTTGCCTTAAGCTACTAACTAATTATCCTTTAAAATAAAATCACTTTTAAAATCAAAGAACACACAAACACAAATACAATTGGCGAACTCTAAGACCCCTAAAACATACAGACTCTAATGAGACAAAGGTCACACCTAACGTGAAACATAGAATCACATACAATAAAAGAAAACAGTTAAAGTTGCCAAGAGTTGGAAAGAGCACTAAGAACTCTTCCAATCTACTTGGACTTTATAAAAGGCCATTTACAAACCAAAGCTAAAGACTAACAATAACAGTGGGCTGACACGAGCCCATCAAATACAAAGAAAATAAAATAAAATAAAAAACAAACAAAAATATGCTACTGCTCCAGGCTGTTATGGCCCAACGCTGCTACGGCCCAACTTTTGCACTAAGCTCCTATGGTCCAATGCTGCTACACTGATATATAGTCCAACTCATAAAGAATCACGTGACCAAAGATGTTCATCCTTCAGGAGTCTCGTGCTCAAGTTGGTGCTTCTTGGATCAATTCTCTGTATTTGTCCTGATCAGTGTCCTACAAAGGCAAGGGCACAGATCTTCAATTAAAATTTTCTTAGCTAAAACAGATTTGCATAAGATGATATGTATATATATGGCAGTGCACTTCCCTTTTTAGGCTGGTACACTTGATGCAAATCCTTGTGCCAAAAACTCAAACTCTTGATGTTGTTGCTGGATAATGTGGGTCAGTCTAGTTTCTGGCCAATCCTACAATAACACATGCACCAAACTACTGTGAATATTCACTTAGGTAAAATAGAATGCAAAAGAAAATGTAGGGTATTAAGAACTTCCTTTTCTCTTGGCTACACCAGCTTTCCACTGATATTCTGCTGCAGCTCACTATCTTTTTTTCTCGGTTTCAGCACTTGATGCAGCTGAATAACTTTATTTTGCTTCCAAATTGAAATATACTGCACAAAGAATTCACACAAAATTTAATAAACAACCAACAATGCTTTCACTACAGAACAACTAATGAACCCAAAGGAATTTAAACGAGACAACTCCCTGTAGTGTAGATGGTTGATTCTTGGTTGCACAAGTTGTCCAAGCTCTCCAGTCAAATTTAGCTACTGCTCAATGAAACTCCCTATTTGGATGGTTGTTTCTAGCTCTTAAACTCCACATATATCAGCAAAACAATTCAAGCATATATATCAAAAGCAATGTGAGATAAAAGAAACTCCCTTTTGTTTAAAACTTCCACAGATCAATTCTGCATCCACCAACTTATACCAGATTCCAAAATTTCCACGTGAAATGTTTCTTCTGTTGTCTGATCAAACAAAATTCAAGAAAACAAACTATGCACATAGAATCACAACAAAATCCAGCAAGGACAAATGGACATTAAACTAGATTCAGATTGGATGTGATTCAATGCAGAAATGAGTCACCAATTTAATTCAACCACCAAGTCAGAATTGGACAATATATGCTTTAATCAATTCTTAAAACTGAAAGATGTGTATTGACAGTTAAAACAAATTGAAGCATAAGCTTAATTACTCTAATCAGATCATATGATGCACAATTATACCACACACAGTAGATATAGATATACACCTAATTTGAACTAAATCAGCTAGGTGGCATTCAAGAATAACCAAGCATTCAATTAATCAGAACAAAGTTTATATTCCAACAACAAATGAAACACAACTGGCATATCAGTTCAATGGACAAAAAGTGATATGATGCAATGCAGAATTCACTAACTCATTCAAAACAATTATTATACCAGTGATTCAGCAAACAATTTAAAGTTCAAAATAAATGCAAAATCAGATTAAAAGAATCCAAACACAACTGCTCCAGTTTGATTTTGTTAAACTTGTTTTCCTACACAGTGAACAATCTCAAAATAGTGAGAAACACAGTTAAGTAAAGATCAACTTCCTCTCACAAATTGTCATGGAAACTAGGCTAAAATCAGCCTCACAAGTCTTACAACACTCAGGTTTCTCTTTAAAAACATAAAGCACACACATGCAAGGTTTGGAAGGGAAAAATTCTCCCTTGTCAGTTCAAGCTAGATAGTCTTTCAGACCACCACCACCTAAGAGGCTACCAAGCACAAAACCTCTCTTTCAATTTCCGAAAATCCAAGTGTAAGAGCTTCTCAAGCAAGAAATGGATAGGCTAAACAATGGGCAGATACTAGAGACAAGCAGGACAACCACAAATAAGGAAAGCACAGCAGATCTATTGCCTAAGACAAATCTAGATCATATTATGAAAGCAATGAAAAGAGTCAAATTAGGAACAGCAAAACAGAATGCACATTTGAAGTAGACAAAACTAAGTCAGCAATCAAGACAAGCAAGAAAAAGGCAGTTTAGCAAGGCTGACACACAAACAAAACCTAACAATGCTACTAGAATAGATGAATAAAGCAAGAAAACATTCACAAGTCACAAAGAAGTTCAAATTAAATGTGCAATGCAGAAAGGACAAACTGTTTGTGAAAATATCTCAGTGAAAATGTATTTTGGGTGCAGAAAATAACGTGGTAATTGGAAAATTATGGAAATATGTTGCACTGGTTCATTCAGCCTTTTAATTTCACTTCAATTATTTTGATTGTTTCTGATTCTTTTATATGAACTCAAGCTTTTGCTACAACTTACAAACATGGTTCAATGCACCCAAGTTAATTTTCAAAAACATTATAAATCTTGCTGCAGCAATTTAATTCAAACCACAAAAGTGCTAAAATAAATGAGTTACCTAATGAAAATGCATAGAACCATTCATAGTCATAAAAGCTTTGCAACAACAGATTTGGTTGATGAATATAAACTTGTTAGACTGAATTTTGTTTACAAATTCAAGCTATATCACGATTTAGCATGTTCAGTTCATGTGCACTTCAAATAAACAACTCTAGTATCCAAGTTTTGAAATAACACTTTAATCAGACTTGTAACAATGACTTACTCTTCAAATCAGTAATTGAAATTTGCTCAAATAGCCAGAAAATGTTTTCAAATGGTTGGCAAAGATCTAAGTGCTCAACCAGAATTGACACACATCTAAAATGACTCAGCAAAACTTATGCAGATCGGTCTACTGCAGTTTTGAATGCACATTGAACTTTCCAGTGATACTACCAAGCCAATTGCAAAGGCAATCTAATGCTTATATGGTATTCATCCTGTACTAGCTCAAATTAAGCAATTCAATACAATCCAAAGATAGCAATTCAGAGCAAATAACAACAAAAACCAACACTCTGCACTGACTTGACACAAATCTGAAATGTTTAACCAAATCATGAATTGGAGCTCCTCGTAGAGATTGTCATAGCTCTTATAATTGTGTAGAGAATGTTGAATTCATTCAAATTTAACAGATGCAGCACACGATTATTAAAAACCAGAGTTTATGACAGAAAAAAAAATCAACTAGACATGATTGTGACAACACAGGACACGATGCTCAAATGAAATGACTCAAACAACAAGATTGAACCGATTAAAATGATGATACACAATCAAACAAAGCTAGCACAGAAAGAAATGACTCAAGCACAAACAAGAACAGATTAAGCAACTCGAAGACCTAACATAAAATAACGGACAAATCAAGAAGATTTGAATCAGATTAAACAAATCAACACAAATAACAGTAGAGGAATCATAGAACAACGAGGAATTGAAGAACAAAAATAAACACGACTCAGATTCATAATTAAACGAGAGAACTCATGAAATGAACAAGACAGAATCAAGAAAACAAAAACATGAAATAGAAACAAAACTCAGACTCAAATGAACAAAAACATAAAACTAACAATAAAGACAGAGACGCGATACTTATCCGTTGACGCGTGGTCGCAACCATGGAAGACCTTTGATATTCCTCAAACTCATCATATTAAAGAAAACTAAATTAAAATGTAAAGAAAATAAAAGGGTTTTTATTAGTCAAAGAAGTTCATGAAAATAAAAATTTAAGTTTCTAAACACCTAATCCAAAAAATTTATGGAAACTCAATAAGATAAATATTTATTATAATGCCTTGTTATGTTAACAATATTCCCTTATGCTAGAATACTTATTATTATTATTCATCATAATACCACTCTTGTTTCTACGATAAAAACACTATTCATTTTCAACACTACCTAAGCCCTCCACAACAATTTTAGGAATTTGTTTTATCAACAATAATAAATTTAATTAATACAGATAATCGAGTTAACTGAAATCATTCATAATTCTACAAGATATCATGCACCTCGATAGAAGATCGTTATTAATTGATAATTCTCTTATAACCACAAAAACAAGAAAATTAAACAGATTAAACTAAAAGAGTATAATAATGGAAGAAATTTATTGATAATAGATAAATCACCCTAGAAAAAACAAGCAAATTGCAAAGAACCCTAGGCTTTTTCCATTTCTGTAACACTATAACAACCAACTATAGACAACATAAAAAAAAATCACAACACATTCAGATATATCTTCATTAAGTTTACTTATTTGTTGTTGTCCTATATAAACCATTTCCACATCGTTCACCGCCCATGAACTTTACTGTTCAACCCAACAAGTTGTCACCCTCATTGAAATCACCAGATGTGATTTTATCATTGTTATGCCTTCTCCAACTTGATAAGTATAGTTTAAAAAACTAGGGTTCTTAAAGGTGGAGATGGTGAGGGTGACACCGTCAGCGGAGATGAGACTATCGCTAATAACACCACCAAGGATTTTGTCCTGATAGGTTAAAACATTTATCCCAAAACATAAGGGAAACGGAAGGGTGGGTCTAGGGTGAAGGGTGTTATGGTTGTTGTAGAAGTAGGAACCAGAAAAGGAGAGTAAGGTGAAAGGCCCATGCATGATGATATCGGTGGCACCGTAGGAGGAGTTGTGTAGGATGACACTGTTAATGGTTTTTTCACCCCGATAGGCAAATTTGCCTCCTATATTACCAAAATAGGCAAAAGCAAACTCAAGGGGAAGTCGTGGGGGCAGAGCGACTTCCAAAGAAGAAGTCGTGACCCCCTACACGACTTCACACTGTTCACATGAACAGTAGTGAAGTCGTGCACCCCAAAAACGACTTCTGGGATTGGTAATCGATTACATGGAGCTGTAATCGATTACAACGTGGTAAAATCGTGCCCCCCTGCACGACTTCAGCTTTGTAGGCAAAAATGGGCCTGGTAATCGATTACAGACCCTTTGTAATCGATTACCAGTTGGTTTTTATGTAGTAACAGCCCTGGTAATCGCTTACCAGTGTGTGTAATGGGTAAAAAGTCCCAGGTAATCGATTACAAGGCAGTAGTAATCGATTACCAGAGTAATTGAATCATTTTATTTGTATTGTAGAGTATCATTAGAGGTTATATATAAGATATATATGTGCAATTATTTAATTTTTGTTATGACATTGTGATGTATTGTTATGTTTCGGTAGAGTAATTTTATTGATTGAAATTACAAATGGAAATCAAAAGACAAACTTGGAAATGAAAGTTGAAGTATTTTATTGAATTCAAAATGCATTACATAACGAGAAAAACTAAAAATAAGAACAATAATACTGCTAACTATCTAGGAGGAAGGTCCACCATGTGGACCAAAATGAAGATGCAGAACCTCATGTTCTAAATGATCTACTCGAGTTTCCAATGTATCGAAGTGGTCTCCCATGTTGATCTCGAGTTGTTCAAGTCTTGCATTCATGTTTTCATTCATGGTGTTGAAGTTGTCCCCCACAAATGTTCTGAGATCATTGATCCCCCTCATCAAGTCATCATATGAAGAAGTTTGGTGGTGAAGAATGGCTGGTGGTGGTGGTTGTGTCCAGGAGGTTAAGGAGGAGGATAAAAAATGCATATGGTAAAGGAGAATTTGGCTTCAAAGCCTTCTTCATCCTATATCGGATGAGATGGGTCCAGTTGATCTACTTCGCCGTCATAATAATCCACAATAAGATTACATCTTCCTCGGTAGCCTGGGCAATGTTAGAAACACGTGGCAAAAAAATACGAGTGATAATATAATGCAATATTCTAGCATCAATTGTCATGGATCCGGCTAGAATTCTACCAACTTGAGGTTTGTATGGCAAAATTATGAACTGTTTTGCCGCGTTCAAACTGTATTCATCCACCCATTGATCTAGTATTTTTCCTTCAAAATGCAATCCAACAGAGGGTACGTTGGCTATGGAAGCCAATAGACTGGGTTTGATAATGATTTTAACATTCTTAACCTCAGTCTTAGTGGTTCCATTATCAGAAATTTTCAGATTACTATAAAAAATTCATACAAATCAGGATAGTAATGTGGACCATCAGACACAAAATCAAGCAAGCTCAAATTTGTCAGCATGTTGAAAAATTCCATATTTTGCCTCTCGAAATATTCTTTGTCAATATATTTTGGTTCAATGACCTCACGGTCACTGAAAAGTGTGTAATACCTTTCAGCCAGTGCAGGGTTTGAAAATTGATGAATTTGCTCTGATTCAGTTAATGATGGTGGTGGTGAGAGTGACAGTGAGCTTTCGATCGGTGAAGGTTCATGGCGGCGACATCCCGCAGCTATAGAAGATGAGCCCCTAACCCTTTGCCTCTTGGAAGAATCTGCCATTTCAAATTTCAATCGGTGCAAATTGAAGAGAATGGAGAATAGAATGTGAAAATGTTTAGAATTGAAAATAATAGGAAAAAATGGTATTTTGGAGCTTTTTTAGGTGTTGCAATTGAGGAATGGGGTGCTGCTGCGCGAGATGGGGTTTAGGTGTGCGTTATGAGAGAGAAAAAGTTGATTTTATAGGGTAGGGTTTCGCTTGTAATCGATTACAGGATTGGTGTAATTGATTACGAGTGGCCCCTGGTAATCGATTACAGGGTTAGCGTAATCGATTACCAGGGACTCGGGTAGTGGGATGACATTAAATCTCTGGTAATCGATTACAGGGTTAGCATAATCCATTACTAGGGACTCTGGTAGTGGGATGACATTAAATCTCTGGTAATCGATTATAGGGTCCCTGTAATCGATTACCAGGGGGTTTTCTTACATAAAAATATATTTGGTTGTATTATTTGAGAAGGAAATAATATAATTTGGATAAAAATATTAGTTTCACAATTTGCATTGAAATTTATATACATTGTGAACATATGAAATAATAATAAACATAAAAAGTTATTATTACAATCATCCAAGTAGAAGTCGAGTATTAAGCATAGGAAGTATTTATTACAGTCATCCAAGTAGAAGTGTTATAAGGACTTATAAATAGTATAAAGTAATGGAAAGATTATTAAACATTACAGATTACCATTGACGTAAAGGGTATATGAATCTTGATCTTTTTTGTCCATCTTCGTCCGTGTAAGTCCAATCTTTAAGATCCTCGTAGTGCTCAGATTGAGTTGGAGGACGTATATCTATTGTTTGGACAAATAGTTCAATATACTGAGATGTGTTTGGACGTTTAACAGACCTGTCAATAGTTTGTGCTTTTGGCCAACGTCCAATCATCTGTGCAATATCATTATCACATTTTATGGAAGTTGTATCATGAATTAGATAGTTGTTACAAACCTTGATTGGACGACGATAGTCGATATAGGTGACAACTCTTCTGTCTCCACACTGCACAATTTCACTTATTTGAGAATGGAGTTCATTGAATGAGATATTGTGATTGATTGAGGTAGTGACTTTTGCATCTGATCGGAATTCGAGCCCGTAACTAGACCGACTTTCTATGATTCCAGCGCCTTTAAGTTGACCTCAGAAATAAATTATTGCTGGTGAGTTTGGAATGTCATTTGTTGGTGGCGCAGATGAAGATGATGCATTTGTTGGAATCATAAGACCCATGATTTGGTCCGGAGATCTTACCCACGTAACATAAATTTCTATTACTGCGTTAACAGGAAAGTGAGACTTACATGTTATCATTTGTGTGACATCTTCATCTAATCGCAGCTTAACAGCTTCATAGGAGATTGATTGATCAACTTGAATTGTTGGTCGACGGAAGTACAATTTGTTGATGGCTGTGTTAGTGGGTTTGTCAGATGCTATGCAAACTTTTTCCTTAAGGAGTTTATGGGTGCAGTCGTAAGGGATGCGAAACAATTTTGGATGGTCACATATAAACTCAACCCCATCATCTCATTCTTAATTTCACCGTCTTGAAATAAGACAACAAGGTATGAGTTATATATGTTTTCCGTGGACGTAGCGTTCATGCCATAAACATCATCAGTGTACATGTTATTGTTTTTGAAAAGGGATGAAGTACGAAGAAATAAGAACGGGAATCAATGTATGATATGAGGTTGTATGTTGTGAGTTTGTATTGGTATGGTGGTATTTATAGTGTGGAAATTTAAAGTGCTTTTGGAGAGAAAATATTGTTATGAAAAAATATTCTTAGTTGAAAGTTAGACAATATTCTTATGAGAATAAATTTTTATGACAAAATATTCTTAGTTGAAAGTTACACAATATTCTTATGAGAATAAATTTTTATTATTTGTTCAAAATACATGGTAGATCATAAAATACAATTTAAGTTAACGTTTATCTATGTCCTCTAGTCCCACAAGTTGGTCTTCTTCTTTGGCGTTGCCCTCGTCTTTGTGGTTGCGGAGACTGCGTACCTTTGTCTTCTCTTTCAATGGAATGTTGTTCGTTTTGGAAATCCATTGTCGGGCGATAAATGTTTTGTGACGAAGAAGCGTGTTCGTATGCAGACGATGGAGTCATTGTAGACATTCCAAAATGATGCGAAGGACCCGCAGTAAATGTTGACGGTCCTGCATTGTGTGGTGTTGATGGTGAATAATAACCATAAGAGTGTCCACCTTGAGGATACTAGGTTGGATATGGATAGTGCAGGTGGTCAAAGGAAGACCTTTGTGGGACGTTGTACGGTGGTGATGAACGATATGCAGACGGTGCTTGAAAATGTTGTTGTTGATCCAAGTCATACTGTTGAAAAGAATATTGAGGTTACTTTTGCAGGAAATAATAAACATTACATAATGAAAAAATATGAATATAGTTTAACCTCTTCATCCGATGAGTCATCTTCAATTGGAGCTAAATAGCGGATTGTATGACTTATGTACCATTGCATATAATCAGAATCGTCACACAAGTGACCATTTCTGTGGAATGGAACACCGTTAAAGAAACGATTTTGACGGTCATTCCATAAACCAATCCATTGTTTATGGTGTTCTTGCCAATCCCAGTCCGCTCGTCCTCTCATATCCTCTTTATGTATGTCGTCCAGATTTATCGGTTGTTGTGGGACAGGTTGTCGAAATCCAAATTGACGCATAACATGTTCTAAGTGGTGGAATTCTATAACTGAGAAACATATAAGAGGCACAACTGCTCGAGAAGTGGGGGGCAGTTGGACTTGAATCATGTAACGAATTTCATCACGTCGGTAGGGAGTCCAAAGGAACTGAAATATTTTAATAATTGGTTAGAAAATAATTTATAGTTGAAGTGGGTCGAAATATTGAAATATAGAATACCTATTTCGATGTAAGGTCATCCAATTTCTGACGAAATTGTTGTAAAGTTGTGGTGTCGTGAAAAATTGATTGTGTTGTAAGACACCATCTTTTCGCCAGTGGAAAAATAGCACCGCCATAAATGTCGTCCTGATTTACCTCATGTATTTGTGGAGCAATACATGTTATTCTTTCCCATGCCCAACACTGTAAAAATATCATGCATCTACCGATATTATCTTGATCAACTCTTGTACCATGATCAAGGGCATGATATAAGCAGGAAAGAACTGCAGATGTCCAACTATAGTTTGCCACCATCTGCAAGTCAGCTAAAAGTGGTAGATACATCAAATGTACCATGCTTGCAGAAGTATCTCGCATTAGTATGCTGCCAATTAGCATCAACATGTACGCTCTAGCGTATTGTTCCACTACCTCATCGGGGGTGTCATGAGGTAACTGGCAAAACGTATTATTCAGCCAGGACAATTTTATTCTGTTGCCTCTAAAAGTATTTTTCGGAGGAACATGTCCTAGTAGTTGCTGACAAAATAATGTAAGAGGTCCACTATTGATGTCAGTGACAACATGACCTTCAATCGGAAGCCCTAGTTGCAATGCAACGTCTTCCAATGTTACTGTACTTTCCCCAAGAGGCAAGTGGAAAGTATGAGTCTCAATTCTCCACCTTTCCACTAAAGCAGTCACTAGGACGTGATTTATTTCCATATTTGAGACTTTCAAAATATGGTTAAATCTGGCTGCTTGTAGTATGTTGATCACTATTTCATCTAGTTCATCGACATGCTTCGCTATCCATATTGCATGTCTTCTCGGTCGAATAACTCTTTCACTTCCTTCCCAAATTGCCTTAACAACGTGCTTGTCTTGAAGACGCAAAAGAGACATATCAACGGGAAGATGACGTGCAAAAGCCATATCGAATATTTTTTGCGTAACATAAAAAGATGCAATTCAATCAGAGGAGAAGAATGCAATTCTTTCTCTTGGAAAAGAATGGTTCTGCTAGTGAAAATTCAAAGGTTCCTCCCACATGAATTTATAAAGCAAATTCTTTCACGTGATGGATGCACCATTATTGACAGTCCATCGATAATGTAGGTGAGAATAATAAAAGTGGTGAAATGAAATTAATATCGCACGGATAACACAGAGGCATAAAGACACAGAAGCATGCCACATGAATAGGAAACCTACAAAGGTACTACAAACACCTAATTAACTATTTAAGTTGTACATAATTTATATACAACAATTTAGAATACATTAATTGTTTTAATGAATTTTTTTTATTATAATAAAATACTTATAATACATATAAATCATTTAGAATTTTTTTGCAATTTTTTATGATTAAAATCATATTTTTTTATATTAAAATGATTTAAATTAAATAAAAAATTAAAAAAGTGAATTTGTGGGGTGCACGACTTCCATAGTTGAAGTCGTGCACCCCCAACTTCACTTTTTTCATTTTTTATTTAATTTAAATCATTTTAATGTAAAAAAATGAATTTAATTATAAAAATTGTAAAATATTATGTTTAGCATAAAAAATTACAAAATTATACAACATGTAAAACACACATAATTTATTTGTTGAAATTTAAAAAATATTTTTTGGAATTATTTATGATTTAATGCTAATTTTCACTCAAAAAATTGGTTTAATTTTCAAAAAAAAATTGAAAAATTAACCTCATAATGAGAAAATTGTTTTAAACATTATACAACTTGAAAAAGGTCAATTAATTATTTTTCCAATTTATTTTCACCTTTCTATGTTTTTTTATTATTTTTAAATAAATTTTAACTTAATTAAAATGATTTAAATTAAATAAAAATGGAAAAAGTGAAGTTGTGGGGAGATACACGACTTCCATAGTTGAAGTCGTACACCCCCACAACTTCACTTTTTCCATTTTTATTTAATTTAAATCATTTTAATGTAAAAAAATGAATTTAATTATAAAAATTGTAAAAAATTATGTTTAGCATCAAAATTATCATATATAAATTATAGAACTTTTAAATCATTTTTATGACTTTGTTTGCTAATATTAATGATTTATTTGGTTAAATGATATATGAAAAAATATTAAATATATAAGTTGTACACATCAACCAACATAACCTTCGTTAAATCAAATCATTTCCATTCTGTGTAGAAATGAAAGATCACTGCCCAAGATTTAATACGCATGCATGCAAACCTAAACATAGGTCATGGTTCCAAGAAAAACCAGTACTTGGCTACTTGCATCACTAATATATTTCATCTTTAGACCATTCCATCTTCAGTACTTTGTCATTCCATCTTCACTACTTTGCCTTCCATCTTCAGACCAATCCATCTTTACTCAACATATTTCATTCTATTTCTCCTTAAACACCATTACGTAATGGCATCGTGGAACTCCAGAGCATCTTCGTCATCACAAAACATTGATGAAGAAGAACGTTTGATACTAGATAATGTTGATGATGTCAGCACAGATGATGAAATGGATAACTTACTTCGCGATGAACACGGTGATGACGATCAAATGACACAGTCATCTCAGCATGTCATTCCAGAACTGCATGAGCGTATGCAATTCCAATCAAAGGAAGAAACTGTTGTTGCAATCAAACAATATCATATCACCAACGGTTACAAATACAGCGTTGTTGAATCCAAACCTAAAATCTATGTTATTCGATGTATAGAATACCACAACAGCTGTCAATGGCGATTGAGGGCGGGCTATAGCAAAGTCCGTAAATATTGGGAAATCAAAAATATTGAGGGCCAACATACCTATTTCTCAAACATACTATCTCAAGATCATACAAATCTTGATAGTACTCACATTGCCTCAATTGTATCAAATTTTGTCCACACAAAACCCTCCATTCCCATCAAAAGTTTGATTGCAGATATTAAAGCTCGATTCGGATATTTTGTGTCATACAGAAAAGCTTGGATCGCAAAGCAAAAGGCTTTTGCTATGGAGTTTGGTGATTGGGAAGAGTCTTATAACCATCTACCGAGTTGGTTGCATGCAGTGAAGGAAGCAAACCCTGGTACAATACTATAGTGCACGGTTCTCCAATGGAGATTGATGGACAAACAGACAATAATTGCTACTTTATGGAAAGAGGTTTTTGGTCTTTCGGTCCTTGCATACAAGGATTCAAATATTGTAAACCCATTCTCCAAGTCGATGGGACGTTTCTAACGGGCAAATATCATTGAACTTTGCTCACCGCCATGAGTCAGGATGGCAATAGAAATCTTTTTCCAGTGGCATTTGCAATCGTAGAAGGTGAGACAAAGGAGGCCATGATATGGTTCTTTCAACTACTTCAAGAACATGTTTGCCCTCAACCAAATATTTTCATCATCACTGACAAAGGAAAGGGTATCTTATCCGCCTTAAGATCAAAAGAAGTTGGTTGGGAGGAAGATGGTTTGAACTCTGTTTTATTGCATAAGTCATCTAGCCTCCAACTTCAACAACAAATTCAAAAATCATGACCTCAAAAAGTAATTCATCAATTTAGGTACTACTAAATTGTTTTCCTACCAATTTACTGTTTATATTCAGTTAACATAACTGTCCAAAATTACTACATCCTTACAGCTTACGAGGTCAAGCAACCTACTGTTACGGCAAAGCTTACTGCACTAAGACACCATTACCCACAACAAGTTTCTTGGATAGATAAAATTCCGTTAAATAAATGATCTCAAGCTTTTGATGGAGGGAGAAGATATGGACATATGACCACTAATCTTGCTGAGTGCATGAACTTCGTTTTAAAGGGAGCACGTTCATTACCAATTTGTGCACTCATCGAAACAAAATTTGAGAGGACACAATCATGGTTTCTTGAACGAGGACTAAAAGCACAGTACATTCTACAAGTAGGCCACCAATTTCCTGAAGAAATCGTCGACATTATTAGGAAAAATCAACAACAATCAGCATTTTGTCATGGTCATCGCTACAACCGTGAAAATTCAGAATTTGATGTTCAAGAAATTTCAACACCTCACCAATATCGCCCACATCTAATTTCCTATAAGGTCAGGCTAAATGAATGGTGGTGTGATTGTGGTCACTTCCAAGCTACTCGTCTCTCATGTCATCATGTCATTGCCATTTGTGCAAATTCACATATACCACTAACCCAAGTAATCGATCCAGTGTATAGCCTTAATAACATTTACAAGGCATACGAAGTACAATTTCACCCAATCCAAAATGAAGATTATTGGTCTGCGTATACAGGTCCAAACTCATACCAGATCCTCATATGCGACGCAAGGCATCCGGAAGACCGTCTACAAAAAGGATTCCTAATGAGATGGATCAATCCACTCCAAATCAGCCCAAAAAATACTCTTACTGCCGCAATGAAGGTCATCATAGGGAAAATTGTCCATTTCGTCAATAGTTAATTTTGTAATCCAATCAATAATAAATCTAGTAATTTTAATATTTCATATCAAATTGTCTTCTACATTTTAATTTCCTTCTTTTATTAAATAAATTGTAAGGACAATATCTTCTTTGTCTAACATAAAAAACATAATAAAAATTTCTAAAACACCTCATAAAAATGTTGTTTCGACAATCAAATTACTCTGGTAATCGATTACCACTGCCTTGTAATTAATTACCAGGGACTTTTTGCCCATTACACACACTGGTAAGCAATTACAGGGTTGTTACTACATAAAAACCTTATGGTAATCGATTACAAGGGGTCTGTAATCGATTACACGCGAAACCCTAGTCTATAAATTCAACTTTTTCTCTCTCCTCACATACACCCAAACCCCACCTCCGATAGCAGCGCCCCAAACCACCATTTTTGCACCTCCAAAAGCTTCAAAATCACTTCCTTTGCTACTATTTTCAATTCCAAACAACATATTCTTATTCTACTCTCAATTCTCTTCAATTTCCACCGATTGAAATTTCAAATGGTGGAACCTTCAAAGAGGCAAAGGGTTAGGGGCTCATCTTCTTCGGGTGCGGGACGTCGCCACCGTCAACCTTCACCCATTGAAAGCTCGTCGTCAATCTCACCACCACCATCAGAAAATGAAGTACAGGAAAATTTGCAGTTCTCAACCCCTGCACTGGCATAAAGGTATTTTACTCTTTTTAGTGACCGTGAGGTCATTGACCCAAGATACTTGGACACACATTTCTTTGAGGATGAAGGTTTTGAATTTTTGGACATGCTCACAAATCTGGGTTTGCTTGATTTTGTCGTTGATCATACAAATTATTATCCTGATTTAGTACGTATATTTTATAGCAATTTGAAAATTTCTAAAAATGGGACCTTGAAGACTGAGGTTAAAAATGTTAAAATGATTATCAAACCCAATTTATTGACTTCCATAGTCAATCTCCCCAATCATGGCTTGAATTTTGAAGGAAAAATACTAGATCAATGGGCTGATGAATATAGTTTGGATGTCACAAGACGGTTGATAACTTTGCCATACAAACCTCAAAGTGGTAGAATTCTAGCTGGATCTATGAAAATTGATGCTAGAATTTTACATTATATTATCTGTCGTGTTCTTTTGCCACGTCTTTCTAACATTTCCCAGGCTACTGAGGAAGATGTCATTTTAATGTGGATTATAATGACGAGAAAGCAGATCAACTGGACCCATCTCATCTGATATAGGATGAAGAAGGCTCTGAAGCAAAATGCTCCCTTACCATATGCAATTTTGGTCACCTGGATTTTGCAACATTTTGAATTTCTGTTGGATGTTGAAGTACCTGCCATACATACTAGGCAAATGATGATAGGGTCAACAGCCATACAAACCTTTGGATTTATCAGAAATTCAAACGACAGATGAGTTCGCGCAAATTCGCCTCCTCCATCCCGATGCGGTAATGAACCACAAGTTGCACCTGCACAACAACCACCACCAGCGCCCCTTCTTCAACAACATACTTCGTCCTATGATGACATCATGAGGGGATCAATGATCTCAGATCATTTGTGGGGGAAAGCTTTAACACTATGAATGACAACATTAATTCAAGATTAGAACAACTCGAGCTGAACGTCGGAGACCGCTTCGATACATTGGACACTCGAGTTGATCATATGGAGCATGAGATTGCCTATCTGCGTCGTCAAAGAGGTCCACATGGTGGACCTTCTTCCTAGATAGCGTGTTATTTTATTGTAATATTTGGTTCTGTAATGAATTTCAATTCAATAAAATAATTCTAATTTCAGTCATGACTTTTTTTTCCTTTTTTTCCTTATGATTTTCTTTTGTATTTTCATTCAAAAAATTACTCTTCATAACCATACCAATAATTAACAATGAATCAACAACCATCATCTCCTCACAAAAATTCAAACAATTACACATACAAAACCTCTATTTATGCTCTAAAAGACCTCATTAAAAAAGTTGCGTAACACCCAAAGAAAAATCTGGTAATCGATTACAACCAGGATGTAATCGATTACCAGGGACATTTTGCACATAGAACAATCTGGTAAGCCATTACAACCATGCTGTAATAGCTTACCAGGCAGTACTGCTCCACTTCACTAGATGGTAATCGATTACAAGGGGTCTGTAATCGATTACCAGGCTCATTTTTGCCTACACAACTGAAGTCGTGCAGGGGGAGCACGATTTTACCACGATGTAATCAATTACAGCTCCATGTAATCGATTACCAGGCCCAGAAGTCGTTTTTAGGGTGCACAACTTCACTATTGTTCATGTGAACAGTGTGAAGTCGTGCAAAGGGGCACAACTTCTTCTTTGGAAGTCGTTCTGACCCCCCACGACTTCTCTATTTTCATAATTTCGTTCGTTTTTGTCTATTTCCGTAATTAGACAGTCAAATTTGCCTATATCCATACAAAAACCCACTGCCAGAGGCATTAAGGATAGTGACATTAACGTTGTCCTTGTGAGCAATGTGAAAGATGAATTCCATGATGTCAATATTTGGAGGTATATTGAAGGTGAATACCTTCATGGAGGACTCGTCAGGGTCGGGCATTTGGAAAGAAGGGGAGCTTGTCTTATTCTTAGAGCCTGGGGCCTGCCACGATGCTTCTTTGCAGATGAGGCCATTAGAAGCTTATAATAATTGTAGAAGTGGTGGTGGTGGGTGATGTTGTGAGTGTGTAAAGCTTTATTTATAGGAAATTTATAGTATGATTACATTTTCTAGAAACTAAACATAGCGAAATCATGGGACCTTTTAAGGATAGTTTTAGTCATTAAAAGAGAACGTACGTGGCAATATGAACAGAGAATGCAGAAATGAGAAGATAAACGTGGCAATGTGAAAATTTGCATTTGGGTCTCTTTCACACATATTGCAACAAAATGGCTTAAATTTTGGAGAATTTTATTAATGAAGAACGATAATGTATTTTAAGGTTGGAGTAATGAAGTTATGAGTAAAATAATCTGATGTAAAAAATATGTTATGAATATATCTTTCCAAATAAAATGAAGAGTTAGTCATTATATTTTATAATATATTTTAATTATCATTTATATATTTGACTTAATGATGAAATTGTGAAATAATTTCATATTAAGCCTAACTCTCATTATTATGAAGATTTTATTAAAAAATTAAAAATAAAAAAGGAAAAAAAAAGAGACATATTAAAATCCATTATGAAAAAAATAATAATAATATTATTCATCAAAAACATTCTTTACTTTCTCTTTACTTTTATATATATATATATATATATATATATATATATATATATATATATATATATATATATATATATATATATATATATATATATATATATATATATATAAAGAAAAAGATAAATTTTTCAACTACTAGTGAGTATAAAAAACACCTCTTAGCCACTATTTATATCAATTATAATTTATTAAATATAAAAATAGAAGGTAACATAATTATAAATAAGATAATATTTTTTATACCAATTGTAATTATAATAACAACCTTATTACATAATGGACACAATTACATTTTTATAATAAGGAAGAAAATATTTTATATAAGTTATAATTATACTTGTTATAGAAGAAAATGGACAAAGTAATATTTTTGCAATAAATAAAAAAATTTTCTACACTAATTTTAATTATAATTAGTATAAAAGGTTGGCACGATAATATTTATGTAATAAACAAGAAAAAATTTTATATCAATTTTAATTATAACATATATAGAAAATGATTTTTTATTTTTATTCATTTTATAAATAGGGTTTTCAAATCCTAACTCTCATTCTTCTCTTTTTTTTCTTTCTCACTCTCGTCTTTCTCTCCATCATCTAACACATTCTAAACTAAATCTAAAAGAAAAAGTATTGTCACTTGCATGTCTTCTTAAGTGAGATTGCGCTAGAGAATTGTGATATAATCATTCTCACATTATTTGATCATCTCACATTTCAAAAAAAGCTTTTAAATTTTTAGAAGTTTTTACTTTGAAAAGTTTAGTATTAACTTTCTTTGATCTATCTCTATTAGGTTTCTTTTAGTTTGATCTAACTCATCGTACTTAAATGTTAAAGAATTAGGAACTTTCATTTAACTCTATGCTTACATTATTTTTTATTTATCATTTCTCCTTCTATCAAAACACCATTTAGTTAAAGAATTAGGAACTTTCATTTAACTCTATGCTTACATTATTTTTTATTTATCATTTCTCCTTCTATCAAAACACCATTCAGTTCCACCATTAACAGTGTCTAAGCCCACAACTCAAAATCTTCAAAAAGATGTCAACGGTATAAATACTCATTTAATCTCTCAAAAAAAACTAAATGAACGAAAAAATTATTTAAGAAAATACATCGATTAATTAAACAAGATATTCATTAGAAATAGATAAATTTAGACAAGCATGGCGACACTTCCTTAAGTTTTCACTCAAAAAAGAAACACAAAGTAGTGAAGTTCTGTACATAACACTCCTGTTATACCAGCTTATTAGTTTGAAGTCCATCAAATTACTATTCTTACTAGTAGGAACAATAATACACATATATTTGATTTTATGTTAATCATTTTTCTTTTCCTTCTTACCACATACATCTGAAAAACCTACCAATTTTGTTTCTAGGTTTATATATATATATATATATTAAGTCATGACCAACTTTTCTATGTACGTCAAAAAGTTTGATCAATACTTTAAATATACCTAAAAAAAGAATGAAATTAATAAGCTTATAAGATGTACGATGTGATAAGGAAAAAAAAAACTGTATAATAGATATAGATAAAATCAAAAATATATATGTATATCATTAGTCATCACCAAAATTGTTATTCTTGTGATTTTCATTATCATTATTATCATTACCACCGTCTTCTTGACCTTCGGCCGAATACTTCAAAATGTTCGGGTTGGTATAGGTGGAGACTGTGATCTTAACATTCTCACCAGCAATGACTCTACCACCAACAACGCCACAAAAGACCTTGCCTCCAATGGTGGAGAGGTTGATCCCAAAGGACAAGGAAAGGGGAGGGGTGGCCCCAGGGTGAAGGGTGTACCGATTGTTGTATAAGTAGGAGCCTGTGAGGGAGACCAAGGTGAGTGGTCCATGGAGCATGAGATCGGGTTCACCATTGGTTGAAGATTTGAGAGTCACCTTGTTGATTTTGCCAGTGGCACTAATCACAGTAACACTAACTTGGTCCCTGCTAGCAATGTCAAATATACACTGCATGACATCACTGTTGGGAGCCACGTTAAAAGTGAAGACACTCACAGAAGACTCAGGGCATTCATCCATTGGAGAGGTGGACCTTGACTTCTTTTTTGAGCCATTAGTTGGCTTTCTTGTGGGTGGAGTCATTGGTAGAGACAAGTTGTGGTCAAAGTAAATTTGTAAAACAAAACAGGGACACCAAATGTTTGTAAAAACGTTCAAGCGGGGTGATTGAGGCAAGTGAAATGTTTTAAAGTGAAATGGAAGAAAAACCTTGGTTGGGATGGTTATAAGCTTTCTATGAGGGGGATTTATAGTGTGGTGGTAATTAAAATGCTTCTCTAAACCGTGTTCAGAACTAAATCAGGGGCTTGTGAAGGTGGTTTCATGAATAGAAAGAGAGTTTGAAGTGAGTCCCTGTGATGCAGACAAAAAGAAGAACTTACGGTTTGGTCAGTTTTATAGAGTAAAGTAATATAATTTACGTTGGATTGGTAAAATATTTTCAGAACATTTATTGAAATTTATAGTAATTTAATCTTAATAAATAATTATGTTGTAAATATACTTGACATAATTAAGTGAAGAGTGCCGATTATTATTCTTTTTTTTTATCTGTAAGTCTTTTATGTTCTGTTTAATTATATCAAAGTGCTTGACTCATTAATTACCATTTTGAAGTATTTTTAGGGTAATAATTTATCTCAAACTCAATTCGAACTTCAATTTTATTTTTTGAACAGAAAGTGTATGCACTAATAGTCATTTTTGTTTTGTCATTGAATAATATTCAATGACAAAATATAATTCAATACAAGTTACGAGTGGTGAGAAATGAAATTCATTGATGGTTATACATATCACAAAACAAAAATAATGAAATAAATTATTGATGCATATATAATTATTAATTTTCTTAAATTATTAATTACCTCATTAAAATTAATTTTAAACGTTATGACTCATTGTGCATCTTTAACTGAATTGTCCTATTACTTTTTATTATATTGATATATTTATTCATTAATTTATAATAAATTGGATATAATATATATATATATATATATATATATATATATATATATATATATATATATATATATACACTTGCGTGTATTTAATTTTAATAAATTTATTAATGGTTATATAATTATTAAATTTCTTAAATTATTAATTACTTCATTAAAATTAATTATTAATCATTATGACTGATTGTGCATTTTTAACTGAAGTATCCTATATTACTATTTATTATTATGATATAATTAATATTTATTAATTAATTTATAATAAATTTAATATATCTTAATCAATATATCTCACTAATGCTGCAAAAGTTTTACACTATGGTTATTTTAAGTATTAGACTACGATTAAAAATGTAATCTATCAAGTAAGCACTAGTAAAAAACTGACTATTTGCAGCGCACATTATGCCACGGTTCACCAGGAACCGCAACATAATACTGCGCGGTGGCATTTTCGAAATTAAAACCAACTTATAGGCCGCGGTTGGCCCAAGAAACACGGCCTATTCTTCGGTCAGACATCTACCCTTGAAGCCACGTCACAAAAACAATAAATTATTGGGTAATATGTCGCGGTCCTGTTAGCAACCGCAGCATATTCACCTGCAACGTTCTGACATTTACCAATATTCAACACTGCAATAAATTTGCAGGAGAATAGGCCGCGGTTGCCAGCAGAACCGCGGCATATTCTCCTAGTAACGTTCTGACTTTCAAAATATTTATCATTGCAATAAATTTGCAGCATAATCGGCCGCGGTTGCTAGCAGAACCGCGACATATTCCCCTGGTAACGTTCTAACTTTTCAAAATGTTTATTATTGCAATAAATTTGCAGCATAATAGGCCGCGGTTCTACTAGCAACTGCGGCATATTCCCCTTGTAACGTTCTGCCTTTTCAAAATATTTATTATTGTAATAAATTTGAAGCAGAATAGGTCGCGGTTCTGCTAGCAAGTTTCAACACAACCGCGGTAGAAAGTTCCACGTTTTCATTTTTTTTTTAAATTAGACTTTTGGCCGCGGTTTTGGTACGAACCACGGTCTATTCTGGCCTTTTTACTGTGGTTCCAACCGCGACATATAATGCTAGGATTTTTTTTTTTAAAAATGGGGTTTAGGCCGCGGGTGTGATAGGAACCGGTCTATTCCCCAGACTTTGTACCGCGGTTACAACCACGGCATAAAGTTCCAGACTTTTTACCGCCGCTGAATATGCCACGGTTCGGGAACCGCGGCCAAAGGGCGAAAACAACCGCTGTCGTTTCCCCTGACTGCACTAGTGAAGATATTAGCATTCAAATATTAAATAGACTATAGACTCACATACTAAAGTTCTGTTAGAAATCGTAACGATAGTCTATGTTTATGTTGATGTATATACTACTGTTATTATAAGAATAGTAGCATATGATATAGACTAATATTTTGCATAACCATAATTGTTTTGGGATTTTTTTTTAAATATTTATTTCATTTTACTTTCTTTGTATCTAATTAAACATTTTGGACAAAAAAACAACCACAAATAAAAAGAGCAAAACATCTAGAAAGAACCATAACCAAAACAATGGAGTTCAAAACCTCACATATGCTAATTTCAAGTTCCAATACATAGATACACATCCTGCTTAATATCACAATCACAATCATGCATCTGTTCACACATATTGTGAACCACCAACTGTATATAGCATCTCATATATCATCTCGACATCAATTAGTATAAAAGCCTCATCAAGCATACTCATCACAAATCATCATCAACCCGTTGCATCAGATAGAAGTTTTAAACCAAGTACATCAACACCTATTCTAAAAACAGAAGCAAATATAACATAATTTAAAAAAAAAATAAGTTTAGAGAATTGGGTTGCCTCCCAGGTAGCGCTTGTTTAACGTCACGAGCCTGACCCAAACCTTTCTAGCACTTGTCAGTAAGTGCATACCTTTCCAACACCCTTCAGTAGGTGTGCTTCCCTGTATCCTTCAGTAGATACCTAAATCTTCTAGCATCCCTCAGTAGATGCTATACCAGTAGCATTCATTAGTAAATGCTGACAGTGACATCCATCAGTAGATGTCTATTCACCGTCCTCTTTCATAACAACATCCATCAGTAGATGTTGTAGAAGCATCCATCAGTAGATGCTATCATCACTGCCATTAGAAGCAGCATATAACCTAAAAAACACTTAAACGCACAAAGAAAAATCAAATCCAAATCACATAAATAAATAAAAAGAAAAAGTTAGAAACTGGGTTGCCTCCCAGCGAGCGCTTCTTTAACGTCATTAGCTTAACCCGGTAAAGCCCAAACACCAATCAGTAGGTGCTGATATTCTATGTTGGCGTTCTTCCTTCCTTCATGACAACAACAGAATCTCGAAACTTGTCACCAACTCTAAGGATTCTCAATCTCAAGAGCGTGCTCTATTTGCTTTGATAGTCTTGACAACTCATAACCTATTCTAAAATTTCATTGGTGTGCCAGGTTTGGGTTTGTCACTTTTCACATCAGGGTGTTGGTGAACCAATTCTCCTTCCTTATCTGCTTCCTGATGATCTTGTGCTCCTAATACAAATTTTTATTCTGCACACACTAAAGAACACTGCACTAGAACACATAATTAGACCAAAAAATAAAAAATAAAAATAAAAAACAATAAAAGATTTTTTTTTTTTAATTTTCATTTTCATTTTTAAAAAAAAAACAGAAAAATAAAAACAGAAAAATAAAAGCACCCCTCAATAAGTGTTGATTCTCTTTGCTTGATATTCTTTTCTTTTTCTTCTTCCTGCTGAATTTCTTCAGAATATTGAGAACACTAAGCACCTGTTTCCATATATCAATCATAGGAACTTTATTCTCCAATTTCTCGAAGATTTCAATAAAGCACTTAAACTTCTATTCTTTCCTATGATATTTCTTTTGATGAGGAAGGGGTTTTGCATATGATCTTTTCTTCTTTCCTCTCTTCCTCTTTTTCTGAATCTTTTCTTCCCTCAACTTTCTCCTTTTATTTTTCCTTGATTTCTTTTTTTTTTTATTTTCACACTTTTTTCTCTTTTTTTCTTTTCTTTCAACTACTTCCTTCTCTTCCTCACTCAACCTTTTCTCCTCTATCTTTTCCTCTTTTATCTCTATCTTTTCCTCTATCTTCTCATCATCTCTTTCTATCTTTTCCTCCTCAACAACATTATCACTTTCAAAACTAGTGGCTTGACATTCCTCCCTAGGGTTAACCTCAATATTAACCCTAGAATTCAATATCTCATTGGAGTGACAAATCTGTATCTCCAACCTGTTATTTCTTGTTTCACTCTCGTCCAATCTGTTGATTTGCTCATTCAAAGCAGATACCTACTGCCCTAATAGTAATTGTTGATGTGGTTCTCCTGCTTGTCCATTCCAACCTTGATCCATGCTTGAGTGAGGTTCCCACTAGTAGTTGAAATCATTTTGATAGAAATGAGTGCCCATAAAATCAAATTATTGCCCAAACTGCATCCTGCAAACATTAGGCACAAAACCCTAGAAAACATTTATTAGCACAAAAATAAAAATAATCATAAAAAAAATCAAGTCAAAGTTAATCAGTTTACACTACTAGATAAGTTAAACCACGAGTCCCCAGCAACGACGCCAAAAACTTGTTAAGTCCCTGGCAAGTGTACCAGATTGTTATCAAGTAATATAAAATGGATAAGTCCAAGTATCGTTTCCCAAAGGACTCTTAGGCCTTAACTTTCTTATAAACCGATAACTTAAGACTTGAAAAAGAAATTAATTTGAAGTTTTGAAAGAAAATTAAAATAAAAATGCAAATGCAAGTGATTCAATTGGCTAAAAGAAACTATAGATGAATGGAGTTGTTGGGGTTTACAATTTCATCTTATCCACCCTCTTATATCTAATTTTCTTATCTAATTCGCTTCTTTATCATATGGTCATGCAAAAATTTTCGGTCTACCCTTAACCCAATCCCTTGGCGAAAAGAGCCTATTACTAATTACCGGCTTACTATCCCTAGCCTCCCCTAGTAATTAATAATGCATGATAAACGGAAGCAAAATACAATTGATCGTCCTACCCCTATCCCTAGGTGGTATTGCTTAATCAAAGAATTCCCCCCAGTTCACGACATTACTGTATGTTCTCGTATCAATAAAGACAAACAACATTTACCGAATGAGTTAAACGATAAAAGCATTAAATAAGGTAAGGAACCCAACAATTGATAAAGATAAGCATATGCAAGCATATAAAGAAGATAAGAATTTTGATATAAGAGAGTTTCAAAAGATTACATTGTTCCCCAACAACCTAGGGTTTAGTTCACCATAATCATGGTGAACTACATGAAATACAACTGAAGAATGGAAAAACAAACCCTAGATTTGATAAAGTGGAGCCTAAGCATCCTAGAAATCTCCTCCAAGGTGTGTAGAGTTGTTGTGGACGTTTCTCTCTGCCAAAAGAATGAGTTTTGATTCGCACTGGGTCTATTTATAGACCAAAAGGATAACAGAAAGATCACAGAATCCGCAAAATAGAAACAGACAACCGCTCAGCGGTTTCCCTCTAATCGCAGGACCGCTCAATGCCCAAAACTGCCGCTCAGCGCCAAAAACTGACCGCTCAGCGCCAAAAACTGCCGCTCAGCGGTTTGGTCAACTGGTTGACTTTTCTGGTTGACTGGTTGACTTTTAAGCATTCTGATTGACTTTTCTACACTACAACCATTTGATCTGCAAACTTTCCTTCAATTCATTCCCAAAACCTACAAATCAAGGGAAACCAAGCATAAAACCAAGAAAACCATCTTTGACTCTCTTATTCTCTAACTTAATAAAAATGCATGATTTCAAGCTAATTCTAAGCCATAAAGAGTGTGATTTAATATCAAAATTAAGTAGGAAAATAACAGTTTTTCAACCGTTATCAATGATGCCATGCTAGCTCAGAATCATCTTTTGACTCAAAAGCTAGATAATTTGACAAAAATCCTCTCACAACTTCCTAAGGAGATGTGTAATGTCTCCCAAACGCAACAACTATGTGATTTCTGTGGTGGTGACCGTATCAATGGTCAATGTGCTATGCTTGAGGAGATGAAACAGGAAGCTAATTACATGGGAAATCAGTTCAAGTACAAGCAGGGGAACTTCAACCAAGGCAATCCTAGCCAAGGTTGGAAGAATCATCCAAGTATTGGTCAACAACAGAATAACCCATCAGGGCAAACAGGAGGCTTTAGACAGCAACAACCTTCACCTATGTGGCAGCTGTCAAAAAGGGTAGAAACCATTGAAAAGAATTAATTTAGGGCTAACACTAATGTTAACCCTAAAGAGGAATGTAAAGTTGTTGTCACAAGGAGTAAAAGAAAAGTTGAAAGGGAAGTTGTAGAGATTGGGAGCAGTGATGAGGAAGAGGAGGAAAGAGAAATCATTGAAATAAGCAGCATTGAAGGTGAGGAAGAAGAGGAAGCAAGATTTAGTCACAATGGGCAGAATAGAGAAACTTTTAACCAAGTGACTATGGTGCCATCTGTAATTCAACAAATTCCTGCATATTCTAAAAGGATGAAATATTATCTTGGAGATATGATAGATATGGATGCAGATGAAGATGAGCAACAATTTGATATTCAACCTCCAAAGAGGAATTATCCGCCTAAGGCAAAAGATCCAGGTTGTTTGACTCTTTCATGTATTGTGAATGATGTTGATGTGGGGGGAGCAATGATAGATTCTAGATCTAGCATTAATATGATGCCCAGGCGTTTCTTGAGAAAGAATGGAGGGCTAACATTAAAACCGTATAATCTTACTGTGATGGTGACGGATGGTTCCATTAAAAAGCCACTTGGTATGGTGGAAAATGTGGTTGTGCGTGTGAAGCAGTTGGAGTTTTTGGTTGATTTTATTGTCATGGGCATGGAGGACGAAGGGAGGATTCCAATGATTCTTGGAAGACCTTTCATGGCTACTTCGAAGATGCTTATTAGTGTCCATGATGGAAGAATCATGATGAGAGACAAAGAGAATGTGCTTTTGCACACTGGCTCCAAAGAAAACAATATTAGAGTAAAGAAAAGAGCTAGACATAGAAAGTCTAGGAGAGAAGCTGCATCATCAGATGATAGCACAACAGGTACAAATTCTAACAGTTGTAATGTTTTTGGTACCTAAAGATGAGGAGGTTGATAAAGGAGGAACAATCCACTCAGAAAATACACCACTTCCACGAGGTTCACAAGTAAGATTGAAGAATAGGAAGTGGATTGTCAACAAGATCAAGGAAGATGGCAAGGTGGAGATCAAAAGACCATATACCAAAGCCATCAAAAGAGTGGATAGAAGGCATCTGATGAGTTGGGTAGACGAAGACCCCAACCGGGATGGAAAGACTTGAAGATATTTAATTTTATCCCACTTG
Source organism: Vigna mungo (assembly GCA_036885675.1). Lineage (NCBI taxonomy): Eukaryota > Viridiplantae > Streptophyta > Magnoliopsida > Fabales > Fabaceae > Vigna > Vigna mungo. The sequence continues at coordinate 36,586,179 of CP144691.1, forward strand.
TTGTAGAACAATTTTAGTTTTATGACATGTAATTTGTTTGGTTTTTAAACACTTTTAGGTAGCATCTACTGAGGGATGCTAAAATTTTATGTATCTACTGAAGGATACAGGTAACACACCTACTGATGGGTGTTGGAAGGTTAAGCACTTACTAATGAGTGCTAGACAGGTTTGGGTCAGGCTTGTGACGTTAAACAAACGCTACCTGGGAGGCAACCCAGTTGAATATTTCTTGTTTTTGACTCTGTTCTAAGTGCATTATATGTTTGAATGTTGCATTTGAGAGAGGAAAGGCATGAAATTGAAAAATTAACAGTTGAAAACAGGTGCTACAGGGTTAAATCATGCAACAGCAAGCCAAAAAGAGGACGTGGTGCTTCATGCTCACCGTTGAGCGGTGCACTTTACCGTTGAGCGCTGGCGGCGCAGACCACGCTTGAGCTTTTAAAAGCTCACTGTTTTTGGTAGTTCTGCACTTTTGCAACTCCTCTTTGAAGCTCGCCCAATCGTTCTCCCTAAGCCTTAGCACCCAAATTTCACTTTCAAAGGTTTTCCAAAGAGTTTTCCCCACTTTTTCCCATCACCCATTCACAAAAACCTATTTTCTTGTCAAAAGTTTGGGGTTTTGGTGAGAGATTTGCATCGGGAAGCATTCATCATCAATTGGAAAGCAATTTTGCAAGCATTTAGTATCTCCACTCAAGTAAGCTGTGCAATTTCATTCCTAAGGTTTTTAATTTTGGAAATTTGATGAAAAACATGTGTAGGAACATGATAAATTAGGGCTTTTGATTTTTATGCATGAATTGATGAAATAGAAAATGTTTGAACCGATTGAATTGCATGATTTTGGTCTGGATTGATGAAATTAGTGATAGAGTGGAGATAAGGGCAGTTTGGAAAATGTTTTTGAAAAACCCTAGAGGCAAACCGCTCAGCGGTCTCCCTGGACGCTGAGCGGTTTACATTGATTTTTGCCTGAATGCTTGATTTTTGGATACAGGGATGCTGAGGGGCCCTGTTTTTCCCTTAGTGTTAGCTTGTGCTTGGTTTGGAAATTGATTGATGATGTGTTAACCTCTAAATGATGAATTCCTATTGTCTTTTGAATTTTATTTTATGCAGGAATGTCATCATTATCAAGAAGGGTTAAGAGTCCTGGCAACAAAAGGAAGGAGCCTAAGAGGCCACAACGATTCTATTCTCCTAGGTTCCTTTCTAGGAAGCATGAGGAACATTATGTGACCGTGCAGGAGAGGAGACTATTGATGGAGAGGAAGACAACTTTCATCCCAGATTTGGCTCCTGAGTTTGGAGCAGAGATCTTGAGGAGAGACTGGGAGAGGCTGGCCACATATCCTGCACCAGCCAGCATTGAACTGGTAAAGTAGTCTACACGAACGCCTTGACCAGAGTAGGAGTCTCCGTTGGGAGGTATATGAGTTATGTCAGGGGGAAGACTATCCGGTATGACCCTGACACTATTAACAACTTTTTGGGTACTGAGTGGCTAGGTGAGTAGTGCCAGTACGCAGCACGTGTAGGGGGATTAAGAGATATTGCGGATTTTGAGTGGCAATTGGATGTTAATGTCGGGAAAGTCATCGCTGATGAGATCCAGAGTTGTGCTACCACTGTGAGTAGCAGGACACCGCTGGGACATTCGTCCCTTATTACTTTCTTGTGCCAGCAGGCTGGGGTGGACACTGCAGTTCAACCATATGAGAGGCCTAGGAAGGCCATAAACACGTCTTATTATCAGCAGTTCTGTGTAGAGGATGAGTCGGCTAGAGCAGCTCCTAGGAGACGTCCTAGGAGAGCAACAACTCAGCAGGAGGATGTACCTGTAGATGCACCGGCACAGCACGCTGACCCTTTCCAGATGAGGGATATGTACATGTCCATGATGGAGGCCAGGATGGAGTCTCCCCGGCGTCCTCTGTTGATGTCTTCTCCTCCCGTCGGACCGCCCGGCGCTAGGGGTCTACCGCCGGGCGGTTCCTAGACTCTTCTTTTCTTCAAAACAATGCAAAACAATGCAAAACAAGCATAATATCGCTAAAAACAGCTTTTGACTCTCAACTGACTCATTTATTGAGTTTTACTTGGTTCTAAGCTCATTCTAAGCAGTAAAGGGTGTAATTTAGTCCAAAATAGAATATGAAAATAATGGTTTTTCAACCGTTATCAAGCACCAGGCGGAGAGGATGATGACCAGGAGGATGACTTTGAGGATGTGTTGACTCACTGGCAAGCGTACCAGATCGTTCCAAGTACTATAATGGGTTTAACCCGATATCGTTCTTCCTAAGAGACTCGAAAGGCCTTATCGTTCGTGTGAACTAAAATCATAAGACTTGTAGAGAGAAAAATTAATTGTGTGGAATGCAAAGACATAAAATAAACATGCAATGTGTTGATTCAAGTGACGAAAAAGACTATGAATGAATGAAGTTGTTCGGGTTTACAATTTCATCTTATCCGCCCTCTCTTATCTACTCCTCTTGTTTAAATTTCTTTGTTATCTAATTGTTATGCAAACTTTCTTGGCCTACCCTTAGCCCGATCCCTCGGCGAAAAGAGCCTATTACTAATTACCGGCTTGCTACCCCTAGCCTCCCCTAGTAACTAGCAATTCATTACCGAACAGAAGCAAAAACAATTGATCGTCCTACCTCCCTATCCCTAGGTGGTATTTCATTGATCAAGGAATTTCTCACCAGTTCATGACATTACTGTACGTTCCCGTATCAATAGAGACAAACAACAGTTATCAAATGAGTTAAATGATAAAAGCCTTAAGCGCATATGAGAACCCAACAATTGATAATCAAAGCATATGAAAATCATATAAATAAACAAGAGTTTCAAAAAAAGAGAGTTTCAAAAGATTACATTGTTTCCCCCAACAACAAAAGGGTTTAGTTCACCATTGTCATGGTGAAGCAAGATGGAAATAATGGAAAAATGGAAGAGCAAACCCTAGATAGGATGAAAAGGAGCCTAAGCATCCAAGAGATCTTCTCCAGAGAATGAAAATTAGGTCTGGCCGTTGATGGGTTGTCGCAACCCATACAAATTTGATTGCATATTAAGAAATGCAGTATAGTGCTAGGAAGTGACTCCTAGGTCGTCTCTCAAGGACCAATTTTGCGGTTCGAGTTTCCAGTCTAACACAAAGTGGAGAGGTTTTGAAGGTGTTTGAGACAAGAATTAAAATGCATGGAAATTAAACACAACCGAATAAAATAGAAAACATTAAAGTAAAATGAAAATGCTCAATGTATGTGACAAATTAAAATGCAAGCAAGCTACATAAACTCTCCTAAAAATTTAAAACAAAAAGAGAATAAACTAACTTTTCCACAAGAAATCAATTACATGCATCCTAAATGATAGACATGGCCACCATGACTTAATACTAAATATAAGAAAAATAATAATAATAAAAAAATATATATATACTCTCAAAGAGTAAACATGCTGCACCGTTTTTTTATTCTTCCTGAGGCTAGCTATGCCCATGTGAACCGTTCCCATCATTAAGTACCTCCTAATCTACTATTTAAATTCATGAAAGCAAAGAAATGTAGTTAAACTTTTTCCAGCAACCGTGACCACTAGAATCATATCTTTCACCTAAGAAAAAGAAAGAATGCTAATAAAAAGAAAACTACTGCAGGATGTGACAACACCCACCTAATACTAAGGAAATGAAATTTAATCTTTAAAAGCTAACGTGTTGCAAAACTCATAATGAAACAATGCAAGAATTCATAAAATAAAATGAATTGAAAAGTGAAAGAGCTTCCTTTATTCACCAAAATCCAGCACCGTAAAAACCATGTTCAAACCCTTTTAATATTCAAAGAAAAAAGTGCCAAAAGTCCATTTACCGAGAATGAATGGTGCCTAATGAAAAGTGAATTCAGAGCAAGTGGTGGCTGCAGCCTAATGCCTATTCCCTAGAAGTCACGTATGCATTTCCAATTGCAAACCAAAATTAAAAATTAAATTTTCCACCGCTGGACACATTCCTTCATGCCATGAATAAAAATTCCTCTCTCAAAAGCTACCACCGTACACCTCTTTGAATTTAAAAGCGTCACTTCACCTAGACTTCTATCTAATCTACTTCTCATCATTCAAAGCAAAAGCAAAATAAATGCTAGCAATCTTTGCAACAGAACCGAATGAAAACAAAGATATTCCAGGATAGAAGCAAAAAAAACGTTCAAGATATAAGGGTGGCAGCTGCCATTTAAATTCAACAAAAATCTAAAATCCATTCAAAAGCTCCCACATTTTTTTCAGCCAAAGTCAAGTACTAAAACCATGTTTCCATCCAAGCATAAAACCGTTGCAGCTCCTAGTCTCCAAGAAGTTGCCAAGAGAGTGAGAGTCCTCCTGAGAATGAATCCCCCCCTTTCCAAAATGACGACTGTTGGCTTTCTAAAACCATGTGTCCCAAAAAATAATGGGGTGGGGTCCACCCCAAAACCCTAGGTGTCATGTGTCAAGTGTCCTACAATCTATGAGCCCCTCATATTTTTAATGGCCCAATGTCCAAAAGTTGTCTAAAAAGTTTTAAACTATTAAAATTACAATACAACTAAAATTAAAATGTCTAATTGTTGAGTCTTGAATTTATTTTGTCTCCTTCCCAATGCTCCAAAGTATATCTCCAAAATTTCCCTGCAGTTAATAATGCAAATAATTAGCTCAGAATATTCAAATTAATTAAAATTAGAATTTCCGGTCAAAATAAGCACTATTAGGAAAAACGGGAAAATATCGGACAATTAAGCACAATTCCCTGATTAGTCCTAGCACAATAAACTAAGTAAAGTCGAGAAAATATTGATTCATCAAAATAGACCACACTTAGTCTTTTGCACTCCTGGGCAAAACCAAGACGAAAATCAGGGAACAGTTCAACGGACATCAGGGAATTGACATAGACTCAACACATAGAAAACAAAGACTGACAAGGAAAGAAACAAGCAGAATTACAGTCCTCAAGAACTCTGGACAAGGGAAAGTAGTAGACAGTATCCAACACATAATCAAGGAAAGCAGATACTCATGAAATCATCCAAGCAATTCAAGACATGGAAAAATGATCGATCAGCTTAAGAGGTGAATCAAAAGCAACAGAACCTCACAGATGCACTATCAGTGTTTCTCTCAAGTGTCTAGGGTAAAGAAATTCAACTCAATGCACTCAAGAAAACAAGCACAAATAGACTTGGCAAGCCTCTAATATCAACACTCAAACACATATGCATGTTCAAATCAAAAGGTCTTTTCATGGTTGTAAGGGGCCAAGGACAAGGGAGGATAAATATGGATGAGAAGCTACAAACCAAAAGGAATAGAGGAGCAATGGGGAACAAGTGTAAACACATTCAAACACACCCACAACCTCTAATTCCATCCTCTTCTTGACTCCATTATTCACAAATTTTTTTAATATTTCTCATTTTTCTGTATTTTTTTTCCTTTTTTTTTTCATCTTGTCTCTTTTCTTTTCTTTCTTTTCAGAACACAACTCTAAGAGACAAGATACACAACATATTTACAAAATAAAATAAGAAGAGGAACCAACTAGCCAATTCATCAGAATCCCCAGGGAGACCACACTTATTCCCAAAACAATTCCAAAGCTCCAACATTCCCTAAGGTTAAGGTAATCATGGTTTTTCAGTTAGGGCAAGTGTATGAGCTTCAAAACAAAGAAATGGGGAAAATATAGGCTCAAAGGGGCTATCAAAGGATCACAACAAGGTAGGCTCATTTGGCTAGAGAGGCTCAACAACAAAACTGCCTTTATCACTTTCAAACATGCATATCAATCAAGAACCATCAAAATTGCTACAAAACAATGCAAAACAAGCATAATATCGCTAAAAATAGCTTTTGACTCTCGACTGACTCATTTATTAAGTTTTATTTGATTCCAAGCTCATTCTAAGCAATAAAGGGAGTGATTTGGTCTAAAATAACATATGAAAATAACAGTTTTTCAACCGTTATCACAACCCCAAACTTAGAAATTTGCTTGTCCTCAAGCAAACAAAACAAAACAAAACTAAAAACAAAACAAAACTTGGCTTGCTACTATTTCATCCAATGGTTCAACATTCCTAAAGTACATGATGAAAACTACTCAATTTCGGATAGTCAGTGATAATCACATCAAGATGCATGCATTCTTTCAATTTAGTTATCTCACACATTCCTCAACAGATGTTACATATTATGAATGACCAATCCACTAAGCAAAGATGCAATCATAAAATTTAGAATTTCCTACCAAGCAAGTGTTTCACTCAATCACTGAAGTGTTTAGGGTGGCACTCCAACTCTTCATTATTCACAAGTCACATGAAATAAAATTTTCGTTCATCTCAAACAATCAAAATCATTACATGCAAATGCCATCAAAAGGACTTTTCCAAGGCTTGTAATGAGGCTGGGCTGTCAAGAAAAAATGGTTTTTCTGGATCACAAAATCTTTGAATCAAGAGAGCTCATTTATCATTCAAGGTTCAAGTTTAACTCTCTTTCTTAACCAATCTCACTTGTCCCTAACTTCTTCTCTTTTTTCTTTAATTTTTACATTGAGCTCATCTTTCATGATTTTTCTTTTTCTCATACATTTTTCATTTTCAACACTTGAGCTCAATGCCTTTCTTTTTGCCATTCAAACTTTCCCTACAACCCCAAACTTGAACCTTGAATGTACTTTCAATCATTAACCCAATTCAAAGTAAATAGTTTCTGCACAAGGGTTTTCATTCTGTTTAGGGCCAAGGTTCAAAAAGGGTAAAAAATTTCAAGCACTTTGGGTAAAAATTTGGCTAAGTAAGGGCTTCCAAAAATAGCCTTGATCATATGACATATACATGCAATTCAATCAATCATCAAGACTTAGGCAATATCATTCATGTTTTCCTGTGAATAAATTCATATAATAATAAAACTCTGGAGCTCAATACCTCACACAACATGCTTTCTCACACATTCATTCATACACCCTGCTTAACATCATAACCACAATCACAATTCATCACACATCTGTTTCACAAGACATCAACATACAGCACAACTCGATAATCATCCACCTTAAATCATCATCAAATAGACTCCTCATGCAATTAGTCAGTCAAACATCTTTAGAAAAGTATTCAAGCCAAGTATACACACTGAAAATAAAATTCAACCTATTCTAATAATTTAAAATGCGAAAGTGAAAGAAATAATCTAGGTTGCCTCCTAGTAGCGCTTGATTAACGTCACGAGCCTGACCTAAACCTGTTTAGCACTTGTCAGTAAGTGTAAATCCTTCCAACACCCATCAGTAGGTGTGCCTTCCTGGTATCCTTCAGTGGATACAAAATTTAGCATCCCTCAGTAGATGTTATCCCCAAAATTGTTCGAAAATTCAAAATTTACATGTTCAACAAAAATAAACCTAAAATTAATATTTACAAAATAAATCGTCCCAGCAACATCACGTGTTGTCCTTTTTGTTGGTGTCTCCAGTACACCGAATCCTCAGCTTTCTTTTATCCACTCGCTTGGTATGTCCACTGTATGGTGCCTCGATCTCCACCATCCCTTTCTCTTTCAGTTCCTTCAACACCCACTCCTTCTTCTTGTATTTCACTTTAATGCCCGGATGGAATGGGTCTTCCTTTAATTCAGAATGGACGGGTCTTCCTTCTTGACTTACAGATACCTGCAACATATTACAACTGTCAGTATAATCACTACCTGATGTGCTATCCTCAGATGCAACTTCTTCCTCTAGCTTCTCATGTTTGTCTCTTCATACTAGTTTAACCTCATCCTTCTCATATATAGAAGCAAATATTCCTCATCTCTCATCGTTATTCTTTTATCATGAACACTAATAAACATCTTTGACGTTGCCATGAAGGGTCTTCCCAAAATCACAGGTATCTTTTCATCATTCTTCACATCCATGACAACAAAATCAACTAAAAACTCTAGCTGCTTCACTCGCATAATAACATCCTCCACTATACCAAGTGGTTTTGCTATAGATCGATCTACCACCGTCACAGTAACACTAGCCGACTTCAATACCAGCCCTCTAATTTTCCATAAGAGATGCTTAGGTATCATATTGATGCTATCCCCAGAATCTATCATAGCTTTTCCTATATCACAATTATTCAGAACACATGATATTGTTAAACATCCTGGATCCTCTACCTTAGGCGGATGACTCCTCTTCTGAGGCTGAACAACAAGATCCTCTTCTTCATCAGTGAGTTCAACTTGTTCTTCATTTTCTGGCTCAATGATTTCTTCTTCAGGATCCTCTTCCTCATCAATGATTTCAACTTCATCTTCAGTGCCTATTTTCTCATTGACTTCATCAGCGCTTATCAACTCCTCATCTTCTTTTTCTTTGCTTTTAAAGGTAGTTGGTTCGCCTTCTGCCTTCCTTTTGTTGCTTGTTAGAATAGCTTTGCACTCCTTCTTAGGATTAACTTCAGTGTTAGCCCTAAACTGATTCTTTTCGGTGCTTTCTATCCTTTTAGACAGTTGGCCAGTCTGTGATTCTAGTGATCTGAAACTGGCTTAATTATTTTTTGATTGAGACTCATAAGCTTTAAAAAAATTATCAAATCGGTCGCTGAGGGCTCTGAACGTCTCAGTTAAGCTGCTCACCTGCTGCCATAAAGGTGAAGGTTGTTGCTGTCGGAAGCCTCCTACTTGCCCAGAAGAATTATTCTGGTTTTGTCCAATGCTGGGGTGGTTCTTCCAACCTTGGCTAGAACTGCCTTGGTTAAAATTACCTTGCTTGTACTGGAATTGGGCTCCCATATAGTTGACATCCGGTTGCATTTCTTCAGGAAAAGCACATTGACCATTAATATGGTCACCACCACAGAGATCGCAAAGTTGTTGAGTCTGAGAAATATTCCTTAACCCCGTTGGAAATTCAGAAAGGACCTTTGTTAGCTTGTCCTGTTTTTGGTTAAGGAGATGATTTTGTGCAGCCATCGCATCATTAGTAGGGAGATGCAAGAGTCCTCCTTTCTGTATTCCCCTCTCACTTTGAGATACTTCATTCAGAGCCATCTCTTCAATCAATTTGTAAGCCTCATCTTCAGTCTTTCTATTTATATTGCCTCCTACTGAAGCATCCAACATCATCTTAGACTGAGTATTTAGCCCTCCAAGGAAAGCAAGTAAATATGAGGTCTTATCAAATGGTCATATTTTACCATTTTAAACTTGTCTACACTATTCAAATGGTCATTGTCCAGCCTATATGCAGATTTGCCTTTTTAAACCATCAAAGAGTGATTTAAAGGGAAGTGAACCAGTCATTTTGCATTGTATTGTGTTTCTGAGTTGTGTAACAGTTTGCACATTTGTAAAATCATTATTCTAAGTTGTTTCATCACTCAATATTGTTGTTGCATCACTTCCTACGAAATCTGGGTTTAAAACCACCAATTTAGAAGCCTTTTTCTAGTGTAACTTTGATGAAAATTTCTACATTTTTGGCAACTATTATTGTCATTTGATGAATCTGGATGTTTTAGTGGTTTCTTCACATTTGAGCTAGTTTATTTTACCATTCCAAACTTGTTTGCACTGTTCATTTGGTCCAAATGGAGCTACTATGCAAACTCACTTCCTAAACCATAAATTTTGGATAAATTTGGAAGTCAACCAGTGAAATTTTGCTGCAGTGTATCTTGGGTGTTTGAGTGCTTTTACACCTTCTAATTAATGATATAAACTTGCTTGCACCATCAATTAACCTTTCCAAACACTGCCATACAATTTTCAGTTTGAAAGCACCATTTAAAGTGCCATTTTCTAGTGCAATTTGACCATTTTAGTGCTGTTTTTGGCCATAACAAACTTTGATTTCGAATGTTAGCATCTGTATGCTGTGTGACAGTTTTAGCAAGTCTAAAATTATGTTTAAAAGTTACAGGAGAGTTCAATTGGTGATATAGCTATCTGATGAGCCTAAATGTTGTTAACATGTATTATATATGCATGCTTTTATTGATATTTGATTGCCTAAATTATGTTGATGTTTATATCGTATGCTCATGTATATTGTAATAAGTTGTCTCCCCCAACTTAGAACCTACAAAAATATTGTATGTTCATGTATACTATAAACACTTAGAACCTACAAAATATTTGGAAGTACTCTATAAAAGAGAACTTCAGTAGTAATAAGTTGTCTCCCCCAACTTTAATACACAGGCCCTTAGGATGTGTAAGCTATTTCAATACTTAGGACTTCTCTTTGCATAAACTTATTGTATGCTTGTGCCAGTAGCAGTCAAATTGCCTTCCATGTTCGACTTAAGTAGTAATAGGTTTATTACTTATGTCACATAGAGTGTTGCTGTTTTACCTAAGTTTTTCTTTGTTTGGCTTGTCACAGAACATGGCCCATTTTCCCAACCACCGAAGGTGGATGTACGACCGTTGTTATAGCGGAAGGAGAGGTTTGAAGGAAGCTTTTGTCTTCGGAGTTGAAGAGTTTGTCAGGACGGCTCGACAATCTCAATATTATGCAATTGATGGAGGGATTCGATGTCCATGCTTGAAGTGCAAATGTACACGAATTTTGAAAGATGACGAAGTCAAAGTTCACCTATACAAGAAAGGTTTCATGCCAAATTACAAGATTTGGACATTTCATGGAGAAGAAATACCTTCTACCTCGACTGCAGTCAATAATTGCTTGGCTTCAGGTTCGAACACTTTAGTACGTACAAATGAGATAGATGACATTAATCATATGCAATAGATGGTCAACCATGCTCTTGGTCGACATGGACAAGAAGAAGCGTATGATTGTCTTGATGAGGAGTCTCCAAATGAAACGACTCAACGGTTTTATAATTTATTGACAGAGGCAAATCAACCTGTATTTGAAGGGTCAATTGAGTCAAAATTGTCAGCGTGCCTTCAAATTATGGCTTGTAAATCTAATTGGAATGTTCCCAATCAAGCCTTGGACTTCATGACAAAGTTCTTTTTAAGGTTAACACCACCAAACAATTCTTTGCCAAAGAATTTTTATGAAGCCAAAAGTTGTGTTTCAAAGTTGGGATTGGTAACAAAGAAGATTGATTGTTGTTTGAATGGATGTATGCTTTTCTATGACAACGAGAATGGGAAAAATGATGCATCGTTGATCGAATGCAAGTTTTATGGGCATCCTCGATTTCAGACATTGCATCCGGGACGGAGGCAAAGAAAACCAATTGCATTCAAGTCCATGTTCTACTTGCTGATCATTCCAAGATTACAAGGAATGTTCGCCTCAATGCAAACAGCATAACACATGACATGGCATGATGGTAAAAAAATTGAAGGAGTGTTGCGTCATCCTTCTGATGGTGAAGCTTGAAATCACTTCAATCGTTCACATCCATCCTTTGCTAGTGAAGCTCGTAACGTGCGACTTGGTCTATGTTCAGATGGGTTTACTCCTTACATTCTGGCATTCGCATCACCATATTCATGTTGGCCGGTGATTGTCACCCCCTACAATCTTCCGCCTGAGATGTGTATGACAAAACCGTACATGTTTTTAACGTGTGACATTCCAGGTCCAACTAATCCCAAGGCATCCATTGATGTTTATTTAGAGCCATTGATTGATGACTTGAAGAAGTTGTGGAGTGGTATTTGGACATATGATATTTCTAGGAAGCAAAATTTCTTGATGAGAGCAGCTTTGATGTGGACTATTAATGACTTCCCCGCATATGGCATGTTATCCGGTTGGAGCACGCATGGTCGGTTAGCTTGTCCACGTTGTATGGAGCACACAAAGTCATTCTTTTTGACTTATGGTCGCAAAAGTGACTGAAAGTGGTGTGATTAGGATTGAAGGGTATGGGGAATGGCATAATTGGACTAAGAGGAGCATTTTTTGGGATCTTCCATATTGGAAAGATAATTTGCTAAGACATAATCTAGATGTCATGCATATAGAAAAAAATTTCTTTGACAACATCTTCAATACAGTCATGAATGTTAGTGGAAAGACCAAAGATAATGAAAATGCACGAAAAGATATATCTTTATATTGTTCAAGAAGAGACTTGGAGTTGAAGGCACTAGAAAACGGGAGGACGCTGAAACCAAAAGCAAATTACACGATAACAAAAGACGAGGCTAGAATAGTATGTCGATGGATAAAGGACCTTAAAATACCATATGGTTACTCTTCAAACTTGGCTAGATGTGCTAATATTGAAAAAGGAAGCATTCAAGGTATGAAGAGTCATGATTGCCATCTATTTATGGAGACTTTAATTCCTCTTGCATTTAGTTGTTTGCCAGTGCATGTCTTAAATCCGCTCATAGAAATCAGTCACTTCTTTAAAGATTTGTGCTCCACAACGCTCAAGGTAGATTCATTGGCAAAGTTGGAGGAAAATATTCCAATCATTCTTTGCAAATTAGAAAGAGTACTCCCCCCTGTATTCTTTGATTCAATGGAACATCTTCCAATTCATCTTGCTTATGAAGCATGGCTTGGTGGACCTGTGCAATATAGGTGGATGTATCCATTTGAAAGGTTTATGGGAGAATCAAAACGGTCAGTGAAGAATAAAGCGAGAGTAGAAGGATCAATCTGCGCAACTTACTTACATCGTGAGACAACATACTTTTGTTCACATTATTTCAAGAATTTCATGTTGTCAACCAACAATGTTAGGAATGAAACACAGTACCAAAAAAAAAAACATCTCACTCAACATTGTCAGTGTTTCGACAACTTGGCCGTCACGCAGGCAAGGAGATGACTCATTGGTTGACTGATGCTGAATTCAACTTTGCGCATGTCCATGTCTTGATCAATTGTATTGAAGTTAAACCCTACCTTGAATATGTCCCCATTCCTTTTCTTTACTTTCTAATGTTGTCATTTTTGTAGTCACTTATTGTGTTCATCATATTCAACTGCTCATTTCTTGTGGCTGAGCATATTCCAGAAGGAAGTGCTTCTGGTAGAATTCACTCTGAGTTTCCCGCTTGGTTTAGATATCAAGTATGTACATGTTTCCTACACTTCATTTAGATGTATTACTACACTTCATGTCACCTTTCATTCTGCCATTAACTTCCGGATGTATTACTACACTTCATGTACAGGTTCATAATCAGCCATTAAATCCAACAATTCAAGAGCTAAGGTATTTGGCAAATTGGCCCATGAAGTGCGTCAAAGAGTGGCACACCTACTTTGTCAATGGGTACAAATTCCACACACATGCATGGTCCCAAGGAAAAAAACAACTAATTGTGGTGTGTACGTCAAGGGCATCACAGATGGTGGTTACAATGACTTTTATGGGATAATATAGAAAATATATGAGTTAGAGTACAACACTTCAACTTCTCCAAAGACAGTGGTTCTTTTTTATTGTGAATGGTTTGATCCTTCCAGAAGTGGTACAAGAATGGATCCCAGGTATAACATTGTCGAATTGCAAATGAGTTCTCGGTACCTACCCTTTGATCCATTCATATTAGCAAGTAATGTTAGACAAGTTTATTATGTCCCATATCCACCATTTCGCAGCATTGACAAACGTGGTTAGTCTGTTGGAATACAAACCAAGCCTAGGGGTCGCATTGACACAAATGATGTTGAAGAAGACATTGCCTACCAAGTTGACGAAATGTCACATCATATAGAACATATTCAAGTTGAAAGTGTATCGGGATTGCATGGCCCTCATGGTGATTTTGAAGAATTACAAGGACAAATACAACAACAAGAAGAAGATGGTCACGAAGAAGAAGAAGAAGAAGAAGAAGAAGAAGAAGAAGAAGAAGAACAAGAACAAGAACAAGAAGAAGATGAGGAAGAAGAATAAGAAGAAGATGAAGAAGAAGAGGAAGACGAAGATCATGATTGAAAGTGCAAATATATTGTGCTTTCTACAAACTCTTATGTTCCAAAAGTGCAGACGTATTTATATGCAGTCTCCAAAATTTAATTTTAAAACATGATGTATTCCTCATTGATTTAATAATGAAAAGTAATGGATATTCATTTGTTGTGCCATGAATAAATTATTTAACTTGATTTCACTTGTAACAATTTTATTGCAGTAATGATAGGAGAACGCCCATCATGTGCTGATACAGGAAAGGTCGTAGCAAAACCTAAGAGGAAACAACGACCAAAATATATTTTTAGGATTTTGACATTCCTTCCCTGGACTACAGCGGATGATGGGCCCCCACATGCTCCAAACCGTGATGTTCTATCCACACCAGAACCTGTTATTTTATCCACACCAGACCCAATTGTACCACCAACAAACCCAGTTGTACAACCAACACAAGATCCTACTAGTCTTCCCCCACCTGCATTTCTTGGAACCTGTATAGATTCTTCTTCTATACCCTCCTCATCCTCCATACCACCACCTGTTGATCATGATTCGGCTGGTGATGACCCTGCTCTTACTGATCGACCGATGATTGAACCTTATGGGAAAGGGTAACACCAAACGACTTTGATTGTTTAACTTATCATTAATTGAAATGACTTTGATGTATTTTATATGCAAGTTTGTGCCATCTAGACTTGCTTCTCAGGCCATAACAAGGTGTATTAAGCAACAATTTCTAACTCCTTGGCCAACATGGTGAGCAATACCACCTGATGACTGAAAACCATTTTGGCAGCGATTTAAGGTTAAAGGAAACGAACTTGCTTTTTTTATTTTCTATTCATCATCTATGTTAATTGTAATGCAAGACATCTACTAATTTACATAGCTCATATATAAGTTGTTGTCATAGATGAAGGTTCAATGGTTACCTGAACATGAAGTTCAGATTGAGCGCAATTTCCACATGAAGGCATCTCATAGGCTCTCTGAGATGTTTCGAGATGCTAGGATAGCAGGAGAACGCCCCTACTGGATTGGGGATCAAATCTGGACCTCCTTACTGGAGCATTGGAATTCACCACAATATCGGGCCAAGTGTGCAATCGCCCAAAAGAATCGGGCTTCAGAAAAGGGCGGTGTTCTCCATACAGGTGGATCAATCACCATACATGAACATGCCATGCGTATGGTAAGCATTTTCATTCAACAATTATTGATTTAGTCACATATATCAAACCTTATATTTTGTTACAGGCAGCTGCATTGGGACGAGCTGTGCATGTTGATGAAGGTTTCCACCAAACTCATCTTCGCAAGGGAACAGACCAGTGTGTTGATGAATGGTCACGAAAAAACCATGTAAGAAAATACATGTATTTGTAGTCTTCATTCAGAACTTTATGTCTTCAATTGTATGTTTTACTGATACTTTATGATCATTTTTAACAGGAAGAATTCTCCACAAGACTTTCACGTGTCTGATCCTCACATTCATCATGTTCTTAGTCAAGCCAACAACCAGATGATGACGATGATCTTATTAGGTCACAGTGTTGTATTGATGTTGTTGGTGGCAAGAAAAAAGGAAGAATTTATGGGGCAGGGCAACTGGCTTCAAATTATACTGCAGGACGTGGTGGTCTAAAGCACCAACCTTCTTTTTCCTCCCAGCGTCCTGACGAGTCTGTTGTTGTCCTGACGCAAAAGCTTGAAACACGTGAACGGGAATATAATGAATTGAGGCAAGAGGTTTTCAACTTCAAAGAACTCATCATGAGATTGCTTCCCGAGTCTGCAGTGCCTGACCCCTCTCAGTCATAGTCGGTCCCAGTCTAGCCCAATGCAGTTCAGCCCAGTCCAGTGCAGCCCGCCCCAAGCCAGTCCAGACCAGTTCAGCCCTCACATGTCCAACCCCAACCAGTTCATCCAACCTCAGACTCTGAAGACAATGAAGAGGAAGACCAACAAAATATTGATGATCATTATATGAGTTATTAGATTTGATGGCTATAAAACACATTGACTTGTTTAGTAGCTTCACGGAAAACTTTGCCATCTAATGACATTATTAGTGTATGAACTTGTTTGGTTGCTTAATGTTTTGTATATATAGATTTGTTTTTCAATTAGAAGTTGTGGAAGTTTTATAAATTCTGTTGAGTTTGATTGGTTGGTTGCTTTCGTTTATATTGGATTGTTTGGATGGAGATTGGATTGAGATTGTATGTATTGTTTGGAGAAAGTTGTATCTGCTGTAGGTTATATGTACTGTACTGGGATAAACATAAAGGAAAATGTACATTGCAAACTGTCAGGCACATATTAATGGCCATACCAAAGGATATATCCTACGGTAATTACCAAGGGCCACGTCCTTCGATAATTACCGAGGGATATATCCTTCGGTAAATACCGAAGGATGTGACCCTCGATAATTACCGAAGGATGTATCCCTCGGTAATTACCGAAGGCAATATCCTTCGGTAATTACCGAAGGGCCAGTATCCTTCGAAAATTGTTACCGACCACGGTTTTTCCGACGGAGTTCTGTCCGTTTGTAATCCGTCGGTAAATGATCATTACCGAAGGAATTTTCCTCTTATCGACGAAATTTGGCCGTCTGTAATTGCAGTCTTGAATTGGATTAAAAGCATGTATGCATCTTGATAGGATTCCACTGAAAATCTGAAATTGAGTAACTCTTGTCATGAGGAAAATTAATTTTGAAAATGTCGAACTATTTGATGCAAAAGTGGAAAGCCAAGTTTTGTCTTGTTTGCTTGAGGACAAGTAAAGTTCTAAGTTTGGGATGTGATAACAGTCTAAAAACCATTATTTTCATGCATAAATTTGATATCAAAACACACCCTTTGTGGCTTAGAATGAGCTTAGAATCAAGTAAAACACTTAAGTTGAGTCACATGAGAGTCAAAAGTTGTTTTTCAAGATATTATGCTTGTTTTGCATTGTTTTGTAGGGTTTTGATGAATAAGGATGGAAGTGAAGTAGGAAGGTCTTAGACTCAAGAAAGAAGAAGAAAAAGGAAGAAAAGAAGAGTCTATGGACTGCTCAGCGTCAAATTCCAATGCTGAGCGTCCTTTTCGAGGGAGAGCCACTATCTGACGCTTAGGAGGTGAAGCTGAGCGTCCAGGACGATTAGAGGTAAACCGCTCAACGGTGAGATTGACCGTTGAGCGGTGGCGCGGCTTGAAGGGAAACCACTGAGCGGTTGTCTGTTTTTATTTTGGGGATTCTGTGATCTTTCTGTTATCTTTTTGGTCTATAAATAGACCCAGTGCGAATCAAAACTTATTCTTTTTGGCAGAGAGAAACGTCCACAACAGCTCTACACACCTTGGAGGAGGTTCCTTGGATGCTTAGGCTCCAATCTACCAAATTTAGGGTTTGCTTTTCCATTCTTCCATTGTATTTCATCTAGTTTCACCATGATTATGGTGAACTAAACCCATTGTTGTTGGGGAACAATGTAATCTTTTGAAACTCTTATATCCAAATTCTTATCTATTTTATATGCTTGCATATGCTTGATTTATCAATTGTTGGGTTCCTTACCTGTATTTAATGCTTTTATCGTTTAACTCATTCGGTAAATGTTGTTTGTCTTTATTGATACGGGAACGTACAGTAATGTCATGAACTGGGAGGAATTCCTTGATTAACCAATATCACCTAGGGATAGGGATAGGACGATCAATTGTATTTTGCTTCCATTTATCATGAATTATTAATTACTAGGGAAGGCTAGGGATAACAAGCCGGTAATTAGTAATAGGTTCTTTTCGCCAAGGGATTAAGTTAAGGGTAAACCAAGAAAGTTTGCATGACAATATGATAAATAAGCAAATTAAATAAGAAGAGTAGATATATGAGGGTGGATAAGATGAAATTGTAAACCCCAACAACTCCATTCATCCATAGTTTCTTTTAGCCAATTGAATCACTGCATTTGCATGTTTATTTTTGCATTCAAAAATTCAAATTAATTTCTTTCTCAAGTCTTACGCGATTGGTTTATACGAAAGTTAAGGCCTAAGAGTCATTTGGGAAAACGATACTCAGACTTATCCGTTTTATATTACTTGATAACGATCTAGTACACTTGTCAGGGACTTAACAATAGCAATAATTATATAGACTTACCATTTACATAATTTCACTTCCTTAAATTTTTCATTTTCCTTTTATATTGTTTATATGGTAAATATTAAATATATTTATTATTTAAAAAAATATTTGAAATAAAAATTAATTTTAACCAAATTTGATACTTGGCATATATATATATATATATATATATATATATATATATATATATATATATATATATATATATATATATATAAACTGAATTGTAAGGAAATTTTATGATTATTTGAAAAAAAAAACACTAATCCAATATTGTCTACAATTGTATTATTATATAGTTTACAATTCTATTACGAGACTTACAAATATTAATTGATTTATTATATTAATGAAGCTGATTAAAATATTTGAAATAATAAATACTTAACAATAACCCAATATATGGAACCGTTAATTGAATGAACGACGATACTCAATCCTACATTTTTTTTTTCCTTTAAGAATGATTAAATAAAACACTGTAATCAATTCAGTTTTGACATTTTAAACAAAGCTAGAAACAATATCATTAATTGGATATCTTTATTTTAATAAGGTAATAATGTTGAAAGCATTCTTCTGATAAGCAAAAACATGTTTATAACACAATGCCCAATAAAGATTATTTTGCTCCAATCCAAAATATAGTAATTCAACATTAAATTATATTATCGATTTTTCAATAGATTTCTCTAAACTTTAAAAACATTTTGTTCCATTAAGCTTAATTGCGCTTTAAAAACCAAAATTATCTTAGTAATAACTGAATTACCTCGGAGATAATGATATTTTGAAAACCCAATAACTACGTGACAACTTTCGTTTCTAGAAATATGAGATCACAACAAAAGTAAATTTTTATGACGGTTCATATTATTTTGATATTTAACAAATTTTTACTTTATTAAATTTACTATATTATTTTTAATTTTCTTTTATAAATTCAAAAGTTTAGTTATGTTACGTTGTTATGGTATAAAAAAATCATTTTTTTTCTATAATTATGAATAATGGAGAAGATAAAAGAAAAAAAAGAGTAAATCTTAATTGGTTGTAAATATTTCTTTTAAGAGTGGTAAAATGTCATCAAACTTACTATAAATTCCCAGAGACAAAGCTTCAGACCATCACAATCAAGTCTCTTGCACGTAGGTGGATCAAACTCTCTCACCCAAAACATTTCAAGTATTTCCTCACCCATGTTATAGACCTTTTATACACAACCAACCTCTTCATCACAATGAGAAATAATTCCTCTAAAATCTATAGCTTAGACTCTACTTCTTCTCAAGATGAGTACACTAACTCCTCTTCACAACAAGGTCAACCACCACAAGCCGCCACCGCCGATCAACCTCGTACCACCGAATCTGCAAGAAGGCCACGTGGTAGGCCTGTAGGGTCAAGAAACAAGCCCAAACCTACCTCTCTTCGAGTGCCCGAAACCACAGATTCCACTATGAATGTCGTCACTTTCAATGTAGCTTCAAATGGGGACATCATGGAGTCTATTCTTGAGATTGCTCACAGGGACCAAGTTAGTGTCACTATTATGAATGTTTCTGGCATGATAAACAACGTGACCCTGGAAACTTCGAATGAGGGTGCACCACCCATCATGCTCCATGGGCCCTTCAATCTCCTCTCCCTCTCTGGATCCTACTTGTACGACAACCACTACATTCTTCACCCCGGTGCCACCCCTCCCCCTCCCCCATCCTTTGGGATCCATCTCTCCAACGCTCAAGGCCAGGTTTTCACTGGCATCATTGGTGGCAAAGTCATTGCTGGTGAGAATGTCATGATCACTGTCTCCACATTTAGGAACCCTGACATTTTGAAGTACACTCCTGAAGATCAACAAGAGGATGAAACTCACAACGACAGTCATAACAACAGTTCTGGGGATTTCAGTGGGGGTGGTGACTTCATGGGGTTCAACCCACGTTGTGGAATCCGATGATTTGGTTGAGGATACAAAAAACGAATAAACTTAAGGAAGAACTATCTGTATGGGTTGTGTTTTATTTATTTCGTTTCATGTCATTTGTTTTATTTGAATAAATTTCTTCACTTTATCAAGATCTTATAGCTTAATTGATTTAATCTTATTTACTTAATTTGTGCTCTTGATAGAGATTTGTGATATTCTGAAAATAAAAGATAATTGCTGATGTTCAGTTCTCAACTCAAGGTTTAGTGGTGGATTTGGAGAGCTTTTTGTTGAAAAAAAATAAAAGCACTTAAGTTGTGGCATATATGTAAAAGTTGGAACATGTTCCAATTCTTTCTTGGACTAATATTTTTTTTACATTATTATAATTATATTTTGAATTTCATCATTAAAAAAAGATAAGTATACACGAAGAATAAATCTTCGGTACTTGACAATTTTTCATGGTAAACCAGTTCGTTTTCTTTACTGACTGTCAGTTTAACCAGAACCATATCCTTTACGTTTCAAACAATGCATGATCGGTCGACCCACCACACCAAATCCTTCTTTAGGAGGAAACATGATGCGTAAAGCCCAACTTTATGAGACGCCCATTCCTAGCCACGAATGATCAGCAGACCGTCGGTAGGAACCTCTCCCTCATCAATTGCATTTATTTTTGGTTGTTAAGAAGTGTTTAATTGATTGCACGCACCATATAATTAGTTAAAAGTTAAATTTTAAAATGCTGTTAAAAACTGCTAAACTAGCAGGAAAAGCGTAGTCGATTACATTAATAGCGTAATCGATTAAAATTTGTCAGGATTTTGAAAATGCTATAAATAACTGTCTTGCGCGCTATTTCAAACCAATCTTTGAACATTCAATTTCATCACTAACATTCTGGTTGAGTTTTGATTACAGAGCGTCCAAGAACCATCTTGAAAAATCAAGGATCATATTTGGGTTTATACATCAAGATTCTATCAAGAAGTGTGCTTAAAGGTTGTTGATCATATATACACTATAGGAGTGCTTGCTGTGAAGATCAAGTTTATTCTTTTCAATTTATAGATTGAGTTCCTGTGTTGTTGTGCCAAGGGGAGAAAACTATGATTGTTCTCATTGAGAGTTGGGATTACTCTCAAGGTATTTGATACGCTATCGTTGAAGCTATCAAATTAATACTACTTTTCAAGGCAACTTCAGTATTGTCAAGTAGTATTCAAGAAAGTAGATAGGGTTAAAGTAACCCTGAGTCATCTTCCAGCGAATACGGAACTGTTTTTCAGTATTTGAATCTTATGTATGCAAAAATCATTGCTTTTAATATGATTAAGAGATGAAAGACATACAAGAAGAATAACTCAAATCAATAATCAAAAGAAACAAATACATTAATTCAACTTAACTTCAGAATCCATAATGAAATTACAGTGGAATGGCCCTAGAAGCCTAGCCCTCCACGAATGCAGTGAAACACATGATGAAATAAAAGTGAGAGAAGTGGTGGATGAATGAAGTGTTTTTTTTCTCCTCCCTTGGGTCTCTTTATATAGGACTTTATTGGGCTTGGACTCTGAATCTTCTGTTGATAAAATATTTAATCTTATATCTTTCAAATAACTAAAAGATTTAGATAATTATAAAATTATTTGAAAGATATTTTCTGTTGATATTCCCAAATTAAATTAATTCAACAAGTGAATTTTTTCTTTTAGCCTTTCTGAATTTTCCAAAATTGCACATCAATCCTGAAATTTCTTATATCTGCGTTTTAGTCCCTCTTAAATTTATGAAATTGCACATCGCTCCATGTTTGACTAACTTTGACTAGACTTAAACAAATTTGACCCGCTTTCTAGATTTTTCTGCTCTAGGAAATTGATGCAATGCAATTCTCTGCAGATTGGGGAAAGATTCCTGCTCCAAGGAGTGAAAATTAGGTCTGGCCGCCCTCTTCTGTCAAAAGAATGAAAATGAAGTCGCAACAGGGCTATATATAGCTGAGGAGCGTCACAGAAAATAGGCCCAAGCCCAGCAGACAACCGCCCAACGTCACACTTGTGCCGCCGGCGGTTTGCCCATAATCGCGCCACCGCCCGGCGCTAGGGCACCGCCCGACGGTTTGCCTCTAATCGCATATTCGCCCAGCGTCCACACCAGGGTGTCAGACAGTGCCATCTCCTCGCATGTGGCCGCCCAACGGTGAATTCTGTCGTTGGGCGGTTCCTATAATGTTATTTTGTTCATTTTTCTTCCTCTGTCTTGAGTCTAAGACCTTCATCTTCAACTCCATTCTTCACTTTCATCAAAATTGCTGCAAAACAAGCATAATATCGCTAAAAACAGCTTTTGACTCTCAACTGACTCATTTATTGCATTTTGCTTTATTCTAAGCTCATTCTAAGTCTTAAAGGATGTAATTTGGTCTCAAATGACATATGAAAATAACTATTTTTTAACCGTTATCACCGATCTATACTCATTCTCCATGAAAATTCTATGCATGCAATAAGTCGGGCTTATACCTTTAAGGTCTAAGTGATGAGTGGTTATTTCTTGAACTATATTTAGTTTATTGCACTTAAATAAACCAGGGAATTGTGTTTAATTGTTTGTTATTTCCCCGTTTTCCGAATTTTGCTTAATTTGGTCGGAAATTCGTAATTGTGCTAATTTGGGTTTTCTGAGCTGATTAAGTGTATTTTGGTTGCAGGGAAATTTTGGGAAACATCATTTGGAGCATTAGGGATGGTGGCATGATCATTAAAGACTCAACATTTAGCCATTTCCATTTTAATAAAGTTGTAATTTCGTTTTTTTAGAAACCTTAATTAGAATTAGGTGTTTTGGACCCTTTTGGGGGCAATTTTGTAAACAACACCCATGTGTAGGTCATGTGCCTTTTAGGTTAGGGTTTTTATTTTTTTGTGGACCCCTTTTGGAGGCAACTCTCAGCATTTTAGAGAGCCTTGGCTGACCACACATTGGAGACACTCCAAGACACTTCATACTACACTTTCATTTTGCTTTTGGCCTTGTATGAACTCTCTTGGGAGCCTTGGTATGCTATTTTCGTTTTCTTCACTATGAATGAGCAAGATCACGTTTTTCTTCTTCTATTATGTGTAACAATGCTTGTTCTTGCTTGATGAAATGAAGCTCTACCATTTCTCTCTTTAGATTTTCGTTTTGATGGTTGAATGCTTGAGTTTGAAGCTTCTTCTTTGCTTTTTCATGGTGGTGTCTTTGGTGGAAGGGAGACCCATTGTCCATTTCGATTTTCTCATCATTTTGCTGCAGTGATTTCGAATTTATCTTGTGTTTCTTGGATTGGAGGATGAAAATGGAGTTATTGTCAAGTTTGGTAGTGAAAAAGGCTTAAGTTGGTGCATGGGTATTGTGTTCTTGAGCCATTTTCTTCTTGCATTTTGTTCTTGATGTTTGGAAACATATTTGGAGCTGGATTTTATGTTTAATGATGGTGGCTAGACAGTGCAGTAATGGAAGTTAAGGGTTTGGTTTTGTTTTGGTCAAAAAGTTGAAGAAAAGTAGTGCTTGATGTTGGATTTATGAAAGTGGAACTTGGTTTTAGTGTTCTTGAATGAGTTTGCAAATGAACTTTGATATGGTGGGAGTGTGTTTCGGTTCAGAGAATGGAAGAAACAAATTGAAAGCTTGGTTATTGAAGAAAAACGAAAATGGATTGAAAGAGAGAAAGAAAATGGTGCATTAAAGTTTTTACCCGATTTGGCCAAGCACAAATGGAACTACTTTTGACTAAGGAAACATTTCCTCTTTAAGTTTTGTCCTAAAGCTTGTTTAATTACCCCTTTGTTTTGCATTAATTTGAATTTTAGGATTAGTTGTTTTTTAATTTCTTTAATTTAGTGTTGCATTTAATTTAATTTAATTGTGCTTAGATATTTGTTTAGTCTAGTATTTAGTTTAGCATTTTCACTCTCTGGACTCGATTTTTAAAACAATAACTGCAACCACAACAGATGTCCAAATGCTATGTTTTATATGTCAAATGAAAGATAATTGAGTCTACTTTCCAGGAAAAAAAACCTCATGTCATTTAGAGCTTTGTAGAAAAAGTTATGGTTAAAACATTGAGCAAAGGTCAGAGCTGCCTAGTTCCCGCGTGAATTTTCGTTTTTACTGTTTTAATTTCATTTTAATTTTTCCGCATCCACAAACAACATTTCAAAACCCCCCCCACTTTGTGTTAGACTTGACTCTGAACCGCAGTTGGTCCTTGAGAGACGACCTAGGGGTCATTCCCTAGTTTATACTGCACTTTAAAATGCACATCAAATTTGATTGGGCGGCAACACCATCTACTCACGTACAAGTACGATCATCGTAGGTGAAACCACAACCACAAACGTAAAGGGTGAGTAACTATGGACATAACATAGCATATAATTTCAAAGACAACATCATAACATAGACTAAAATAGTCATCACATCACAACGCATCTCAGTATTCAACTCATAACTCAAATCATCACCACCCAGACTATCATAGTCATAGCATTACAATACATCACAGTATTAAACTCACAACTCAAATCATTTACACAAGCTTATGTTGTTTCCTTGAATTTTGTTGTACCAAACCTGTTTCGCAAAACAGGGCGATTCGAGCTGCCTTCCATCGCAACTTCAGGCCTATCTCCCCGACTTCTCAAGGAATTAAGAGTAAAAACTTCGGTTAGGCGCACCCACCGAGCACTATGCTCAACCGAGCCGAAGTCATTGGGCGAGACATCCAACCCTCTCTAGTCCTCAGGCACGAGAATAGGGTGACACTCGAATCTTAGTCTCCGTAGAGAACTCAACACATTATCGTATCGCAATACGAACACCACTGGTTCGACAAAAATTCTAAGGAAATGACAGAACACTTGCTCTCACAACTTCACCATCACAACCATACACATATCACCCGCATATACAAAGTCAACAAAATTCATTGACCAACAATTAATTAAAAATACTCAAATAATTAAATAAATCAATTTTTCAAAATAAAATAAAATTAATTATTTTCCTACTAGCGCACCCCCGTGAAATTATTAATCTCACCCTCTCATCCACTAGAACTAATATTTCTAGTGCACCCTCGCTTTTACTAAAATCACAACACATAATAAAACACACTTTTTAATGTACCCCTTTTTATCTTAAATACACTCCCCTCATAAATCTACCAACCCAAGTAGATCCCACTAGTCTTTTTAATTTAAAAATCAAACTTTATTTTTTTCTCTCTGCAAGTGGGCCCCACTTGAATCACTTTTTTCGCACAAAACTCTATTTCTCTCTCCCTTTTTTCTACTTTTACGTAACACTAACACACACATATATTTTAATTAATTTATTTATTTACTTTATTTTTTTCCTCTTTCCTCCTTTTAGCTTTAAAACCAATTCACTTCCTCTCTCTCTTACTTTATGTCACTCATGCATTCACTTCCCATTTATCTCTCATACTATTTACGTATCCACCCATTCTCTTTCCATATTCTTCTTCTTTTTCAACATAAAAGTCAAAACCCATTTTCCTTCTTTTCACTCCAATTCTTACTAACTTTCTCATTCTCGTATCCATTTTATTATTATTAATATTTTATTTTATTTTTTTTTTCCAATAACACTCACACTCACTTTTACGTATCACCCCTCCCCTTCTCTTACTTCCTTCATTTCACACACCACGCCTTACTCTCCTATTCTTTCTCTCTGTTTTTCCTTTTATTTAATTATTTTTACTTACCTTATTTTTTACCTTCCAGAAAACTATTACACCTCCAAAAATCTCTCTTTTCCTCACTTTCACCATTCACGCATATAACATCCTGCACAAACCTCTCTACTTATTTCTTTTCTTTTCACTACAACAACCCAAACTCCATTTCACTCATGCAACCCCATGCACCGGTACCCATCTTACGTGAGACCCCATAACCCATCTCTTTTTTTATTCCAATCAAACCCAAATTATCACTCTCATCATTTTTCTTGGTTCCAACTCTCTCACCCTTCTCTTCCATTATTAGGAAAAGGAACTCTCAAGCCTCACACCCACCACACTCTTGATTAGGGAGTGTATGAATGTGCCCCAAGTTTACCATTGACAAATTGAATGAGTAAACATATATTCCCAACATCCAAAAAGAACCCAAATAATGTATCCATTTACAACAACCACAATTTTCGAAACATGCATGGTTAACCCTCTTCTTCATACACTCCAACACATAGAAACACAAGTATTACAAGGAACATATATAAGCATCAACATTTAACAATAACACCCACTCATTATACACCATTTTATATTCCAAAGTTACACTCCTTACAACTCAATTTTGAAAATACATGAAACTAAACACAAAAAGAGAGAGCATGCATCAACATATTAACTTTAATCTCAACACAAAAGAAAGAAAACATGCATCAATATTATCATGTTATCTTCTGCCCATCATACACTATATTATATCCCAAGTTAAACCCCTTACCTCAATTCCAAGCTAGCTCCCAAAGGCTCTTAGGTTTCTTTCCTCACTAGACAACAAGCTTCCACTCTTCTTGGTCTCCTACAAGTGACGTCCAAAAACTCCAAAGCTAGGGTGGCTCTTCCTTTCTCTCACCAATTTGGTTGCTCTCCAAAAGTGACTCTCCAAGTCACGGTTCTCTCCTTATTTTACTCACCAAAATGTTTTGTTTTTTCCCCACCACTAACGTAACTTACACCCTTAAGTAGAAACTTACCTTAAACCTCATTAACCCTTCACTAACCACTCAAGGTTACTCCCATAAACACCCTATCCCACTAACTTCAGATTACCCCTTTCCTCACTTTAATGGTGATAAATGGTAATGTTAAAGTACCCCAATAATATTAATTTAGGTAACCTACAACTCTTATTAAATTGGTAACCTCCCAAGGGAATCAAGAGTCACTTTAAATATTTCCATAGCTATGAGAAAGTGTGCCCAACATCCATGCAAAGTAGAAAAATGAAAAGCTAATGGCCATGCATTGTAACGTAAATAAAGAATGGATGAGGAGCAACACCCCTCCTCTGGAACGTTCACACTTCCATAAGCAACCCAACTTTTTCTCTCTCCAACCATGCAATGCAAAAACATAAAATCAATTAAAAATATTCAATGAAAGGCGCATAACACACACACACACACGTGAAACTACTCTCCTTCCACTTTCTCACTCCAAAATCCATACATACAATACCAATAAAATAATAAAACATTGACCACTTCTCTTTCGTCATTTAATACATGAAAAAGAAAGCAATAAAGGCTTTGGAAGCCAATTCCACGCTACATCCATGTCCAAACACATCAAATTTCATCTTTCTTACCTCATGGTGGGACCCACATGCCAAGGTGGAAAATTAAAAGAGCTAGGAGTCTTTTTGGTCTTGGAGGGGTTAGAACTTGAGACCCAGCACACAACCCTCCAATGCACACACACAATTACCACTAGACCAAACTCTATCCACTAATAAAATAGTGCAAACAATTATATTTTCATACATTTTCAAGTTTTTCGAAAATTAATAAAAAAAATCAATATTAATTTAATTTTCTTCCCTTCCGTAAATATTTCTCAACAACGTTTCACATCACAATCATTATCTAAAAATAAAATACTTAAAATAAGTAATCGTCTTATTTATACGGGTCTTACAAGTATTCTCCAAAAGGTCAAGTGTTCTTTGCTATCTTTGGATGGGAAATTGGAGATCAATGAGATGCTACAAATTTGCCAAAACATGGTGAAGGGTAAAGTGGACATTGCTACATAAGGAGGGGTGTGCTTATCCTCATAGGGGCGACATTAGTGATTTTTCCCTCCATATGTACATAGCTTATTTTCACGTGTTCCATAAGGCTTTCTAGAAGCCAAAGACATTTAGCACATGTTGATGAGTTGTCACTAGATCCGTAAAATGTGGATCTAGGCATTTTCCATGCATGGCTGAGAGGTTCATCTATAAAACCTCTTTAGCATAGCTTGTATCTTTACTTTTGGATGAAATTAAAAGAAACTCTACTGAAATACATAGTTGTTTCCTTACTTCCGAGAGTCACTTCAAGCTTGCTTCTCCATTGCAACTTTCTTCCTATTGAGGAAGCCGTCTGAGTTGTAAACCACCTCTTCAAGCTATCCTCCATTTCACCTAGCCAATACAAACTCACTCCGCTGCCAACCACTTCCATTTCTGCATCCAACTCCAACTCTGCAGCACAACCAGATCTGGAACGGAAGTTCTTTGCTGGTACTGTTCCATTGGTTTGCAATCGCTGCCATGCTGCTTCTCCTCCCTAGTCTCACGGATCTACATCCCTACATCAATCCTTGATGTATCAAGTGGTATTCAGAGCAAGGTTCAAGTTAGAACCGTGAGATAAGTCCATTTCTTACTTCCCAACTGTCATTCAATTTCCAAACTGTCTTTATTCTGTGTTCATCTCTGTTACAGTCATTGGATTTGATTTAGGTTCTATTGAGTCTTTTTCTGTGCCAGCTACGTTTTGCTTGAGTCATTTGCATTTTCATTTGGTTAATCCTTGTTTTTGTTTGAGTTTTTTTTTAGTTTGAGCATCTAAATGTATGTCTTGGTCATGTCCAGTTAACTTTGCTTTTTCTGTCATCAAAATCTGGTTTGAAACCAAGTTTTTCCTAGTTGAGATTGGAGTAAAATGGAGTTGTATTACACCAATTAAGAGCAATGACCGATTCTATGAGGAACTCAGGTGTTTAATTTGATTCCATCCATCTCAGATTTGAGTTTTAATGTTACATTTCTATTTCTGGAAAGTCTGTTTCAGCAGTAGGTATTACTGTTGCATTGGCAAAGTTTGAAATGACTCTGTTGTTGTTTCTTAAAGCATGATTAATTGGAGCTGATCCAGTATGCATATTGACTGAGCATGAGTTTTTCTTGCATTCAATCTGGTCACATTGTCCAATTTGCAGTTGTAAAGGCAGTAAGCCGATCTGCCATATGTGTTGGAGTCAAATTCCGTTTTCTATTTTGATTGAGCATTTAGATCATTGCCAATCTTCTACAATATT
The DNA here is from genome assembly GCA_036885675.1 of Vigna mungo. Taxonomy (NCBI): domain Eukaryota; kingdom Viridiplantae; phylum Streptophyta; class Magnoliopsida; order Fabales; family Fabaceae; genus Vigna; species Vigna mungo. Next base: position 36,615,328 of record CP144691.1, read on the forward strand.
TTCTGCCATTTGGAGCAAATTTCTTTGACTATTCTAAATTTAGTTTCATTGTGTTCAATCTGAATTAGCTGTGATTGCAAAATTTGGCTAGTCTAGTTGCTTAAAAGTGCTGATAGTAGAACTGATATGGTCCAAATCTGATATACTTGGAATTTTGGAAGTAATTGAAGTCAAACAAGTCTGATTTAACCATTCAAATATGTCTGAAACTGTTTGACTTGGCCAATTGCTGTTCTGCCAATTTTGCATATATGACTTGCTGAAGTTTGAGACAAAAAAACTGTAACACTGCAGTGCACCCAGATTCGTGTCAATTTTCTTAAAATTGTAATTGCTTGATTGGATGAATTAAGGATGTAGTAAGAGCCTTGGTTCCAAAACAATATATTTGAATATGCAAAAGAAATGAAAGCATAGTAAAAGGCTGCAGGAACCAGTACATCCGAATTGAACATTGATCAGCCGATTTAACTCAAATTTTCTGCATCAGAAATAGCTGTTCTCAGTGACATTTTCACAAACAGTTTGGGTCCATTGCATTGCATAGCCAATTTGGAGTCATTTTACAGTTCTGGTTTATTGTTGTGTTTTTAATCTACTCTAGAGCCATTCTTAAGTTCAGTTTGAAGTGCCTCCTTGGTTTTTACCCGTTTAATTGCTTGATTTTAAATTGTTGGAACTCTTGCACACAACCTGTTTGATGAAAGGTTTGTGTTGTGCTGGTTTTGGGTGTGATTTTCTTGGCAGTAATGAGTCATTCTGCAGTGCTAACATGCTTGGCTTGATTAGGTGTGATACAGTTCAGATTGCTCACTACACTAGGAAGCATCAAAGGAGGTTCAATTGTTGAGAAAAAGTGATTGAAGTTGGCTCTTAGATCAGTAAAAACGTGCTCCAAAACACTAGTAGCAGTTTCTGGATTATGCAGCAACAGATTTTCTGTTGAGTGCAACAACATTCTATGTAGAGTGCAATCACTTGCAGCTGAGAGTTTAGTGTGAATTAACTCAATTCACCTACTGTTTCTGAGAAGCTAGAACTGCACACATAAATTACTCTTTTTGTCAAATTCATTTTTTGTTCTTTCCATTTCATATAGTTCCTTCTTGTAGAAGTCATTTATTTGTTTTGTGTGTAAAGGGCCAATTCAAGCAAGTGAGGTGGTAGAGTTCATAAGTGTTCTTCCCTCATTTGTTAACTAGACTCAAGAAGTCTCACAACTTAAAATTGGGTAGTCGGTGAGTGTGTCTTAGATCCAAAGTCTAAGCCTCACCTAGGAAACCTCACCTTTATTTTTTCCATTTTTACATTCAAGCTTTCATTGCTTTTCATTTGAGGATTAGGAGCACACCTAGAGTCCGAATTTTAAAGTCCCAATTCTTGTTTTCTTTTGTTTTTTTCTTTTTTTTTTTGATTTAGAATCACAAAATGTCAAAGCATCAATCTCCAAGAGTTAGTGATTCTGAGGAACAAGTTACTCTCAAGGATATTTCAAAACAACTTAGAGAGCTAACTCAATGGAGAATTGACACTGAAAGGAAAATGGATTATGCTCAACAAGATAGGGAAAGGAAAATCACCATAATTCAAGATGAGTTGAGAGTCATGAGAGATGAGCAAGGGAGAATGAGGGGAAGTAGGAGTGGAGATTCTCACCATGAGGTAGAGAATTTTAGAATGGGAGACTATGATGGGGACTACTCTTCTTTTAGAAGACATAGGAGGGAAACTCAAGAACCTCCTCCCCCTAGGGATGTCAATGTAAACTTGCCTCATTTTCATGGTAAAGATGATGTTGAAGCCTTTCTAGATTGGGAAATGAAGGTGGAGCAACTTTTTGCTTGCCACCAAGTAAGTGAAGAGAGAAAGGTTCCTCTAGCTACCCTTAGCTTTCAAGGGTATGCCATGTATTGGTGGATTGCCATAGTGGAAGAAAGAAGGCGCCACCAAAACCCTCCAATAAGATATTGGAATGACTTGATCACTACCTTAGAAGGAGACAGATTCCTTCTTACTACCATAGGGAGCTTATGGATAAGCTCCAAAGACTCCAACAAAATTCTATGTTTGTGGAACAATATAGACAAAAGATGGAGTTGTACATGATAAGGGCAAAGATAAAAGAAACAGATAAACTCACAATGGCTAGATTTTTGAGTGGTCTCAATTATGAAATAAGAGACAAGGTTGATCTTCTACCTTATATAGATTTGGATAGTCTTGTCCAAATATGTATAAAAGTAGAACAACAAAATTTGAGAAAAACCTCACACAAGAGAGCTCAAGTTCAACCATTTGAAAGAAGAAGTTTTAAAGAAAAAGAACCATTCAAACCTCTAGCCAAGATTGTTGAGAAACCCAAGCAAGAGTCTTCCTCACACACTAGATCAAGTGAAATCAAGTGTTTTAAGTGTCTAGGAAGGGGTCATGTAGCTACTCAATGTCCTACAAAAAGAAACATCATTTTGAAAGACAAGGACATTTATAGTAGTGAAAGTGACATCCCAACTAGTGAAAGTGAGAGTGAGGAAGAAGAAAGAGAAGAGGAAGTATATGCTGATGATGGACAACTTCTCATGGTGAGAAGGATACTTAGTAGCCAACCAAGTCTTGAACACCTATCACAAAGAGAGAACATCTTTCATACAAGATGTAAAATTCAAGAAAATCATTGTTCTCTCATTGTTGATAGTGGTTCTTGCTGCAATTGTTGTAGCACAAGGTTGGTTGAGAAGTTGAAGCTTGACATTATACCTCATCCAAAACCTTACAAACTTCATTGGCTAAATGAAGATGGGGATATAATAGTCAAGAATCAAGTGAAATTGGCATTTTCCATTGGGAACTTTAAAGATGAAGTTTTATGTGATATAGTTCCCATGGAAGCATGTCATGTGTTATTGGGGAGACCATGGCAATTTGATCATCAAACTATTCATCATGGTCTAACCAATACCATTATCATCCATCAAAAGGACAAGAAGTTTGTGCTTCATCCTTTGACTCCTACCCAAGTGGCTCAGGATCAAGCACAAATGAAGTCCACAAGAAAGCAAGAACATGCCCAAAAGAGAAAAATAAGAAAGAAAGAGAGTGGTGAGTTTAGTGCATCACCCAAGGTCACTCAACATGAAGTCCTTTTAAACAAAAAGACTTTAATCAATACACTTCAAGTTGAGCAACCTTCATACCTTCTTCTTTGTCAAGGCACACTTACGTGCACATCTAGTGACTCCAAAAATTCAACTCTTTCTCCTTCCATTCACAAACTTTTAAAAGAATTTGATGATTTATTTCCAAAAGAAATTCCAAAAGGGCTTCCACCTATAAGAGGAATAGAACATCAAATTGATTTCATTCCAGAGGCAACTCTTCCTAATAGGCCTGCCTATAGGACAAATCCCCAAGAAACAAAGGAGATTGAGTCACAAGTCCAAAAGTTGCTAGACAAAGGCTTAGTTCAAAAGAGTCTAAGTCCATGTGTTGTACCAGTGTTATTGGTACCAAAGAAGGATGGGAAGTGGCGCATGTGTTGTGATTGTAAGGCTATCAACAACATCACAATAAAATATAGACATCCCATCCCTAGACTTGATGATATGTTGGATGAATTACATGGAGCTCAAATCTTTTCAAAGGTAGATCTTAAAAGTGGATATCACCAAATAAGAATCAAATAGGGTGATAAATGAAAAACTGCCTTTAAGACCAAGTTTGGATTATATGAATGGCTAGTTATGCCTTTTGGTCTTACAAATGCTCCAAGTACATTCATGAGACTTATGAATCATGTTCTAAGGGATTGCATTGGGAAGTTTGTAGTTGTTTATTTTGATGATATCTTGGTATATAGTCAAAATTTGCAAACTCATGAAAATCATTTGAGAGTTGTTTTAACAATTCTTAGAAACAACAAATTGTTTGCAAATTTTGACAAGTGTACTTTTTGTGTTCATAGTGTCATATTCCTTGGATTTGTGGTCACCAAAAATGGGGTTCATGTGGACCCTGAGAAAATAAAGGCCATCCAAGATTGGCCACCCCCAAAGAATGTAGGAGAAGTTAGGAGTTTCCATGGTTTGGCAAGTTTTTATAGAAGATTTGTGCCTAACTTCTCTAGTCTAGCTTCACCTCTCAATGAGTTGGTGAAAAAGGATGTTACATTCATTTGGGAAGACAAGCAACAAAAGGCTTTTGAGCTACTCAAAGAAAAGCTCACCCAAGCACCCATTCTAGCTCTCCCCAACTTTTCCATAACTTTTGAGTTAGAATGTGATGCTTCAGGTCATGGTATAGGTGCGGTATTACTACAAGAAGGTCATCCCATTGCCTATTTTAGTGAAAAACCTCATGGGGCTTCTTGTAACTATCCCACCTATGATAAGGAACTTTATGCTCTTGTGAGGGCTCTTCAAACTTGGGAACATTACCTTGTTTCCAAGGAGTTTATCATTCATAGTGATCATGAATCACTCAAATATTTGAAGATTCAACAAAATTTGCAAAAGAGGCATGCTAAGTGGTTAGAATTTATTGAACAATTCTCTTATGTTATCAAATACAAGAAAGGGAAATCCAATGTGGTAGCTGATGCTTTATCAAGAAAAATTAATCTCTTAGCTACATTGGGAGCTCAAATTCTTGGATTCGATAACATCATTGAGTTGTATTCACAAGATCCTGAATTTTCTCATATGTATGAGGAATGTCTCAACAAGTCTCAAGGAGGATTTTATGTGAGAGAGGGGTATCTTTTTAAAGAAGGGAAAATTTGCATCCCTCAAGGATCACATAGAAAACTCCTTGTCAAAGAGACACATGAGGGTGGTTTAATGGGACATTTTGGGGTAGAAAAGACTCTTGGCATGTTAAAAGAAAAATTCTTTTGGCCTCACATGAGAAGGGATGTTCAAAGGCATTGCTTTAAGTGTATAACTTGTTTGGAAGCAAAATCTAAGTCAATGCCTCATGGACTTTACACTCCTTTGCATGTTGCATCAACCCCTTGGGAAGAAATAAGTATGGATTTTGTGTTGGGACTTCCCAAAACTTCTAGGGGTTTTGATTCTATCTTTGTGGTGGTGGATAGATTTAGTAAAATGGCTCATTTCATACCTTGCCACAAAGTAGATGATGCAAGCAACATTGCAAAGTTATTCTTTAGAGATGTGGTTAAACTTCATGGTTTACCCAAGGTAATCATTTCGGATAGAGACACAAAATTCCTTAGTCACTTTTGGAGGACCTTATGGTCTAGACTAGGGACTAAGTTATCTTTTTCTACTACTTGCCATCCTCAAACTGATGGTCAAACTGAAGTAGTCAATAGATCTTTTTCCACATTACTAAGGGTAGTTCTAAATTGGAATCACAAATCTTGGGATGAGTACCTTCCTCATGTAGAGTTTTCCTACAATAGAGTAGTTCATGGAACTACTAAAATGTCTCCTTTTGAGGTTGTTTATGGCTTTAACCCTTTGACTCCTATGGATTTAATACCTCTTCCAAATTATATTGACTTTGTTCATCAAGATGGGGTATCTAAATCTAAGTTTATCAAAGAATTACATCAAAGGGTTAGAGTTCAAATTCAACAACAAAATGAGAAATATGCCAAGAAACATAATAAAGGCAAAAAAGAGTTAATCTTCAATGAAGGTGATCTAGTTTGGGTTCATCTTAGAAAGGAAAGATTTCCTCAACTAAGAAAATCCAAACTTAATCCTAGAGGAGATGGTCCTTTTAGAGTTTTAAGGAGGATTAATAATAATGCTTATCAAATTGATCTTCCTCCTGAATATGGTGTTCATGCTACTTTCGATGTATCTGATCTTCAACCTTTTTCAAGTTATGATAGTGAAGATGAAGACCCTTTGGATTTGAGGACAAATCCTTCTCAAGAGGGAGGGGATGATACAAGAGGGTCTAGCATCATGACACACATAGGACCTATTACTAGAGGAATGGCCAAAAAGCTTCAAGAAGAGTATTCTCCAAAAGGTCAAGTACTCTTTGCTATCTTTGGATGGGAAATTGGAGATCAAGGAGATGCTACAAATTTGCCAAAACATGGTGAAGGGTAAAGTGGACATTGCTACATAAGGAGGGGTGTGCTTATCCTCATAGGGGCGACATTAGTGATTTTTCCCTCCATATGTACATAGCTTATTTTCACGTGTTCCATAAGGCTTTCTAGAAGCCAAACACATTTAGCACATGTTGATGAGTAGTCACTAGATCCGTAAAATGTGGATCTAGGCATTTTCCATGCATGGCTGAGAGGTTCATCTATAAAACCTCTTTAGCATAGCTTGTATCTTTACTTTTGGATGAAATTAAAAGAAACTCTGCTGAAATACATAGCGGTTTCCTTACTTCCGAGAGTCACTTCAAGCTTGCTTCTCCATTGCAACTTTCTTCCTATTGAGGGAGCCGTCTGAGTTGTAAACCACCTCTTCAAGCTATCCTCCATTTCACCTAGCCAATACAAACTCACTCCGCTGCCAACCATTTCCTTTTCTGCATCCAACTCCAACTCTGCAGCACAACCAGATCTGGAACGGAAGTTCTTTGCTGGTACTGTTCCATTGGTTTGCAACCGCTGCCATACTGCTTCTCCTCCCTAGTCTTACGGATCCACATCCCTACATCAATCCTTGATGTATCACTATCCTAGGTTCCTTTTCAGTGCTAGCCTTTTCTTCCAGCCCAAAATTCATTAGAATTAAAATTCGCTTGACTTCCACCATGTGTTGTTATCTTTTTCTGCATTAAAAACTGGTGCAGTATATTGCTGTCTCACTCACGGTTTTTGTGATTTCTTGATGGGTTTGAATATTACATTGGTGGAATTCTAGCATCCAGCTGGATCTTATCAAAGGGGTAGCATCTTAAGGAGTCGAGGTCTTGCTAACTTGGCTTCAAGTGGACTTCAAGAGGGATTCAAGTGGGCTGTCTAGCCACCTTTTTTCAGCAAAAATACAACATTCCAAAGTTCCATTTCAACATTTATTTTGCTTTTACAGCTACACTTCGCTTTGTTTACATAGTTCTATATTTCATTGTAATGTTTGGCTTTCTATCACAGAACCTTTGTAGTAAATTGCTCTTTGCTTTTGAAACTTGAGTTACTTGGGAAAATGCTTCAAGCAATTCCAAGTGCTCCATTAAACACTGTAATAGTCTAGTTGCACATCTTAGTGTGGAAGTGTGTCAAGTGGCTCCAAGTGTCATTTGCACTTTCACATAGGGTCGTTGTCTTTTTTTCCATTCATTTCATATTTCCTTTAATTTTGCTTGTTGATTATTTGTGTTTTACGTCTCCGTGATAACTAGGTAACCTTCATTTGGTTTACTAGATGCATCTCATACTTACATTCAAAAGGTTTTGAAAGACTTCTATCTAGAAACTTAGGTAAGAAACGTCAGGAGACACTCTAGCTAAGGAAGGACAAGGTTTCTAAGCTTGTCCATTGTGACTCACCTCTCCTTTCTGGGAGCTATTCAGTTTCTTCACCTTTAGAATCTTTATGGAAGTCATGTTAAGAGCTGGGATAAAAGAAGAGGAAAGATTCACCATAGCTAGATTCTAGAGTGGCTTAAACTATGAGATTAGAGATAAGGTAGAACTCTTACCTTACTTAGATCTAAATGACTTTGTCCAGCTATGTGTGAGAGTGGAAGAACAAAACAGGAGAAAAGCTTCCACAAAGAGATCTTACCCTACCACATCCTCATATAGGAGATATCTTAAGAGGGAGGGTAACTTTCCAAGATATGAAGAATCAAAGGAAAGAGAGCGAGAACGAGAAAAGGATAAACTTATAAGCAAGGATAAAGAGCTAAGAAGAGAAAAAGAAAGCTCGAAAGGAAAGGAACAAAGGACTCCAAGAGAGCAAAATCGAGATACCAAGGGTAGGGAGACTAGATGTTTCAAATGTGGGGCCAGAGGACACTATTCAACTGAGTGTAATTTCAAAAAGTCAACTTATATCCTTGAACATGATAGTCATATTGAGGAGTCATCCTCTAGTGCGTCTGAGTTGTCCTCATCTGAAGAGGAACATGAAGCTCCACCCTGTGATGGAGATCCTCTCATGGTTCGGAGACTCCTTGAAGCAAAGCATGTTGAGTTAGAGAAAACTAAACAAGAAAACCTATTCCACACACGCTGCAAAGTTCTTGATAAAACTTGTTTTAGGATTGTGGATAGTGGTTCTTGTTGTAATTGTTGTAGCTCTAGAATGGTTGAAAAGCTAGGCTTAACTCCTACTCCTCATCCTAACCCTTACAAACTTCAATGGATAAAAGAGGATGACAGAATAGTTGTTAAGGAACAAGTAAGTGTACCCATTTCCATAGAAAAGTATGGAGATCAAAATATTTGTGATATTGTTCCAATGGAAGCGGGCCACATATTACTTGGACGACCTTGGAAATTTGACAAGCAAGCTTTTCATGATGGAGTCACTAAAAGGATCATCATTTAACACAAAGGCAAAAAGATTATCTTGAGTCCTCTTACACCATCACAAGTGCGAGAGGATCAAATAATACTTAAGAAAAAGTTGGATGGTGAGAAAAAGATCAAAAATAACAAAATTTCAAAAGAGAAGAAGTTGAGTTTGGTAGAAAGTGCCTCAAGCAATGAAGTTGTCCCAACAAAGCCTTCTCAAAATCTTTTTCTTGGACAACCTCATTTTCTTCTCTTTTGCAAGGAGGCATTTGTTTCCATAAATCATCCACTTTATTCTCATCCAAAGGGGTTACAAAAACTTTTGAAAGTATTTGATGATTTATTTCCTAAAGAGGTTCCAAGTGGTTTACCACCTCTTAGAGGAATTGAACATCAAATTAATTTGATTCCTGGAGCTAGTCTTCCCAATAGGCCAACTTATAGGACTAACCCTACAGAAACCAAAGAGACAGAGAAGAAAGTTAATGATTTATTAGGAAAAGGGTGGATACAAAAAAGCCTTAGCCCTTGTGTGGTGCCAGTGTTGTTAGTCCCTAAGAAAGATGGTTCTTGGCGAATGTGTACAGATTGTAGGGCTATCAACAACATTACAGTCAAGTATAGGCACCCTATTCCTAAATTGGACAATATGTTAGATGAGTTACATGGAGCAAACATGTTCACCAAGATTGATCTTAAAAAAGCAGATATCATCAAATCAGAATTAAAGAAGGAGATGAATGGAAAACCGATTTTAAGACCAAATTTGGCCTTTATGAATGGTTAGTCATGCCTTTTGGTTTAACCATGCTCCTAGTACCCTCATGCGACTAATGAATCATGTCCTTCAGGAATACATAGGCAGCTTTGTTGTAGTCTACTTTGATGATTTTCTAATCTATAGCAAAGGTCTTAAAGAACATCTTCACCATGTGAGGAAAGTCTTGATTTTGCTTAGACAACACCATTTATTTGCAAACTTTGACAAATGTACTTTTTGTCAACAGAGTGTTATTTTTCTGGGCTTCAAAGTTGGGAAAGAAGGTGTACATAGGGATCCTAGCAAAATCAAAGCTATCCAGAGTGGCCTGTCTTGAAAACAGTGGGAGAAGTAAGAAGTTTTCTAGGTCTAGCAGGTTTCTATAGACGCTTTGTAGAAAATTTCTCTACTATTGTTGCTCCCCTCAATGAACTTTTAAAGAAGGATGTGCCATTCAAATGGGATGAAAAACAAAGTCTAGCCTTTGAGACCTTAAAGCATAAGTTAACACATGCACTCATTCTACATTTACCTGATTTTTCCAAAGCTTTTCAAGTAGAATATGATGCTTCTGGGGTAGGAATAGGAGTTGTTCTTATACAAGAAGGTCACCCCATAGCTTATTTTAGTGAAAAACTTAAGGGACCTACATTAAACTATCCTACCTATGACAAAGAATTATATGCCCTTATTCGAGCATTGAAAACTTGGGAGCATTACTTGGTGTGTAGAGAATTTATTATCAATACTGACCATGAATCTCTCAAGTATATTATAGGGAAGGGAAAGCTGAACAAGAGACTTGCCAAGTGGATATAATACCTCGAGCAGTTTCAATATGTCATCAAACATAAAAAGGGGAGTACTAATGTTGTTGCGGATGCTCTATCTAGACGTCATGCATTGATAGTTACTCTAGGGTCACAAATACTAGGTTTTGATGACATTAAACAACTTTATGAAACTGACCCTACATTTGCATCCACTTATGCCTCTTGTGATGGAATCCTTCCTGACACAGTCCTCTTTTTTAGTATTTTTACATTTTATTGTACGCGTAGTTTAGCTTGCAAGGAGCATGGGTCACTATAAATACCCAGCTCCTCACTTGTATTCCTTACTTTTGAGAATAATGAGAATTAGAATTTCTGAACCAGAAAATAATTCTCTCTTGAAAGTCAGGCTAGAGAGTCCAAGAGACCTCCTCTAGCCACCTTCAAAGCACCCTTCCTATTTTTTATTTTCCATTTCCATGGTGCTCCATATTTCTCTCTCTTCCATGCTGCTTCACAAATCCTCAGACACGTCTCCATATTGCTCGCGTCAGACCAGTGGCATTACTACACCTTAGCCACGCGTCCTTTGTCTCTCACACTTCAGAAACTCTAATTCATTTCTCGCGTTTTTCCTCTTCGAAGAAAACCTCAGCTTCTTTGGTTTTTCTCTGAGAGAATCTCAATGTCTCCCATCGTCCTCGTCTCAGGTTTGCATCCATTTCCTCTGTTTCAGCCTTGCTTCCATCAAACCCTAGCCTCTCGTTTTCGCATTTCTCCTCATATCTTCCATCCTTTTGCCTTTTCCTTCAAATTTCACCGATCAAAATAGCTTTTCCACCGTTCAAACACATTTCCACCGATTAATCCTTGATTTCCACTGATTAATCGGTCCAATCGATGTTTCTACAGTTTAATTTGGGGTTTTAGGGTTTCCGTGAGTTTGATCTCACTTTTGGTCCGATTAGGGCTTGAGATCATCTTCTCCTTCGAGTCCGCTTCGATTTAGAGCATTTTTCTTCATTTCCGCTGCATCCTTCTTCGTCAGAGAAGCTTCGAGGAGTCCGCATCGCATCTTCCTTGGAGCCTTCTTCCATCATCTTGTCTTAAGAAGCCATTCGACGGATTCTATATTTCTGAGGGGTATCTTTTTAATAAAGAAAAACTATGCATACCCCAAGGATCTATTCGAAAGCTTCTTATCAAGGAAAGTCATGGAGGAGGACTCATGGGCCATCATGGAGTTCATAAAACACTTCATACTCTAGAAAGCAAATTTTATTGGCCACACAAGAGAATAGATGTCCAAAAGCATTGTTCTAGTTGTATAGCTTCTTTACAAGCTAAGTCTAAAGTCATGCCTCATGGACTCTACCTTCCTCTTCCTATAGCTAGAGCCCCTTGGGAGGACATTAGTATGGACTTTGTCCTAGGTCTGCCAAGAACTCAAAAGGGGTTTGATTCAATCTTTGTGGTGGTTGATAGATACCTTGCCACAAAGTAGATGATGCTAGCTATATAGCAAGACTCTTCCTCAAAAAAGTAGTCAAATTACATGGCTTACCCAAAACTATAGTTTCTGATAGAGATGTTAAGTTCCTAAGCTATTTCTGGAAAACACTATGGGCCAAGCTAGGAACTAAACTATTTTCTACTACATGTCAACCACAAACTGATGGGCAAACAAAAGTAGTAAATAGGTCTCTATCCACTCTCTTATGGGTAATGTTAAAGGGAAATATTAAAAATTGGGATGATCATCTACCTCATATAGAGTTTGCTTATAATAGAGTAGTTCACAAGACTACTAAAATTTCTCCTTTTGAGGTTGTTTATGGTTTTAACCCTCTCACACCTCCTGATCTACTTCGTCTTCCAGAATCATCTTCTTTTCTTCATAAAGAAGGTCTTTCTAAAGCAGAGTTTATCAAAAAGTTGCATCAAAAGGTTAAAACCCATTTTGAAAAACAAACTCAAAAATATTCTGAATACAACAACAAAGGGAGAAAACAAGTAATCTTTAAAGAGGGAGATTTAGTTTGGCTTCACTTGGGAAAGGATAGATTTCCTTCTCAACGTAAATCCAAATTAAGTCCAAGAGGTGATGGTCCTTTCAAAGTGGTCAAGAAAATAAATGATAATGCTTATCAATTAGACCTTCCTGAAAGTTACGGCGTCAGTCCTAGTTTTAACATTTGTGACTTAATTCCTTTCACAAGAGATGCCCAACAGGATTTCCAAGATCTGAGGACAGATCTTTTTCAAGAGGGAGGGACTGATGGAGGACTATCCAAGCTCAACATAGGACCTTTAACAAGGGCCATGTCCAAAAGAATCTAAGAGGAAGAGGGAGTACTCACTACTTTACTCTTATGGAGTATTAATTACTAAATCCTCTTTCTCTTTGCTAAAATAACTTTACATTGCTTTTATAGGACATTAATAAAGAGGAGGAACCAGGTCTATGCAACTACAGAAGGCTGGCACATAAGCAAAGACAAGGGAAATAAAAAATACAAAGAAAACGGTTGGCGCCCAGCGCCCTCTCCATGCCGCCCAATGCCAAAAACAACATCTTCATCGCCTTCATCATTTTCTGCTGAGTCAGCTCTTGTAGCTTGCCTTCCAAGCTTCCTTTCATTATTTTACACCACGTGCATATATAGGACAGCTTGCACAGCAAGTTTAGAAGCTCTCCTTCATCTATAAATAGAGAGCTTCATCATTTGTAAATGCAACTTGATTTTGAGTAATGAAATGTTGTTTAATTGTCAGCCATTCTCTCAAGTTCAACCTTGTGCCTTGTTACCTTGTACCTCCTCTAGGTCCTTTACCCTTTGGAAAGCCTACTGAGTTAGAATTCTACCAAACAATCATGCAAACACCTCCAAACATTTTCACAAACACCTTCCGTGCAATTCAAACTTCATCTTCTTCATCATTCCCCTGCCAATTCTCTACGACTTGGATCATGCTTCTGCGCGTCATGGAGATGCTTCCATTAGAAGAGGTTTATGTGGAACAACCACCGGGATTTGAAGACTTTGAACATCCTAACCATGTTTACAAACTGAGAAAAACTCTATATGGCTTGAAGCAACCTCCAAGGTCATGGTATGAACGTTTAAGTGAATTCCTCATAAAGAAAGGATTGTCAAGGGGCAAAGTCGACTCAACTATGTTCATCAAAAGTTCAAATAAGGTTAAACTATATGTCCAAATATATGTTGATGATATTATTTTTGGTTCAACTAACTTTGTGTTGTGCAAAGAATTTTCAAAGAATATGCAGGATGAATTTGAAATGTCCATGATGGGAGAACTGACATACTTTATTGGACTACAAGTCAAGCAAACTAAAGATGGAATTTTCATTCACCAATCCAAATACTGCAATGACTTGCTAAAGAAATTTAAAATGTTGGACTGAAAGGAGGCTGCAACTCCTATGGTAACCAACTGTTATTTGGATCTTGATGAGGCTGGAAAATGTGTTGACCAGAAAATGTATCGAGGTATGATTGGATCCTTACTTTACCTTACTGCCAGTAGGCCTGACATAATCAACAATGTATGTCTCTGTGCTAGGTTTCAATCTTCACCTAAAGAATCACACCTGACAGCTGTAAAAAGAATTTTAAAATACCTCAAAGGAACCGAAGGCCTTGGACTATGGTATCCAAGTGATACACACATTTTTCTTGATGGGTATAGTGATTCTAATTTTGGAGGTTGTAAACTAGATAGAAAAAGCACCAGTGGCACATGTCACTTACTTGGATCATCCCTGATTTCTTGGCATTCAAAGAAACAAGCTTGTGTGGATTTATCCACCACAGAAGCTGAGTACATAGCAGTTGGAAGCTGTTGTGCACAATCTCTTTGGATAAAGAGTCAATTAGAGGATTATGGTATAAAACTAGATAATATTCCTTTAAAATGTGATAGCACTAGTGCCATAAACTTGACAAAGAATCATGTATTACATTCTAAAACTAAGCATATTGAAATAAGGCATCACTTCATTCGAGATCACGTCCTTAAGGGTGAAATCAAAATTGAATATGTTGACACCTTACATTAGTGGGCTGATATTTTTACAAAGCCTCTGAATAGAGAGAGATTTTTCACAATTCAAAATGAACTAGGAATTTTAAATGATAATAACATAAGATGATTATACATTCGAATGTGACATGTTAGAAGTCGATTATGCTTGAACTGTTACATATCTTTACATATTGATTTCTGTTTGATTATATCTACTGCATAACTAAAATGCTTGATCTGTGGAAGATCTTTGAAAGGTTTTGCAGGAAGAACATTACTTTGGAAACTACATGTGGAATTCAACAACTTTTGGAAGCAATGTATTCGACTGAGAAAATAATTCAATCGACTTCATCTAAACAGGGTTATAAATTCCAATTCTAGAATTTGGTTTTCTTTCGTTGATTGATTATCTTATCTTGATTATCTGAAATTATCTCTGATCTAAATTGATTATGCATATCTTGATTGAGATAATATTGTGAGATTGTTGATGTTTGTATCATTGCATAACTGAATTGTTTGATATCTTATCTTTGATACAACTTTTTGCTATACTGTTTGTATACTCTAATTATGTGTATTGCATTGTGCATCTGATCTGGTTTTGATATTTATGCATAATCACAGGGATAGTATTACATCTTACAAATTTTTCTTCGCATGCCTACATTTCAGGGGGATTTATCATTTACATGTGATTAAATGTGATAGGGGGAGCATCATTACACTTTGAGAAATTGCATATAATTTTTGATGCATCTCTGTTTGAATATCAGCATAAATATCTAGAGCATCCTTTTTTATTAATGCGCAAAGGGGGAGAGAAATTATGAAAACTTTATGAAAGGGGGAGAATGTTTATTTTGTCTCATATTTGCTTGATATTTTGTTGTCTGATTATGTTACATGCAGAGTATTTGAACTGTGTTATATCTTTTGTGACTCTATTTTGTATTTGGTTGTGCAAACATAGTTGGTTATTAATCATGGTTGTGCATCATCAAAAAAGGGGGAGATTGTTAAGATTGTTGACAACACAATATCTATATCACTTTTGTTTTTGATGGTGACAACACATTGCTTAATAACTCACATATGTTGTTGCTGTGTTACATATTCTTATGCTGATTGATTGATATATCTGTTGAACATGTTTATGTGCTGTATTAATATGTGAATGCATACATATTAAGGTTGTACTTCTTACATCATTTCTCTATCCCTGCACTTTTACTGTACAATTGACTTTACTATTTGTGCAGTCAACTACATTTTTCCGCTGCACACAAATTTTCATTACTTTCATTTGAAGAAAGCTTGAAAAGTTTAATACTTTGATTTAAAGATTGGAAAAAGATTATGATTTTGATAAACCACCAATTCACCCCCCCTCTTGGTGTAAAAAGAAGCCTACCTGTTTTCCAACACAAGAAACAAAACCTTAAAAAGCACTTTTATATAAAAAATAAAAAGCAAAAATGAAAATTAAGTCAAAGTTAATCAATAATTACACTACTAGAATAGTTAAACCACGAGTCCCCGACAAAGCGCAAAAAACTTGTTAAGACTCTGGCAAGTGTACCAAATCGTAATCAAGTAATATAAATGGTAAGACCAAGTATCGTTTCCCTAGAGACTCATAGGCCTAGACTTTCGTGTGATTCGTTGATTATAATAAGCTTGATGAATGAAAATTAGGGTTTTATAATGCAAAAGACAAAATTGAAATATGCATGCAAAAGTGATCAATTGACAGTTGTACGATATGGATGAATGGTGTTGTTGGGGTTTTCCGATTCCTCCTAATCCACTCTCATATATTTTAAGAATTCTACTCTTTCATTAATGTTAATGCCACTTTCTAATTTACCCTAATCCCAATGTCTTGGTGAAGAGAGCCTACTCCTAATCACTAGTTTACTATGTCTAGTCTCCCTAGCAATTGATCATGCATTACATTAATTCGCACAGAAGCTTAAGGCAATTAGTCCTCTTACCCTATGTCTAGGTAATATTGCTTCCAAGAGAATTTTCCCGTGTCTAGATCTATCTATTTGTGTCCATAAAGATATAATAAAAGATTATGTTATTGAATAATGTCTTAAACAAAGCATGCAAACATAATAGAGGAAAAACTCTAACAATTAACAAAATCAAGCATAAGAATGAAGCAACAATTCAATATATCAGAGTTTCAAAGGATAGAGAAAATCAAAGACTGGAAAATCAAACGGAGTTGACTGCTAAAGAAATAAAGTCGACTGGAAAATAAATAGTGCAAGGATAGAGAAAATCAAACACTGGTTTTTATACTAGTTCGGCCAACAATGCCTACATCCAGTGTCCTTCCAATCTAGGAAGCAAATTCACTATAATGGTTGCGGTTTTTACAACAAAGAATTTATAGACGCATCACGCAAAAATATAAATCTCCTCTCTAACCCAAAACCAAAATATAGCTGCACACACAAAAACTAGAATTGCAGCAAGAATCCCCTCTTCTGCAATCTGCACCTACGTCGAACAATCCTCAACGTGTAACCAGCACTCTTCACAGGATGCCAAGCCTATCACAGCACGCTTCATAGGTTGCCAAGCCTATCACAGTAGACTTCACAGGTTGCCAAGCCTTCAGTCAAATGCAGCAGTCTTCACAGGATGCCAAGCCTTCAAGATCAAACCGGAAGTACCTTCTTTGTGCAAATGATGATCACACAGTATGCGCAATTGACTCCTCCCTTTGAATCTCTCTCAAGAAAGATCACCACCGTCTTGGAGCTTCTAAAACAGAGAATTCACTCTGAAACAGGATAATGAAAATGTTAGATCACAAAAGTCTTTTAGAACAATTCGTGTTCTGTCTATTTATAGTTTTCTGTTATATCAGACAGCTTCTCAGTTGAATAGCCTACTAATACAATCGACTGTATTAAAACAGTTATAACAGACAGTCAACACAAAGGCTCCTTAGTCAACCAAATCAATACACATTTAAGATAGTTGACCCAGTCAGTCAATCTTAACTAACTTCTGAAAAATATAGTCGTTAGAGCAAGTAGGCATAACAGAATTCCAAACAGAACAGTAATACAGTCGAATGTGTTATCCACACTATCGACTGACTCATGAAAAATCACTTTGAAATTATTTTCAACTCAAAATCTCATCAAGCACAGGTTCACAAAATCTATACAAAGATTTTAGCTTAGTTGAATCCATCATGAGTGTATTCGACTGAACTAGAACTTTATCACAACAAATATAAGTTCATAAAGGTGCTTGTGATCTTTTCTTCAGAAATTGGCAGTAGTAATCAAAAACATTTTATCACACATTTCAATACAAGCATGTTCCAAAAATATAACACACAATCAACCATAGGAACATACATTGCAATTCAACAAGCATGTTCAGCAGATATAACAAACACTTTTGAATAAGAACATGTAATACTGTAACATGTGTTCTGTTATTAAGCAGTGTGTTGTCATCATCAAAAACCAGTTTGGTATAGAGTTTGTGTTGTCAACAATCTCGCCCTTTTTTTGTTGATGCACAACCATGATTAATAACTCAACCATGTTTTTACAGTTCCACATATGATAGAGTAAAAACATATATCAGAATCAATTAAGACAATTCAGTTACTCTGCATATACAGCAAAAATATCATCAAGCAGATAAAGTATGATGCAACAATTCTGCCCATATAGACTTGCTCTCAAACACTCATGTAAACTCTCCCCCGTTGTGCATTAACAAAACAGGAATGCTTAGATATTTATGCAGTTTTAAAAGTTAGAGATGCATCGAAAATATATGCAATTTGTAAAGTACAATGATGCTCTCAAAATCCCAAATTCATCACAAAGAAAATGTAAACTCCCCTTGAAATATAGGTGTGTGATGAAACAATGTGTGAAATAGTGATACTCCCCCTGTCATTATGCATGAGTTTCAAAATCATTTTGAGTGCACAATGCAGAATATCACAAATTAACCAACAGTTTAAGCACAAATTTGTATCATAAACAAACTATCAAATCACATATATATGCAATGATACAAATATCAGCAATCTCACAATATTATCTCAATGTAGATATAAAAACATGTAAAGAGCAGAGATAATATCAGATTAGCAATGATTTAAGTAGACAGTAAGGATAGAAATAAATTCCAAAATGGGAATTGTTAACCTAGTTTAGACGCAGTCGAATGCATTGTTTTTCCAAATGTTGAATTCCAAATGTAGATTTCCAAAGCAATGTTCTTCCTGCAAAACCTTTCAAAAACCTTTTCTAGATCAAGTACAGTGGTTAAGTAAGAGTTAAATCATATCATAACAGAAGTCAATGTATATGAATGCATGACAATTTAAGCATAATTGACCTCAAACAGAGCACATTCGAATCAATCAAACAGATTATCAAATATCATTCAACAGTTTAAGTAATTGGATTGATTCAAACTATTAATTTCATTTCCTTGGATTAAAAGATAGTACATTAGTGGTGCAAGAACAAGGAAATTAAAACAAAACATTGAAACACACAAATGATGGCTTTATATGCCATTATACAAAATGAAAGACTCAGTATAGAACTCAACACACAATTTGGACAAAACAGAACGCTATTATTTCATTTCTTTGACTGAGGTTAGAAAGAACAGTGAAACTCTCATCGGAAGTGTTTTCATTTTGGTCCCTTATTGTATGATTCACACATTTGTAGAATTACTTCCAGTGTTGTATTCAACTTCTTCTCCCACGAAACACCATCCATTACTCGCTTTCACAATTCCCAAAGAGACAGCTGAGTCAAGATCAAATGTATTTATTGACCCCCACAGACACTTCTGCTCATTCACGACATTTACACCTTGGAATTCCAATATTATGCTTACTAATACTGCATATGGAAGATAACGTGATCTGGTTAAGGCAGCATGTTTCATATGATTCTTCACAACTTCTAACCAATTGATTGGGATGTTATTTTTTATTGCATGAAGAAGATAAATGTCTTCACTTGTCATTTTGGCAGTTTTAGCCCTTCCTCGTAATATGATTCTAGCCAGAAGTACAACCAATAACTTTTCCTCTTTTCATGTGCGTAGAAACTTTCAGTTGAATATCTTCCAGGAAATCTCAGTCATGCCTTATATATATTCCTTTCATTGAATGGAACAATAGTTTGAGTAGAGGATGGAAGTGATGAGTCTCCTTCAGATGGTAGATTTACCGACATGTTCCATAAGAAGTCATCTATAACAATATTAACTCCTTTTAACTTTGAACAGATGTTATCGTCAATCACTCTCAGGTTGTGGTAAAATACTTTCACAAGGTCAGGGTACCACCATCCCTTCAGTTGCATAAGCAGTGACAATCCATGTCTCTCAATCCAATCAGACAATAGGAATCCTTCCTTTTCGAACAGATTCAGATTTATATTCATAGGTGAGACGATGAACTTAGTAGTTGCACCAAGGAATTCTTCTCTGATTTCTTCATCACTAATCCAGCCAGTTGGATCGGGCATTCTGGATTCAAAATCATTTCTTCTTGAGTTTCGTGGTGTGGAGCGGCTAGAGGAAGCCATTGAGAGTTCATGAACTTTTCTTCCTTAGTCAAGTGATAATGAAAGATTGTTCAAAAATATAGTGGTGTTTTCAAAATGTGTTATTTTCAACAGTTTAAAAAGAACTTTCCACATAATCAAATGACTCATTTGATTGAATTACTATTGGAGTTGACTGTGACTCATAAAGTTCATTTTCAACCAAATTCAATCAATCAGATAATTCAACACACAACACAAACAATCATACAACAACAATTAATCAGTATATGCATGATGTAGCAAATAGATACAGATTTACCAGTTGTAGACTGATGGGCTGTCGCAACCCACACAAATTTGATGTGCATAAATAATGCAGTATAGTGCAAGGGAATGACCCCTAGGTCGTCTCTCAAGGACCAACTGCGGTTCAGAGTTAAGTCTAACACGAAGTGGGGGGGTTTTGTGAAAAGTTTTGTCAATGTGGATCTATCATGATAATTAAAGTGACACAACCAAACCTACTAGACAATATTAAAGTAAAAGATGATGCTAAACCTAACACTGCAATAGACAAATATCCAGACATAATTAAAATGATTGACATCCAACACTAAATTAAAAAGATGAAAAACTACTAAACATATGATATAAAATATTCTAGAGCAAAAGAAATAAACAACCTAATTTTATTCTAGCAAGTAACGTAAGCTATAGGCATCTACCAAAATGAAATTGAAATTGCAATGCTCCTAAAAAGTAAGCTGCAGCCGTGACCTTCATTCTCCTAATTGAAAATATACTCGTTCCTTTTCCCAAAAAGCCGAACACCACTCTCATCACCACGAGCTTCATAACTTTTCCAAAATAGACTAATATTCAACTCATGGAACAAGTACTAGCCATCCCATCCAGCCAGCATTCACTGTGTGCACCATTCCTTTCTCTATGCAATGAATGAAAAGCCTACTATCATTTAAGGAACCTAGAGCTGTTGTCACCGTGCTCTTGCTACAGCTCATAAGTCGTGACACCTCTAACCACAATACAAATGCAAGCTATCCTATTACTAAAATCCAAAACTTGAAATTGATAAAAGCGTAACAGTGTGCCCCATTTCTAATGAAATTGACAAAAGATGCAATGATGTCAGTATAAACACGGAGAATGTATTTGAAAGGAAACCGTGTGAATAAATGCAACGTTTCAGCATAATCACTTTAAATTTGGAATGAAAATTTAATTTAAGAGTGCATGAACAACAAAGTAATATGAATCCGTGTGTGCTTGGCTTCTAGTAAAAGCAATGAGTGTTTTCTTTCAGCTAAAATAAATGTGCGCCCCTGCTACCTTTATTCAAGCAACATCACTCTCCATTCTTTTATTCCCCAGAATCTCTATCCAAAGTGTGGCGGCTGTCTTGCGCCCAATGTAACAGTGCCCTACTTAAATGCCAGAGAATGAATCCTCTCCCATTCCACATGCTGCTCTCCTATTTGCTGCCAGCATGGGCTGAGTAAGTTAGGATGTGTGTTGCTTCTTAAATGCAGCAGCTAGCTTTTTATGTGGGCCGTAAGTGTTGCTACTCTCCTTGTGCATCACGTGCTGGCTGCCTAAAGAAATCAATTCTCTAAGAAAAATCACCGTGTGCACATTCCTGCTGTTGTTGGAGTTTAGAAGCTTGCTGGATACATGATTCAAGTTGCTGAATGTCACCACCAAAATTTGCTACTGGATGCAATTGAATTCCATGGCCCGTGATGCTTCAAGTGCTGCAGCTTTGGAGGAAACATGTTGAATGGTGATGCAGGCTGCTGGGCTGAGACAGCTTGCTGGATGGATCCTGATTCAAATGGGCCGAAGCTGTTGTGTTGCATGTGGGTGCTGCCTAGAAGTGGACGTGAGCTGCTCCCACGTGGTGTGTTGCTGGTCAGCGTGAAGATGTGGCTGGACCATGGTGCTTCTTTCCAGCCCCAAATTAAGCAATTGAAATGTAGGTGGGCCACTGCTTCTGATGCCCAAAATGGTTTCAGCCCATGTTTTTTTTCTTTCCGCAAAGATCATTGTTGCCCACATTAATTGAATGCAAAATGTGTCTTTAATATGGGTGGTGGCTGGCCAACAGCATGCTCACTTTCGCAGCCAATAGAGAAGCCAACAACCCTTTCAATTTGTGGGCCAGGACATGTTAGAAGCCCAACAAAAAGCCAAGCTACTCCCTCCAAAAAAATTGATGTTGAAAGTGCTTTCTTCTAAGTAAATAACACCGTGTGTAAATGAATGTCCCTCCAACTGTTCCAAATTATATTTCTAAAATTTTCCCTACAATTAATAATTCAAATAATAGCTCAAAATATTCAAATTAATTAAAATTAGAATTTTCGGTCAAATTAAGCATAATTACGAAAAACGGGAAAATACCGGACATTTAAGCATAATTCCCTGATTAATTCTAACACAATAAACTAAGTGAAATCAATAAAATATCGACAAATCATAGACACTCAAGGTTTTTGATATTTTCCATAATTGATTCATCCTTGAGAACAGTTTTGCATCAGCTGTATATCCTGCAAAACAGTTAAGTTTTGGTTCCTGGTATCCATTTGACTTTGGGTCCTTGATTGTTAGTTCTTGTTACATGTTCCTTTGGTATCCATACACATAATCCTTGAGGAACAAAAACATTTTTATAATAACAATTTCTAACAGTATGACCAACACAATTGCAATAAAAACATGCATTTCTAGCAGGTTTTCTTAACTCATTAAATTTTCTAGCATTGGTTCAGTTAGAGTAAGCTTTGTATCCAATTCCCTGTCTATTTTTAATTCTGCTAGATGAACTTAATACAACATCTAAATTGTGTCTACCTTGAGTAAACTTAGCTAGCGTGCTAGTCAAGTAATCTATCTTCTCAATGTGAGTAGGACAATTTTCACAAGCTTTTTCAACAGTAACAGTTTTAATTTCAATATTCCTAGCAGATAACAAAGCTGCATTCAATTCTTTTTCTAATCTTTCATTTTTTGCAACAAGGTCTTTCATTCTATTTTCAAAATCTCTTCTTTCAGGGCTCAGTAGATTTACCTTGTATTGCAGTCGCATGGCTTCAGCATGTAACTCTTTGAAAGCATCTTGAAGCAGATCATATTTGACTTCTACTGGTTAATTTGATATGTTTGCATCATTGTCATAGTCGTCCCATGTTACACCTGTCATATAGCACAAATTTGATTCCTCTTCTTGATCAAAATCTTCATCACTTGATTTCTCAGAATCTGAGTTTTTCCAAGCAATGTAGGCTTCTTTTCTTCTCATATTTCTGCCTTGAGGAAATCTTTTCTTTCCTTTATGCTTTGGCTGTAATTCAGGACAGTCAGGCTTGATGTGACCTTCTTTTCCAGATTCATAGCACTGGACAACATTTGTGCTGAAGTTTTTCTTTTTTCTTTGACCTGCATGGTTAGACAGTTGACTATCATTTTGCATAAGTCGACTAAACTTTCTTACCATCAAGGTCATCAGCTCTTTGTCGTCCATCTCTGTTTCTGTGATGTTCTTGCTTGCAGCCCTCAGAGCAATGGACTTATTTTCTTCAATCTCCTCTTCATCCTTCAGTCTACCAACTTCTAACTCATGTTCCCGTAGCTTGCCAAACAAGGTAGCCATATTCATAGTTGTAAGATCTTTCGATTCAGAGATTGCAGTGACTTTTGGTTGCCAATTCCTGTTCAGGCTTTTCAGAATCTTGATGTTCATCTCTTCTTTGTCAAAGACTTTGCCAAGAGCCATTAGGTGATTTACAATATGAGTGAATCGTTTTTGGACATCATAGATGCTCTCACCAGCTTTCATTTTAAACAATTCATACTCTTGTATCAATGAATTCTTCCTGGCTCTCTGGACTTCATCTGTGCCTTCATGTGTTACCTCTAAAACATCCCACATTTCCTTTGTAGACTTGCATTGGGATATCTTGAAAAATTCATCAATTGTTAGTGCAGAGGCAATAATATTTCTAGCTTTAACATCATACTAAGATTTTTTATTTTCATCTACAGTCCACTCAGTAAAAGGTTTTAAAACAGTTTCATTATCAACACTTTTTGTAGGCACATATGGACCATTCAAAGTGGCATCCAAAATTCCTTTATCTTGCGATTCAAGAAAGATCTGCATGCGAATTTTCCAAAAAGGATAATTTTCACCAGCAAAAAGAGGTGGTCTATTTGTTGAAGCACCTTCACCAAAAGTTTGAAAATTTGAAGCCATCACCAAGTTTTACAGTCGAATAGAATAAAAACAGAGTCGACTGAATTTTCAAATATCTTATGAAAACCAGCTCTGGTGCCAATTGTTAGGAAACAGGTTGGCTTCGTTTTACACCAAGAGAGGGGGGTGAATTGGTGTTAGTTCAAAAACAAAATCTTTTCGCAATCTTGGTATGAAAATTCAAAGCTTTTGATCTTTCCTTGAAATGCAAGTAATGAAAATTCAATGCAACGGAAAACCGCAGTTGACTGCTAAATAGATAAAGTCGAATGGAAAATAAAGAGTGCAAGGATAGAGAAAATCAAACATTGGTTTTTATACTGGTTTGGCCAATAGTGCCTATATCTAGTGTCCTTCCAATCCAGGAAGCAAATGCACTATAATGGTTGCGGTTTTTACAACAAGGAATTTATAGAAGCACCACGCAAAAATATAAATCTCCTTTCTAACCCAAAACCAAAATATAGCTGCACACACAAAAACTAGAATTGCAGCAAGAATCCCCTCTTCTACAATCTGCACCCACGTCGAACAATCCTCAACGTGTAACTAGCACTCTTCACAGGATGCCAAGCCTATCACAGCACGCTTCACAGGTTGCCAAGCCTATCACAATAGACTTCACAGGTTGCCAAGCCTTCAGTCAAGTACAGCAGTTTTCACAGGATGTCAATCCTTCAAGATCAAACCAGAAGCACCTTCTTTGTGCAGATGATGATTACATAGTATGCGCAATTGACTCCTCCCTTTGAATCTCTCTCAAGAAAGATTAATAAAAACACTTATAAAATTACATATATTAGAGGGTCATGAAATTACATATATTTACACAAACATGAAATCATACATAATCATATGGATTGATCATATGTATATTCCCTCATTGTGATCTTCCCGAATTGCTTGTATATCATCAATTAGAGGGTCGTCATCCAAATTTATTGTTGTTTTAAAAGGATGGTTGTCAGCAATATGAAGATTACTTAGATTCTCTTCTTTATCTTCAATTTGTCTTTTTCCTTGAAGAGCAACATACCAACAGTCAGACGCAGGATCTTTGACATAAAAAACCTGATTTGCTTGATATGCCATGATAAACGGTTCATCTCTATAACCAACCTTTCGAAAATCAACAAGTGTCATCACTTACATTTGAAGAGTGCAACGAAAAACTTTGTGTAATCAACCTCCCATATCTCTTCAATTCTACCATAATATCTCATGGATCCAATTATAGGATTTTGATCTTTGGATGTGGAAAATTGTAGCGACTCAGCTTCTAGACTGACGCCACTATTTTGTACTGTGCTTTTATCATCCAAAGTCTTTGTATAGAATATGCAACTATTAATTTCATAGCCTGTACAACATACAACATCAAACTTCAAACCATTTGCTAGCCACAATAAAGTCTCAGAATACCGTGATTCTTTCAAAACTTCAGATTTGAACCAGGACAAGAGTGTTCTGTTATGCTCCATCAACTGTCATTTCTTTGATTGTCTTGGATACTTGTCCTTTACAACGGCTTTGTGTGCTTCCAAAAATGGGATCACTTCATCTGTGTTGTTTAATATGTACAGATGTGCTTGCATCAATTCTTCACGACTTTTTGTCACCACATTCACACCTCGGATGCTTTTACTTGTAGAATATCTATTCAACCATAATGTCCGAGGGACTCCTATCAGATTTGCTTTAGTCATATAATTAGAGAAAAACTCGATACTTTCCTCAACAATATATCTTTCAATCATTGAACCTTCTGGACGATATTGATTTTTGACATACCCTTTCAAAATCTTCATATAACGCTCAATAGGGTACATCCATCTTATGTATACTGGTCCACACAACTTTATTTCTCTAACCAAATGAACAAGTAAATGCACCATGATGTCAAAAAAGGTGGAGGGAAAAACATCTCTAGCTGACACAAGATGATGATAATGTCGCTTTGAAGTTCATCTAACTTTGTAGGATCGATGACTTTACTACAAATTGACGAGAAAAAAGAGCACAATCGAGTTATCGTCTACCTAACTCTTTTGGGAAAAATTCCACGAATTGTCACTAGTAACAATTGTTGCATTAAGACGTGGCAATCGTGAGACTTGAGTCCTACAAGCATTAAGTCCTGCATTGACACTAAGCTCTTGATATTTGAAGAGTATCCTTGTGGTACCTTGATACTCTTTAAACAAAGACAAAAACTTATCTTCTCTTGTTGGACATTGTGTAACATGCAGGGGGCAAATAAGTACGTTTACCAATCTCTCTTGGTGCCAACTCTTCTCGAATCTTCATGTCAAACAAATCCAAACGCGCATTCACTCCATCTTTTGTTTTTCCCTGGATGTTTAGTAGTGTACCAATCAAGCTATCACAAACATTATTCTCTACATGCATGACATCTATGCAATGTCTAACATCTAACTTTGACCAATATGGAAGATCAAAGAATATTTATTTCTTCTTCCAAGGGGTCGTGACAGAAGGCTTCTTGGACGTTTTCCCAAATACATGATGTACTCTATTAACTTTTCAAGAACTTCAATTCCAATAAGTGGAATGGGTGCATTGTCTTTCTCTTGTTCTCCATTGAATGCTTTCTTTAACCTTCGATATGGATGATTAGATTGTAAAAATCGCCGATGACGCATATATATTGTCTTCCTTCCGTGTTTTAATTGATGAGCTGTAGTGTTTTCTTCACATATAAGACATGCTTTATGACCTTTCACATTGTACCCCGACAAATTACCGTAAGCTGGTAAGTCATTAATGGTGCAAAATAACATGGCATGCATCATGAAAGTTTCTAAAGCAAAGGCATCAAATATTTCAACTCCATCAACCCACAACAACTTCAAGTCTTCAACTAGTGGCTTGAGATAAACATCTATGTCATTTCCAGGTTGCTTTGGACCAGATATCAACGTTGACAACATCATGTACTTTCTTTTCATGCATAATCCAGGAGATAAGTTGTAAATTATGAGTATAACGGGCCAACAACTGTGATAGGTACTTAATTTACCAAATGGGTTCATTCCATCAGTAGCTAAGCCAAACCTAAGATTTCTACATTCTTGACCAAATTGAGGGAATTCGTGATCAATATCTTTCCATTGCTTTGAATTAGAAGGATAACGAAGCAACCGACAGTTGTTCTCTCATCTGCATGTCATCTTAGGTTTTTAGCGTCATTGGGATTCGCGAACAAACGCTTAAGTCTGGCCACGAGTGGAAGCTACCAAACTACTTTCGAAGCAGAACCATTCTTTTCTGTGTGACCATTATCTTCACTGTTGTTTCTTGACTTGTATCGCGATAACCCACATTTTGGACACTTTATTAAAACTTCATTCTCATTCCTCTATAATATGCAATCATTCGGGCATGCATGTATCCGTTTATACTCCATACTCATCGGACAAAGAATTTTTTTTGCATCATAATTACGAATAGGTAATGTATTTCCATCTGGCAGGATTTCATTCAACAATGACAACAATTCTGTAAAACTCTTATCAGTCCATCCATTTGTCGCATTTAAATTCATGAGCCTTAACACTGCTGACAACCGTGTGAACTTAGTTGAACTGGCATACAAAGGAGTCTCCGCATCAGCGAACATCGTTTCATACACATGCGCTTGGGCAAAAGCTTCTGTGCCAACATCGCGGATCATGTCCTCTAAATTGTCTTCTTCCGGTCGATCTTCCATATCCATGGTGGAATCATATACATTTTGAGTTGGAGAGACAGTTGGAAAGTCTATTGATTCGTCGTGCCATATCCATGTTGTATAACTTCGTAAGAAAGCATCACAGATAAGATGTTCCCTAATATCAGTTGCGTTCAACTTCCTCCCATTCAAACAGTTCACATGGGGACATCTAAACTTGACTTCATCATCACCACTTCTACTCGCATTACGTTGTGCAAACTCTATAAATTCTTCTACCCCTCTCTCGTACTCAGTGTTGATGCGTGGTAAATTCATCCACCCTCGATCCGTACGCATGTTTACTGAAATTGTTTACACAATTTCAATAATCTTGAATGATCACTTTGTTCGAGTTTGATTCAAGGTGTGACCCTATCCCTTTCAAGAAGATTCACATTTTTTAGGTTATTAAACATATCAATTTTAAACAACATATCTTGAATTTCACGAAATTTTGTCAGCATTTCGCATTGGTCTTCAGGTTACACGAAATGAAAGTGATTATAAATCACAATCAAATATGCACCCGAAGATCAATACAAAACACAACTACAAAATTTCATGAAATTTAAGACATGTATAGTAAAATTGATATGTATTAATAAACTATGAAAAAGTTATTACTCTTCTTAAACTGTCCAACCGGACAATTCAAGATTCAATACTTGTAAACTATTATTACCATCTCCTCTATTCATTTGTAAAAAGTACATTTGTTCAAAAACTCTAGAGATAGTAAATAATTTTTGTAATGAATCTCAAACGGAAAACTAAGGCTAATTGTCAACAACAATATATATTCAAGCAAACAAATAATTACATATACAACATGCAATATATTCAAGCAAACAATATATTGAAACAAACAACAACTGAGAATAATACACGATAGTTATAAGAACTTATTAACATACTTGATTTCTTTTTTTAGTTCTATAGTATTGTTCATAGTAAAAGAAAGTTCATAAAATAGAATGCATCTTAGTTATAAGCTTGAGCAAAAAGAGTTGAAATAATTGAACCAGATTAATACACCTATGATAAACCTTTTATATGTCGGCAAAGATAAAGTGTCTTAATAATTTGTTTTTATATTCAAAGGATGAAATTTGGACAACTTTGAATTTTTTTTTATAAAAAGTGTTTTTATATTCAAAGATAAAATATCTATATCTAAAATTTAAATTATTAATAATTTAATCTTTTTCTTTAAGTGATTTTATTATATTAAAAATGTTTTTATTCAAAGATGGAGTTAATAAAAGATGAGAAATGTAATGAGTAACTAATTTTATTCAAAGCAAAAACTACGAAGTGAAATAATTTATTATGATTGCTAATGTGTATCATGAAAAAGTAGAAAAACACGAATATTATTTTTATGAAAAACTTAGGCAAATTTTATTTGAAAACAACAAAGAGGACCCGACAAGGACAACACAAAAAACCTCAACAAAGTCCAAATTCCATAATTTTCTCTTGCATTGTTAATGATACATAAGCATTAATGGGTAGCGATATGTTGATAACAATTTTTTAACAATGTTTTGACAACGCCACGTGTCAGCGTTACTGATTGGAATAAGGGGACACTTTGTTATTCCGAAAATACCCTTTTATTCAACCCTTTTTCACGTTTTCAACCCTCTCTCTCCTTCGAAGGTCTCTCTCACCATTTTAGGGTATTGGTTTCGCTTTGAAGCTCTTTCTCCATTGCTCTTGATCGATTTCCTTTGAAGTTTTTTGTCTGTGTACATTTACTGAAGGCGTCGAAGTCGTCATTAAGCAATCTCTGTTGACGTTGAGGAATTTCCTTCGTCGTTGGCAACCTGTTTTGAGTTCGAGACTACGCGTTTTTCCTTGGGTGTCGTATTCTTCGAAGTTGTTACCCTTTCTGTGTCATGGGTTCGTCAATTGACATTGGTTCTTCCAACAAGGCATGAACTTTATCGTTTTTCCGTATTCGTATTTGGGTTATGGGTTTTTTCATTTGTTGGTCATGTTTTTATTTTTTTTGGTTTTGGGGGGTTGGAAATTTTTACCATTTGTTGGTCTTTGTAGCCAAAGTTGTTCATTTTTATATATTGATGGATTTATGTTGTAAATTCTAATGTACCACTTTTATTTGGAGTGAAATTTATTCGATTAAGGTGAACCCTCAAATCTGGTTCATTTGGTTGAGCAGTTGTTCGGAGCATTTTTTATGTTTATGGATTTTTGTTGAATATATAATTGTTTATTTAATTGACGTATGATATAAAAGAAAAATTGTTGTCTGAATCTTATATGCATACATGGAAGATGGTTTTTGATGCAGTGGTAATATGGATTTTTGTTATTATGAAGTTAAGCTGCTGTTATGT
Source organism: Vigna mungo (assembly GCA_036885675.1). Lineage (NCBI taxonomy): Eukaryota > Viridiplantae > Streptophyta > Magnoliopsida > Fabales > Fabaceae > Vigna > Vigna mungo. The sequence continues at coordinate 36,645,308 of CP144691.1, forward strand.
GGATGGTTGAATCAGGAAAAATGGAAAATGGTTTAGTGCAGTGACGATTTTTATAGTTAAAATATAATTGATGTTTTATAGCATAAGGACTTGAATGTGCAGTGTTTTATGGGCTGCTTTGATTATAGAATTGGTTGCTTTAATTGATTACGTCCTTGGATATCTTGCACATGCATACTCTTGATGTTTACTGCTCCTATAACCTGGTATTGTGTTTGTTGATCATTGTTATTGTGTTATAGTTAAAAGAAAGAGGTTGTTGCGTATTGGTATTTAGGTTATGGGTTATGGTATTTGCTGGAAATCATTTTGGTTTTGGGGGTTGTGATTTTTGGTTAGTTGGTTGTGTGTGTTTGGATTTATGTTGGTTATTTCTATGAAAAAAGTTTAATATAATATTTTTATTTTTGGAGTTATATGTTCGTCATTCTATGAAAACAAAGTTTGTTGCTGGCTTGAATGCAATTTTGAGTGAGGAGTAGAGGTGTATTATTTCTCAGACTCCATTTGCATGGTTTTTAGAACTACGGGATAATGTTGGTAGGAATATTTTGAGTGATTTACTGGTTAGATGGGTTGATGAGAGAGGTGGATTTATTTTTGGTGAAAAAATTGTTGAATTCAAGGAAGTAGATGTCACCTTAACCTTAAGGTTGGGTTTAGTTGGTGACAAGATTAAATTGAATGAAAAGAACCTTTTAGAAAGTCATAGTCAGAACTACTTTGGTAAAGGAAAGGAAAAAGGAAAATATGAATTGGATAGGATTTACGACTTTGTTTTGAAAAATCAAAAAAAGTTGTCTTGTATAGATGTTTGTAGGCTTTACATTTTTGTTGGAATACATGAGGTATTGTTACCTAGTCGTAGCAGAAAAATATTTCCAATATTGTTTGAAATTGTTTATAGAATAAAGGATTTGGGATCTTTTTGTTGGGGTCGTATAGTGTACAAGTATCTACTTAGTAGTTTCTGCAAACAGAACTTATCCTGGAATAGAGGACAAGGTGCAAGTAATGTTTATGTTGATGGTTGCGTATACGTGTTTCAGGTAATTTTTTGACATGTATTGTTTGTTGGCAGTGAATTGAAATGAGTATTTATAACTTTTATGATGTATTTCAGGTGTGGTTTTGTGATCGCTTCATTCCTTCAACTGCTTGTGTAGATAAATACCCAGGAATTTTGCATTGGATGACTGTAACTGTAGGTGACAAGTTTATCAAAGTTGCAATGAAAACGGGTGTGGTATGTAGTTGATTGTTTTATTAAATTTGTTTGAGTGAATTGTTTTATTCTGAGGTAATTGTGATTAATTTGTAGATGCTTGATGAGTACGGTGGATCAAGGATAGAAATAGGTGAGTCATCTGCATTGAAGAATGAAATAAAGTCAAATAAATAGGAAAAAGAAAGTGGCTTAGCTGTTCTAGACGAAGCTTTAGAGGAACAAGATGCTTTGATTGAAGAACTTGAAGAAGAGTTATCTGCATTAAAGGCTGAGCTGATTGAAGAGAAGAATAAAGATGAAGGTGGTGAGCGTATGCCTTGTAAAGAAGATGAATTCTACAATGATTTTGCAGGTGAGGGAGGAATTTACAGCCATGAAAGTGTTAATAAGGAAGGACAACATCGAAAGCGTTACAAAAGCAAAGCTTGTAGAACTCCCTACACTGGATATAGTCCCAAATTTTAAGACAATTAATTATGTAATTTTTAGCTGTATTGTGATCAATTAATGTGGTTGTGACTAAAGAAATTGGTTTGCAATGGAAATTTGAGTTGAATGTTCATTACTTGTGTTTTTTGGTCATAATATTTAATGTTGTTCCATTATTTAAGTTATAACAATTTGCACTATTAGTCTGGGCTCTGTTAATGGAATACCTAGTAGAGGTGTTGGTTAACTGGGATGTGACTTCCTGCAGCAATGGCACAACCCAGGTGATTATGTAATCGATATCGATTACCAGTGTCAAAAAATGATTTTGTACCAAAACCTCATTCGTGCTCCCCACAAATAACATATTGGCTCCCCAACATGCCTTAGTGTAGTGTTTCTCAAACTTGTTAAATGTGTGTGCTGCTGTAATCGCTTACAAGGACACTGTAAGCGGTTACTAGTGCCCAAAAATGAATTTGTACCAAAACCTCATGTGTGCTCCCCACAAATTACATAGTGGGTCCCCAACATGCTTACTGCAGTGTCTTTCAAACTTGTTAAATGTATGTGTTGTTGTAATCGCTTACAAGGACACTGTAAGCGACTACCAGTGCCTTAAAATGAATTTTTCCTAAAACCTCATGCGTGCTCCCCACAAATTACATGGTGGCACCCCAACATGCCTAATTGCAGTGTTTTTCAAACTTGTTAAATGTATGTCCTGTTGTAATCGCTTTGTACCAAAACCTCATGCGTGCTACCCACAGATTACATAGTGGGTCCCCAACATGCCTTACTGCAGTGTTTTTTAAACTTTAAATGCAAGTGTTGCTGTAATCGCTTACAAGGACAATGTAAGCGATTACCAGTGGCAAAAAAATGAATTTGTACCAAAACCTCATGCGTGCTCCCCACAAACTACATAGTGGCTCCACAACATGCCTTACTGCAATGTTTTTAAAACTTTTTAATGTGTTGGTGTAATCCCTTACAACCTCATTTTTAATGTGTGTTGACAAATGACATAGTGGCTCCCCATCATGGCTTAGTGCACTGTTTTTCAAACTTTTTAATGTATGTGCGCTTACAATGACACTATAAGCGATTACCAGTGTCCAAAAATGAAGTTGTAGCAAAACCTCATGCTTGCTCCCCACAAATTACATAGTGGCTCCCCAACATGCCTTATTGAACTTTTTTTCAAACTTTTTAATGTATGTGCTGCTGTAATCGCTTACAAGGACACTGTAAGCAATTCCCAGTGGCAAAAAATGAATTTGTACCAAAACCTCATGTGTGCTCCCCACGAATTACATAGTGGCTGATGAGTGGTTATTTCTTAAACTTTATTTAGTTTATTGCACTTAAATAAACCAGGGAATTGTGTTTAATTGTCTGTTATTTCCCCGTTTTCCGAATTCTGCTTAATTTGGTCGGAAATTCATAATTGTGCTAATTTGGGTTTTCTGAGCTGATTAAGTGTATTTTGGTTGCAGGGAAATTTTGGGAAACATCATTTGGAGCATTAGGGAAGGTGGTGTGAACATTCAATACTCAACATTTAGTCATTTCCATTTTAATTAAGTTGTAATTTCGTTTTCTATAAGCCCTTAATTAGAATTAGGTGTTTTGGACCCTTTTAAGGGCATTTTTGTAAAAAACCGATTGTGGGGGCCATGTGGCATCTCTTTAGGGCTGACTGTTTTGGGAATAAGTGTGGTCTCTTAGGAGTTGCATATGAATTGGCTAGTGAGTCCTCTTCTTGCGGTTGCACTGTAAATATCATGTATCTTGTCTTTTGAATTGTATGCTAAATAGAGTAAAGAAAAGAGACAGGATGAAAAAAAAGAGAAAGCAGAAAAACAGTTAAAAATGAAAAAAAAAATTGGTGAATAATTGCGAATAATGGAGTCAAGAAGAGGATGGAATTAGAGGTTGTGGGTGTGTTTGAATGTGTTTACACTTGTTCCCCATTGCTCCTCTGTTCCTTATGGTTTGTAGCTTCTTATCCAGATGTATCCTCCCTTGTCCTTGGCCCCATTACAACCATGAAAAGACCTTTTGATTTGAACATGCATATGTGTTTGAGTGTTGATATTAGAGGCTTGCTAAGTCTATTTGTGTTTTCTTTCTTGAGTGCATTGAGTGACATTGATTTACCTTAAACACTTGAGAGAAACACTGATTGTGTGCATCTGTGAGGCTCTGTTTCTTTTGATTCATCTCTTGAACGGATTGACTGTTTTCCATGTACTGAACTGTTTGGGTGATTCTGTGAGTATCTGCTTTCATTGCTTTTGTGTTGGATACTGTCCACTTCCTTTCACTGTCCACATTTTGTGAGAATTGTGCAGCTCTGTTTCTGTTTTGAGTCGTTGTGTCTATCTTTCGAGTCTATGTCACCTCCCTGATGTTTGAGTAGTTCCCTGGTTTTCGTCTTGGTTTTGCCTAGGAGTGCAAAAGACTAAGTGTGGTCTATTTTGATGAGTGGTTATTTCTTGAACTGTATTTAGTTTATTCCCTTAAATAAACCAGGCAATTGTGTTTAATTGTATGTTATTTCCCCGTTTTCCGAATTCTGCTTAATTTTGTCGGAAATTCTTAATTGTACTAATTTGGGTTTTCTGAGCTGATTAAGTGTATTTTGGTTGCAGGGAAAATTTGGGAAACATCATTTGGAGCATTAGGGAAGGTGGTGTGATCATTCAAGACTCAACATTTAGTCATTTCCATTTTAATTAAGTTGTAATTTCGTTTTCTAGAAGCCCTTAATTAGAATTAGGTGTTTTTGACCCTTTTAGGGGCATTTTTGTAAAAAACCAATTGTGGGGGCCATGTGGCATCTCTTTAGGGCTGACTTGTAGTGTGTGGACCCCACCAAATTTGAAATTCTAGGTCATATGGGGTGTGAATACCGAGCCACACGCACACACTTCCATAGCTCACGGTTTTTGCTTCATTTCTTGTAGGTTTTCATGTATGAAGACTCTCTCTTGGAGCTTGCCATGGGGTTTTCGGTTTTGGCTATATGAATGAACAAAGTTGCAGATTTTCTTCTTCCCTTGACTGACTCTTGGTTGTCTTAACTCATTGGTGGTGAAAATCCATTCATTCCTTCTTCCATTTGCTTGTTTTTTATGTTTGAAGCTTGAGCTTTTAAGCTTTTCTTTGCATTTCAATGGTGATTGTTGGGTTTGAGTGACTTTATATTTTCGTTTTTCCTCTCCTTTACTGCTATTCCTCACGTTTTTCTTTGCATTTTGGTTGGTTGGTTGATGAAAATGAGGTTCTATGTGAGTTTTGGGTTAAAGAGAGCTTAAGGTGTTGTGGGTTTGGCTCTTTTCCATATTTCGGTTTTGATGTTTGAAAATAGTTTGGAACCAGAGTTTGATGATGTTATTGGGGCTCGACATTGCTTGAGTTGAATGGTAGAATGTTATTTTCGTTTTTGCACAAGAGCTTGAAGAAATGGAAGATTGGGTTGAGTTGAAGTAGTAGTAGTGTGGGTTTATTGTCTTGAATGGAGTTGAACTTTGAAATGGGGTTTCTTGGGTGTGTGTTTTCAGTGTGAGGAAGAAGAAAGAGCTGGAAGAGTATGTTGGAGAGTAAGAAAACCGAAATGGACAAGGAAAAGAAGAGAGAGGAGTGCATTTAAGTTTTTATCACTTTTGGGCAAACAAAAAAGATGCTTCTTGTCATCCTAGGAATGTTTCCCTTTTAAGCTTTGCTTTTGTCTCTTGTTAGATTGTATTCTGCCGAGAATTTTATTTGCATGGGAAGTCTTTGGTTGTTTATTTTCATTTGACTTTGCTTACATGGCACATTGGTTAGATCATCCAAGTATATTCCATTTGCACATTGGTTTTTGAAGCAACTTTTGTAGATGTTCCTTGCATTGCTCACGTGAATTGTATAGCTTGTTGTGTGCATTCAGAATTTTGCTGCATGGAGAAGGCTAGGGCACGGTTTTAAATTGGATGTTTAAGCATATTTTAATTTCTTTTGAGAATTGGTGCACATGAGACAAAAGACAACACATTTGGTGGTTAAGTGAAGATAGAATTTTGGAGTTGGACCTTTGAACATGTCCCACGTCCATGTGCTCTTTCTTTGGCCAATTGGACTTTTAAATTCATTTGTTAATTTCCATTTAGTCAAGTAATTTATTAGGATTAAAATAGGCTTGTTGGTTTCCTTGGTTTTTAATTAATTTAGTTGCTAGGTTGAGTTTAATGTGTTTGAATTAGTGTGAAGTTTAATTATTTTTAACTGTGTTTGTTAATTTGTCTGCAAGAGTATTTGATGTTTGAATGTTGTCTAAGGTTTTTAATAGTGTTAGTTTAATTACCATGCTAGCTTAAATTGGTTTGTTTGCATCTGTGTTATATTGAGTTCTTTAATTTTGCAACACACTTTCAAACCCCCCCCCCCTTCGTGTTAGACTCGATTCTCGAACCGCAAAATTGGTCTTTGGGAGACGACCTAGGGGTCATTCCCTAGCTATACGTCATTTCTAATATGCAATCAAATTTGTATGGGCCGCGACAACCCATCAAATTTTGGCGCCGTTGCTGGGGACCAACAGTTCAGTTTTGAGTCTTGTGTTGTGTTTGTGTTTGTGTGAGTTGTGTTGTCTTGTGTTGTTTTCTGTGTTTTGAATTTTTGTGCTATTGTTTCATGATTAGAGGGTGTTGTGATTTAGTGCATGACTAGAGGAAATCCTGGATTCATACCACCTTTTGATCCTGAAATTGATAGGAGGTTTCATAGGTTAGTTAGGCATTCTAGGAATTTGTCTTTAGAGTCTGTTTTTGAGTCTGTTCCATTAGATATTGTACATCCCACTGTTGAGTATTTTGTGCATACCGCATCCACTGCATATATTGTATTTGCACTTGATTCTAATTCTGATTCTGGTTTTTTTCACACTGAGAACAATATGGCACAACCTCCACCTCGTGAGAGGACTTTTAGGGAGATGGTTGCACCTGATTTCGATATTGAATGCTTGTGCACCCAATATCCTGATGAGGACGTTCCATTTGTTCTCAAGACTGGATTGATTCATTTGTTGCCCAAGTTTCATGGTCTTGCAGGTGAGAGTCCACATAAGAATTTGAAGGAATTCCACATTGTCTGTTCCACTATGAAACCTCATGATGTTCCTGAAGAGCACATCTTCTTGAAGGCATTCCCTCATTCATTGGAAGGTGTTGCTAAGGATTGGTTGTACGCTTTGGCGCCTAGATCCGTCACTAGCTGGGATGATCTGAAGAAGTTGTTCTTGGAGAAATTTTTCCCAGCATCCTAAAGAGGTTGTTCTCGGAGAAATTTTTCCCAGCATCCTGGACCACAACTATCAGGAAAGACATCACTGGGATTAGGCAGCTTGGTGGAGAGAGCTTGTATGAGTATTGGGAGAGATTCAAGACACTTTGTGCAAGTTGTCCCCACCATCAGATACCCGAACAACTCCTTATCCAGTATTTCTGTGAGGGTTTGAACAACATGGATATGGGTATGATTGATGCTGCCAGTAGTGGTGCTCTTGGAGACACCACACCTGCTGAGGCCAGGCAATTGATTGAGAAGATGGCCTCCAACTCCCAGCAGTTTAGCGCCAGGAATGATGCCATTATGGTGAGGGGCGTACATGATGTTGTTGCCCATTCTATATCAGCTATTGAAAGCAAGTTGGAAGACAAGATTGAATCTCTTGCGAAGTTAGTGACATAGTTGGCAACCAATCAGAAACCTACAGCTTTATCCGCATCTGTTGCACGACTATGTGCTGTTTGTACTTCTGGTGACCACTACACAGATGCTTGCAGTCCTCAGCTGCCTCTGATGCGCCTCAGGCTTATGCTACTAACATATATAACAACAGGCATCCACAACAGTAAAATCATTACTTGTCCAACAACAGGTACAACCCAGGGTGGAGGAATCACCCTAATCTTAGATGGAACAATGCGCCACAACATCAGTAGCAGGCGCCACCTTTCCAGAATGCTGGAGCACCTAACAGATATGTGCCTTCACCTTTGCAACAACACTAGAGGCAACAGCAACAACAACAGCAGCAAGAGGCACCTGCCCAACCAGCTGCCCAACCTTCCACTTCTTCTGAGCCTTCATTGGAAGAGTTAGTGAGACAGATGACTATGCAAAACCTGCAGTTTCAGCAGGAGACTAAAGCTTCCATACAAAGTCTCACTAATCAGATGGGTCAGATGGCTACTCAGATGAACCAGGCGCAGTCTCAGAATTCTGATAAGTTACCATCCCAGACTGTGCAGAATCCGAAGAATGTGAGTGCCATTACCCTCAGATCAGGGAAGCATATTGTTGTGCCTTCAGAGCCTGCTTTTACACCTACACCCGTGCCTGCCACTTGTCCTAGAGAGGACGACCATGACAGTCCACGCAGGGCATTTGAGGTGGGTGGATCTTCTTCTCCAGCTAGTGGTTCTTCTTCAGGTGGATCTTCTCCCTCTTCCACCACCACCGCTGTCGCGCCTTCTCCATTGGTTGACCGACCTATCCCTCTTCCATTCCCTTCACGGGCACTTCCTAGTAAAAAGGTTGAAGAGGTGGATAGGGAAATTCTGGAGCCCTTTAGGAAAGTAGAGGTGAACATACCTCTATTTGATGCCATCAAGCAGATTCCAAGGTATGCCAAATTCTTGAAGGAGTTGTGCACACACAAGAGGAAGATGAAGGGCAATGAAAGGATTAGCATGGGAAGGAATGTATCTGCGCTTATTGGTAAGTCGGTCCCGCACATTCCTGAGAAGTGCAAGGACCCAGGTATATTTTGCATTCCTTGTGTGATTGGAAACAGTAAATTTGAGAATGCAATGCTTGATTTAGGTGCTTTTGTTAATGTCATGCCTTTGTCTATATATTCATCTTTGTCTCTTGGTCCTTTGCAAACCACGGGTGTGGTCATTCAGTTAGCCAATAGGAGTATTACCCAGCCCACAGGTTTCATAGAGGATGTCTTGGTTAGGGTTGGTGAATTGATTTCTCCTGCTGACTTTTATGTTTGGAGATGGAGGAGGGATTCTCTCATGGATCCGCTCCCATTATCTTAGGCAGGCCATTCTTGAAAACTGCCCGAACTAAGATTGATGTGTATGCTGGAACTTTGTCTATGGAATTTGCTGATATTGTTGTTCATTTTAATATCCTTGACGCAATGAAATTTCCAGCTGAGGACCATTCTGTGTTTAGGATTGATGCATTGGATGACATTATTGATGAATTTGTTGTTCATGACTTTCACTCTATGCATAAGAAGAAGCATTATTTTCTATCTTCTTTACATCCATGCATTGAATCTGGAATTGAGACAGGATTTGAATATGATGTTGAATTGGATGTTGATTGGGATGAGAACTGTGATGTCCAGGGTATTGATGATGTCCAGGTTATTGATGATTTGGATGATATTGATGATGTTGTTGATATACCTGTGATGGATATTGATTTGGATTGTGATGAGATGGGTGTTTTTCCTTTACCTGTACATTCTTTAGAGTCAGAATGCATTAACCACGTTGCAGGAAGTACACTTGAATCTGACTTGCAGGCACCCACTCTTGAGCTGAAACAGCTCCTAGATAACCTCAAGTACGTGTACTTGGAGGGTGATGAGAAGAAACCGGTGATCATTTCTACCTCCCTTGATCCCGCTCAAGAGGAGAAGTTGGTTGATGTGTTGAGGAAGTACAAGAAGGCCATTTGTTGGAGTTTGGATGACATACCTGGTATTAGCCCATCCACATGCATGCATAGAATTCTTTTGGAAGATGGGGCAAAACTAGTGAGACAGCCGCAGAGAAGGCAAAACCCCGTGATCATGGACGTGATTAAGAAGGAGGAGACGAAGCTTTTGCAAGCTGGGATCATCTATCCTATTTCAGACAGTCAGTGGGTGAGCCCCATCCATGTTGTGCCCAAGAAGACTGACCTAACTGTGGTGAAGAATGAGAGGGATGAGCTTATCCCCACAAGAGTGCAGAACAGCTGGAGAGTCTGCATTGACTATAGGAGGCTGAACCAAGCAACCAGGAAAGATCACTTCCCCCTGTCATTCATTGATCAGATGCTGGAGCGCCTGGCAGGTAAATCTCATTATTGCTTCCTTGATGGTTTTTCTGGTTATTTCAAAATCAATATTGCTCCTGAGGACCAAGAGAAAACCACATTCACCTGCCCCTTTGGCACTTTTGCCTATAGGAGGATGCCCTTTGGCCTATGCAATGCCCCTGGTACCTTCCAGCGGTGCATGCTTCGCATTTTTAGAGACTTTCTTGAGAGTTGCATAGAGGTGTTTATATATGATTTCACTGTGTATGGGTCCTCTTTTGATGCATGTTTAGAAGTTTGGAAAAAGTGTTGAAAAGATGGATAGAAACAAACCTTGTTCTCAATTTTGAGAAATGTCACTTCATGGTTGAACAAGGTTTGGTTCTAGGGCATCTCATTTCTGAAAAGGGAATAGAGGTAGATCCTGCTAAGATATCTGTGATTTCGCAGTTCCCTTACCCCTCTTGCGTGCGAGAGGTTCGATCTTTTCTTGGACATGCAGGTTTCTACAGGCGCTTCATCAAGGATTTCAGCAAGAAGGTGCTTCCCTTGTCCAAACTGTTACAGAAGGATGTTGACTTTGAGTTTGGTGACAGATTCAAGCAGACGTTTGATTGCCTGAAGGAAGCTTTGACCACCACCCCTATCATTCAAGCACCCGATTGGACGACCCCTTTTGAGCTTATGTGTGATGCGTCTAACTATGCATTAGGGGCAGTTTTGACACAAAAGGTTGATAGATTGCCTAGGGTGATTTATTATGCTTCTAGGACTTTAGATGTTGCCCAAGAAAATTATACCACAACTGAAAAAGAGTTGTTGGCAATTGTTTTTGCGCTTGATAAGTTTAGATCATATTTGCTTGGATCACCTGTTATTGTGTACACTGACCATGCAGCTCTTAAGTTTCTTTTGAAAAAGGCTGAGTCAAAAACAAGATTGATTAGGTGGATGCTACTACTCCAGGAGTTTTGACTTGCAGATTAAAGACCGGAGTGGAGCACAGAACTTGGTTGCAGATCACCTCAGCAGGATTGAGAGAGCTGGGGATCAGGCTCATGTGTTGCCCATCCACGATGATTTTCCTGATGAGAGTTTGTTGATGATTTCTTTCTCTCACCCTACTCCTTGGTTTGCGCCTATTGTGAATTACTTGGTTGCATCTGTTTTTCCTCCCTTAGCATCACGTGCTCAGATTGCTAAAATTAAGAGTGATGCTAAGTATTATGTTTGGGATGACCCATATCTGTGGAAGTTGTGCAGTGACCAGGTTACTAGGAGATGCATTCCGGACCATGAGATTGACGCGGTCCTGCAGTTTTGCCATGCCTCCTCACCTGGTGGTCATCTGGGGATTCAGAGAACAGCTCGCAGGGTGCTAGACTGTGGTTTCTATTGGCCTTCCATCTTCAAAGATGCCGAGAGGATTTGCAGCACTTGTGAACCTTTTCAGAGAGCAGGAGGATCAATTTCACAGAGACAAGAGATGCCTCAACAGCCTATGCTGTTCTGTGAGGTGTTTGATGTCTGGGGTATAGACTTTATGGGTCCTTTTCTTGTTTCTTTTGGTTTCTCTTATATTCTCCTTGTTGTGGATTATGTTTCAAAGTGGGTGGAAGCTAGAGCCACTAGGACTAACGATGCTCGGGTTGTTGTAGATTTTGTTAGATCTCACCTCTTTTGCAGGTTTGGAGTGCCTAGAGCAATTGTTAGTGATCAGGAAACCCATTTTTGCAACAGATCCATGCAAGCTTTGCTCAAGAAATATGGTGTGACGCACAGAGTTTCTACACCGTACCACCCCAAACAAATGGGCAAGCTGAGATCTCTAACAGGGAGATTAAGAGAATTTTGGAGAGGATTGGCCAGCCCAACAGGAAAGATTGGAGTAATAGGTTGGACGATGCTCTTTGGGCCCACAGGACTGCCTACAAGGCACCCATAGGGATGTCTCCTTATCGGGTTGTCTTTGGAAAGGCATGTCATCTACCAGTTGAGATTGAGCATCGGGCATACTGGGCTGTGAAGACTTGCAACTTCTCCATTGACCAAGCTAGAGAGGAAAGAAAGTTGCAGTTGAATGAACTAGACGAGATCCATTTGGAAGCCTATGAGAACTCGAAGTTCCACAAAGAGAGGACCAAGAGGTTCCATGATAGTTCCATTCTTAGAAAGGACTTCGAGGTTGGCCAGCAGGTTTTGTTGTATAACTCTAGGCTCGGCCTCATGGGTGGTAAGTTGAGATCAAAGTGGATTTGTCCTTTTGTTGTTACTAATGTTTTCCCTTATGGTGCAGTTGAGATACGAAGTCCTTCCACAGCTAAAAGCTTCAAGGTGAACGGGCACAGACTAAAGCCTTTCCTCAGCAATCCTTCTTTGTTGGATACAGTGGTCGAGGAGGCATCTTTGGTCAACCCCACCTACCATTCCCCCTGACTCAGGGAGTTTCTTCTCTCCTTCCCTCCTCACTTTTATTGCACTTTGTCTATATCTGCTGACTGTGTTGATTGTTGATCTGCTGATTGTGACACATTGAGGACATTGTGTCGTTTAAGTGTGGCTATTAGGGGAGGTTGTTTCTTTGTTTATGTTTCGGTTTTTATGTAGTTTGTTTTGTCTTGTGTACAGTTTTGCATGCTTTTCGTTAATTCTGGATTGTGATTAGGTTGTCAGTTTTCCGTCATTTCATTGATACTTTGTTTTGTTGGACTCCTTGCTCTTCTTTGCTTGGAAGATAATCATGATGTTTGAGAGTTGAATTGATTGTGACCGATTACCTGTGTGAGATTTGAGCCATTTGGTGATCTTTCTTGTGTGTGACATGTCTCTGGACTTCTTGCACATTTGCCTTGGCTTGACTCTGTTAATAATTCTTGATTCATGCGCATGTTTGAAAATGATAAAGGCATTTTGTTGATTGAGCCTCTCTAGCCAGATAGCCTACCCTGTTATGATCTCTTTGTTAGCCCCTTTGAGCCTATACTTCCCTCATTTCTTTGTTTTGAAGCTCATACAATAGCCTAAGTGAAAAACCATGATCACCTAAACCTTAGGAATTTTGGAGCTTTGGAATTGTTTTGGGAATAAGTGTGGTCTCTTAGGAGTTGCATATGAATTGGCTAGTGAGTCCTCTTCTTGCGGTTGCACTGTAAATATCATGTATCTTGTCTTTTGAATTGTGTGCTAAATAGAGTAAAGAAAAGAGACAGGATGAAAAAAAAGAGAAAGCAGAAAAACAGTGAAAAATGAAAAAAAAATTGGTGAATAATTGCGAATAATGGAGTCAAGAAGAGGATGGAATTAGAGGTTGTGGGTGTGTTTGAATGTGTTTAAACTTGTTCCCCATTGCTCCTCTGTTCCTTATGGTTTGTAGCTTCTTATCCAGATGTATCCTCCCTTGTCCTCGGCCCCATTACAACCATGAAAAGACCTTTTGATTTGAACATGCATATGTGTTTGAGTGTTGATATTAGAGGCTTGCTAATATTTGTGTTTTCTTTCTTGAGTGCATTGAGTGACATTGATTTACCTTAAACACTTGAGAGAAACACTGATTGTGTGCATCTGTGAGGCTCTGTTTCTTTTGATTCATCTCTTGAACGGATTGACTGTTTTCCATGTACTGAACTGTTTGGATGATTCTGTGAGTATCTGCTTTCATTGCTTTTGTGTTGGATACTGTCCACTTCCTTTCACTGTCCAGATTTTGTGAGAATTGTGCAGCTCTGTTTCTGTTTTGAGTCGTTGTGTCTATCTTTCGAGTCTATGTCACCTCCCTGATGTTTGAGTAGTTCCTTGGTTTTCGTCTTGGTTTTGCCCAGGAGTGCAAAAGACTAAGTGTGGGCTATTTTGATGAGTGGTTATTTCTTGAACTATATTTAGTTTATTGCCCTTAAATAAACCAGGGAATTGTGTTTAATTGTCTGTTATTTCCCCGTTTTCCGAATTCTGCTTAATTTGGTCGGAAATTCTTAATTGTACTAATTTGGGTTTTCTGAGCTGATTAAGTGTATTTTGGTTGCAGGGAAATTTTGGGAAACATCATTTGGAGCATTAGGGAAGGTGGTGTGATCATTCAAGACTCAACATTTAGTCATTTCCATTTTAATTAAGTTGTAATTTCGTTTTCTAGAAGCCCTTAAGTAGAATTAGGTGTTTTGGACCCTTTTAGGGGCACTTTTGTAAAAAACCAATTGTGGGGGCCATGTGGCATCTCTTTAGGGCTGACTTGTAGTGTGTGAACCCCACCAAATTTGAAATTCTAGGTCATATGGGGTGTGAATACCGAGTCACACGCACACACTTCCATAGCTCACGGTTTTTGCTTCATTTCTTCTAGGTTTTCATGTATGAAGACTCTCTCTTGGAGCTTGCCATGGGGTTTTCGGTTTTGGCTATATGAATGATCAACGTTGCAGATTTTCTCCTTCCCTTGACTCACTCTTGGCTGTCTTAAATCATTGGTGGTGAAAATCCATTCATTCCTTCTTCCATTTGCTTGTTTTTGATGTTTGAAGCTTGAGCTTTTAAGCTTTTCTTTGCATTTCAATGGTGATTGTTGGGTTTGAGTGACTTTATATTTTCGTTTTTCCTCTCCTTTACTGCTATTCCTCACGTTTTTCTTTGCATTTTGGTTGGTTGGTTGATGAAAATGAGGTTCTATGTGAGTTTTGGGTTAAAGAGAGCTTAAGGTGTTGTGGGTTTGGCTCTTTTCTTCCATATTTCGGTTTTGATGTTTGAAAATAGTTTGGAACCAGAGTTTGATGATGTTATTGGGGCTCGACATTGCTTGAGTTGAATGGTAGAATGTTATTTTCGTTTTTGCACAAGAGCTTGAAGAAATGGAAGATTGGGTTGAGTTGAAGTAGTAGTAGTGTGGGTTTATTGTCTTGAATGGAGTTGAACTTTGAAATGGGGTTTCTTGGGTGTGTGTTTTCAGTGTGAGGAAGAAGAAAGAGCTGGAAGAGTATGTTGGAGAGTAAGAAAACCGAAATGGACAAGGAAAAGAAGGGAGAGGAGTGCATTTAAGTTTTTATCACTTTTGGGCAAACAAAAAAGATGCTTCTTGTAATCCTAGGAATGTTTCCCTTTTAAGCTTTGCTTTTGTCTCTTGTTAGCTTGTATTCTGCCAAGAATTGTATTTGCATGGGAAGTCTTTGGTTGTTTATTTTCATTTGACTTTGCTTACATGGCACATTGGTTAGATCATCCAAGTATATTCCATTTGCACATTGGTTTTTGAACAACTTTTGTAGAAGTTCCTTGCATTGCTCACGTGAATTGTATGGCTTGTTGTGTGCCTTCAGAATTTTGCTGCATGGAGAAGGCTAGGGCACGGTTTTCATTTGGATGTTTAAGCATATTTTAATTTCTTTTGAGAATTGGTGCACATGAGACAAAAGACAACACATTTGGTGGTTAAGTGAAGATAGAATTTTGGAGTTGGACCTTTGAACATGTCCCACGGCCATGTGCTCTTTCTTTGGCCAATTGGACTTTTAAATTCATTTGTTAATTTCCATTTAGTCAAGTAATTTGTTAGGATTAAATTAGGCTTGTTGGTTTCCTTGGTTTTTAATTAATTTAGTTGCTAGGTTGAGTTTAATGTGTTTGAATTAGTGTGAAGTTTAATTATTTTTAACTGTGTTTGTTAATTTGTTTGCAAGAGTATTTGATGTTTGAATGTTGTCTAAGGTTTTTAATAGTGTTGTTTAATTACCATGCTAGCTTAAATTGGTTTGTTTGCATTTGTGTTATATTGAGTTCTTTACTTTTTGCAACACACTTTCAAACCCCCCCCCCTTCGTGTTAGACTCGATTCTAGAACCGCAAAATTGGTCTTTGGGAGACGACCTAGGGGTCATTCCCTAGTTGTACTGCATTTCTAATATGCAATCAAATTTGTATGGGCCGTGAAAACCCTTCAGTGGCTCCCCAACATGCCTTACTGCAGTGTTTTTAAAACTTTTTAAATGTAAGTGTTGTTGTAATTGCTTACAAAGGCACTGTAAGCGATTACCAGTGGCAAAAAATGAATTTGTACCAGAACCTCATGCGTACTCCCCACAAATTACATAGTGGCTCCCCAACATGCCTTAATGCAGTGTTTTTAAAACTTTTTAAATGTAAGTGCTGTTGTAATCGCTTACAATGACATTGTAAGCGATTACCAGTACCAGAACTGATAACGGTTGAAAAACAGTTATTTTCATATATCATTTGAGACCAAATTACACCCTTTAAGGCTTAGAATGAGGAAGCAAAACACATAAAATGAGTCAGTTGAGAGTTAAAAGATGTTTTTAGCGATATTATGCTTGTTTTGCATTGTTTTACAGCATTTTTGATGAAAGTGAAGAATGGAGTTGAAGATGAAGGTCTTAGACTCAAGAAAGAGGAAGAAAAATGAAGAAAAGAAGAGTTTAGGAACCGCCCAGCGGTAAAATTCACCGTTGGGTGGCCAAATGCGAGGAGAAGGCACTGTCTGACACCCAGGCGTGGACGCCAGGCGGATTTGCGATTAGAGGCAAACCACCGGGCGGTGGAACCTAGCGCCGAGCGGTGGCGCGATTATGGGCAAACCGCCAGGCGGCATAAGTGGGACGCCGGTCGGTTGTCTGCTGGACTTGGGCCTGTTTTCTGTGACGCTCCTCAACTATAAATAGCCCTATTCTGACTTCATTCTCATGCTTTTGACAGAAGAGGGCGGCCAGACCTAATTTTCACTCCCTAGAGAAGATCTCTTGGATGCTTAGGCTCCTTTTCATCCTATCTAGGGTTTGCTTTTCCATTCTTCTACTTTTTTTCATCTAAGTTCACCATGACAATGGTGAACTAAACCCTTTTGTTGTTGGGGGAAACAATGTAATCTTTTGAAACTCTCTTTTATTGAAACTCTTGTTTATTTATATGATTGTCATATGCTTTGATTATCAATTGTTGGGTTCTCATCTGCGCTTAAGGTTTTTATCGTTTAACTCATTCGATAACTGTTGTTTGTCTTTATTGATACGGGGACGTACAGTACTGTTATGAACTAGTGAGAAATTCCTTGATTAAGCAATACCACCTAGGGATAGGGGGGTAGGACGATCAATTGTTTTTGCTTCTGTTCAGTAATGCGTTATTAATTGCTAGGGGAGGCTAGGGATAGCAAGCCAATAATTAATAATAGGCTCTTTTCGCCGAGGGATTGGGTTAAGGGTAGGCCAAGAAAGTTTGCATAACAATTAGATAACAAAGCAATTTAAACAAGAGGATTAGATAAGAGAGAGCGGATAAGATGAAATTGTAAACCCCAAACAAATCCATTCATCCATAGCCTTTTTCTCGTCAACTGAATCAACGCATTGCATGTTTATTTTGTGTCTTTGCATTTCAACAATTTAATTTTTCTTTGCAAGTCTTATGATTTCAATTCTCACAAACGATAAGGCCTTTCGAGTCTCTTGGGAAGAACGATATTGGGTTTTACCAATTATTTTACTTGAAACGATCTGGTACACTTGCCAGTGAGTCAACAGGCTCCCTAACATTCCATACTGCAGTGTGTTTCAAATATTTTTGGTTAAGACTTCACAAAAGTTGAGGAAACACTCAGAACTCTTTGAGAAAACATTCATCAGCAATTCATTAATAAATAGACTCTCTTTGAGAACACATTCGTCAGCAATTTCTTTGAGTTGAGGAAACATTCATTAATAAATAGACTCTCTTTATCCATCATCAGCAACTCTTCCCTTGTGCTAAAACACTCAGAACTCTTTGAGAAGTGTGTGCTCTTTTTCGGCTTGAGAAACTCTTGTCTGTGGAGCTGGTGAAGTGCTGCTACGGTGACAGAGGAATAGCCGGTTCATCCTTGGTGCGTCTAAGGAGGTGTTTGGAGGAGGATCATCCTTCGTGAAGTATTCAAAGGAGGTGTTTCATCCTTTGTGAAGACTCAAAGGAGGCGCAGGTTCATCTCTTGTGGTATCAAGAGAGGTGGTTTCTAAACTTTTACAAATTGTTTCTTTGTGAATGTAGTTTGTAATTGTTTTGTGCTTAGTGAACTGTTTATCTTGGTTTGAGATAAGCGACTGGACGTAGGATTGGTAAGATCCGAACCAGTATAAAAATCATTTGTGCAAATTTCTCTCAACCTTACTCTATTATTTATATTTATTATTTGCGTAGTAAGATAAATTGAGTAGAAATTAAAAGGCACAAATTAATATTAAAAACCCTCTTGGTTTGTTATTCCAGCTAACAATTCCGCTGCAGCAATTCTAACAATTGGTATCAGAACTCGCTTTGATAGTCATTCAAATGGCAGGATCATATCAAACCTTTGTAGAAGGTGCCTCTATCAATAGACCACCTTTATTCACAGGTGAAAACTATGCATTCTGGAAGGTTAGAATGCAAATTTTTATTGAGTCTATTGATTGTGAGATTTGGGATGTTATTGCATTTGGTTCACCTATTCCTACTAACGATTCGCAGGAACCAAAGCCCCGTGATAAGTGGACCACTGAAGAGAAGAAAAGAATTCAAAATGATGTGAAAGCCCGAAACATAATTGCATTTGCTCTAACTGTTGATGAGTTTTACAGGGTCTCTGTTTGTAAAACCGCTCAAGAAATGTGCGAAATACTGAGAGTGACTCACGAAGGAACAAATGACGTAAAAAGGGCGAGAAAGAACACCTTGATCCAAGAGTACGAGATGTTTAGGATGAAGCAAGGAGAAACAATTTCAGATGTTCAGAAACGCTTCACCAACATTGTCAATCATCTTATTGGACTAGGTAAGTCTTTTGAAAATGATGAACTTAATATTAAAATCTTGAAATCTTTAGACAGGTCGTGGCAACCAAAAGTGACTGTAATTTCTGAGTCACAAAAATCTCAACACAATGACCATGTCGGCATTATTTGGAAAGTTGAGAGAGCATGAACTTGACCTTGGAAGACTAGATGAAGAAGAAGCAATGGCAAAAACAAAGAAAAAAAGTCTAGCCTTAAAATCTGAGGTAGAAAGGAGCAAGAGCAAAATAGAAGATGAGGACTTAGAAGATGAAAAATATTTGAGACTCCTGATAAAAAGGCTCAACAGTTTCATGAAATCAAAAGACAAAGGAAGATTAAAATTCGAAAAGAAAGAAAATCAAGGATCTTCCTCTCACTATAAATGTTATGGTTGCGGAGAAAGGGGGCACTTAAAAGCAGACTGTCCAAATCAAAAGAAGAAGGAAGAAATAAAGGAAAAGAAATCCTTCAAGAAAAAGAAAGCCTACATCGCATGGGACGATGACAACGAAACAATTTCTGAGTTGAGCGAATCTGATGTGGAGGCAAACATCTGTTTGGTGGCAGACGACGACGCTGGAAGCCAAGTAAGTACATCTAGTGATTCTGATAATTATAGTCAATTTAGTGAAAGTGAATTGCATGAAACTTGTGCTGCTTTAATAGTTGAATCAGAAAAATTAGATAAAGCTCATAAGAAATTGAAAAAGGATTTCAAAAATTTAAAATTAAATTTTGAAAATATTTCTGAAGAATATAAAAATTTAAATGTAAATTTTGAAAATATTCTTGAAGAAAATCAAAATTTAAAATCAGATTTTGAAAATATTTCTGAAGAAAATAAAAATTTAAAATCAAATTTTGAAAATATTCTTGAAGAGAATAAAAATTTGAAAAATAAAATTTTATCTTTTGAAAAAGGTAAATATATTAGTAGTGATGAATGTGCTTCTTGTGAAAATTTAAGAAACTACTAGAACACACAACCTTGGGAGAATGTAGTAAAACTAATGAAAATAAGGTTGTTGAAAATAAGTATGTTCCTAAAATTAAAAATAAGCATAATAATAGAACCCGTAGAACATGGATAGAAAAAGGAACAGCTTATAGGAACACAAACTTTATATCATACTTTTATTATATGAAAAAGGGTCATACCTCAAATAAATGTAAAATTAAGCATTTTGGTGTTCCAAGTGGTAGATATGTTTGGGTTGTAAAATGATTTCATTCCAAGCATTTTAAAATTTAAAATTTAAAATTTAATTTTTTTTATTTAAATTTTTAGAAAAAAAAATTATTCCAAGCATGTTGTCTTTGATAAAATTGTGGACCTTGAGACAAAATCTCTTGAGTCAGATGAATCTAATGCAGGTAATTTTGAATATTTGACAAAGGCAACAAATGAAGAGAAGAATGATGACAATCCTCAAGACAAAGATCTCTACAAAATATCATTACAAATTTGGAGATATATCTAAAGGGGTAAACATTAGAAGAGATTTAGGATTTTTTAGAAATCTCTTAGGATTGCATTTTTTTTCATGTTGTGTATTTTGAAAAATCAACCATATTTTTTTATTCTTTAAAATTCCTATATGGTATGATTCAATGTATGTTTTTTTTTTTTAAAAAAAAAAAAAAAATTCTTTATCCCAAAATTACATGTTTTAAATCTCCTATTATGTATGTTTGAATGTATCTTTAAATTTGAAATATATTTTATGCATACATGCTTTTATTGAGGGGGAGTATTATCTTAAGGGGAGAACATGAAACATAGCTTTTTAATTACGATAAAAAAGGGGGAGAAAATATCTTAAAGCTTATTATTATTAACTAATGCTCTTTTCCTCCATAAGTTGTATTTTATCCAGATTATTACCAAAAGCTTTAAATCAAAGGAGTTTTTGAACATCATCAATAAGGGGGAGAATGTTAGCAAAATGATGAAGATGAAGTTTTGATGATGTCCAAATCAAGTCAAGATTTATCAAGATTCATGAAGATCCTTTGAAGACTTATTTTTGTTATTAAAAGCTTTTGTAATAATTGTAGTTTTATTATTTAGGTCTTAGTTTTTCATTGGTTTTGATTCCTTGTACTTTCATACATTGTAATCAGTGTTTTGAGTCAAAATCACATTGTTTTAATCGATTAAAACTAGTAATAATCGATTAAAACGAGTAAAAGCTGAAAACTCAACTGGTATAGAAATAATCGATTAATACATGCTTTAATCGATTAGCTAATCGATTAAAATAGGAAATAATCGATTAATACTAGCCGTTGGAGGTTTCAGATTTGAAAAACTAGCCGTTGTACTCATTTTAATCCATTAACACTAATATTAATCGATTAAATGCGTTAAATGGCCAGTTTCGAAGAATGGAAGAGTTTTTGCTTGAGTCTATAACTAGACTCTTTTTATCCATCATCAGCAACTCTTCCCTTGTGCTAAAACACTCAGAACTCTTTGAGAAGTGTGTGCTCTTGTTCGGCTTGAGAAACTCTTGTCTGTGGAGCTGGTGAAGTGCTGCTATGGTGACAGAGGAATAGTCGGTTCATCCTTGGTGCGTCTAAGGAGGTGTTTGGAAGAGGATCATCCTTCGTGAAGTATTCGGAGGAGGTGTTTCATCCTTTGTGAAGATTCAAAGGAGGTGCAGGTTCATCTCTTCTGGTATCAAGAGAGGTGGCTTCTAAACTTTTACAAATTGTTTCTTTGTGAATGTAGTTTGTAATTGTTTTGTGCTTAGTGAACTGTTTATCTTGGTTTGAGATAAGCGACTGGACGTAGGATTGGTAAGATCCGAACCAGTATAAAAATCATCTGTGCAAATTTCTCTCAACCTTACTCTATTATTTATATTTATTATTTGCGTAGTAAGATAAATTGAGTAGAAATTAAAAGGCACAAATTAATATTAAAAACCCTCTTGGTTTGTTATTCCACGCTAACAATTCCGCTGCAGCAATTCTAACACAAAATTCACTGATATATCATACAAGGCTGCTGGTCATGTCACATGGCGATAACAACAAGGGAAGAATCATTTTTATAGGTAAAATAAAAACTCCTTCTTATGAATTTGAAAATGTTTTACTTGTTGAAGGGTTAAAGCACAATCTGCTTAGCATCAGTCAGTTGTGCGACAAAGGTATGAAGATTACTTTTGAGCCTAAATACAGTCTGATCAGCAATGGGGCAACAAATGAGCTACTTCTTGTGGGAAAAAGGGTAAACAACATTTACTTAAGCGACTTCACAGACAATACATTTGAATCTGTTGTCTGCCTGATGACTAAGGAAGAAGATGTGTTGCTATGGCACAAAAGACTAGCTCACATTAGTATGAGTCAACTGAACAAGCTTGTCTCTAAGAATCTAGTGAATGGTCTGCCCAAGATTCGATTCAAGACTGAAAGATTATTTGATGCATGCCAAAGAGGAAAGCAAACCAAACAATCATTCAAAAGTAAGAGTGAAATGTCAACCAAGAAGCCTCTGCAACTACTCCACATGAATCTATTTGGACAATCCAGAACCAAGAGTCTTGGAGGTAATTCATACAGACTAGTTATAGTAGACGATTATTCAAGATATACGTGGACTTATTTCATTGCAGCCAAAAGTGATGCACTCAAGGTCTTCAAAAGATTTGCCACTACCGTGCAAAATGAAATGGATCTGAAAATCAAGGCTATCCGAAGTGACCATGGAGGAGAGTTTCAAAATAAGGATTTTGATGAATACTTAGCTGAAATGGGAATCACTCACAACTTCTTTGCACCCAGAACACCACAACAAAATGGAGTTGTGGAAAGAAAGAATAGAGCACTTGAAGAATTGGCAAGGTCAATGCTGAATGGTAGGGACATGCCGAAATACTTCTGGGCAGATGCAGTGAGCATAGCGTGTTATGTACTGAATAGGACAATCATCAAATCTATACTGAAACTTACATCATATGAATTGCTCAGAGGAAGGAAGCCAAACATTTCACATTTGAGAATCTTTGGAAGCAAGTGTTTTGTATTGAATAATGGAAAAGAAAATCTTGGAAAGTTTGACTCAAAAGCTGATGAAGCAGTTTTCATAGGATATTCCTTGAACAACAAGGCATACCGGGTATATAACAAGAGAAATATGAATGTGGAGGAATATATTCATGTTGCATTTGATGAGTTTATCATGGATTCAAGCCATTCTAAACAAGTCAGGAACCTTGTTGAAGAAGATGAGAACTTAATTGATGAAGAAGGTCCTGAAGAAGTTATTGAGAAAGAAGTTGAAACAGAGCAAGTCGAATCTCCTAAAGTTGAGTCGATTAAGACTTGGAAGGTACCAAAAAATGTCTCAACAGAAAATGTTATTGGTGAAATGTCAAGAGGGGTGTCTACAAGAAGACAATTGAACCAGTACTGCATGAATGTTACTTTTGTGTCCAAAATTGAGCCAAAGAAAATTGAAGAAGCATTAAGTGACGAAAATTGGATGTTAGCCATGCAAGAGGAGCTGAATCAGTTCACAAGGAATAATGTGTGGGAATTAGTGCCTAGAAAACCTGAGTTACAAGTTATGGGTACAAAATGGGTTTTTCGGAATAAGATGGATGATTCTGGTGAAATTATAAAGAACAAGGCAAGGCTAGTAGCAAAAGGCTACTGTCAAGAAGAAGGAGTCAACTATGATGAAACATATGCGCCTGTAGCCAGACTAGAAGCTATCAGAATTAGCCATTGCATCTACACTGAAATTTAAGTTGTATCAAATGGATGTTAAGAGCGCCTTTCTGAATGGTTATATCAAGGAAGAAGTATATGTTGAGCAACCACCTGGATTTAAAGATTTTGAATACCCTGATCATGTTTACAAGCTCAAAAAGGCCTTATACGGATTAAAGCAAGCACTAAGATCATGGTATGAAAGGTTAAGTGAATTTCTTATGAGGAAAGGATACTCAAGAGGAAAGGTTGATTCCACTCTTTTCATAAAAACCTCAAATAATGATAAACTGTATGTACAAATTTATGTTTATGACATTATTTTTGGTTCAACTAATCCTATGTTGTGCAAAGAATTTTCAAAAGTCATGCAGGAAGAGTTTGAAATGTCTATGATGGAAGAATTGACATATTTCCTAGGACTACAAGTGAAGCAAACCAAAGATGGCATATTCATCCACCAATCTAAGTACTGCAATGATCTGTTGAAAATATTTAAGATGACAGAATGCAGAGATGCTGCTACCCATTGGCAACTAATTGTTACTTGGATCTAGATGAAGCTGGAAAAAGTGTAGATCAAAGAATCTTTTGAGGTATGATCGGTTCACTACTTTATCTTACTGCTACTAGGCCTGACATAATGCATAGTGTTTGTCTATGTGCTAGATTTCAATCTGCTCCTAAAGAATCACATCTTACTACTATTAAAAGTATTTTGAAATACCTCAAAGGTACTAAAAACCTTGGACTATGGTATCCAAATGGCTCAAATCTTTTTCTAAATGGATACAGTGATTCTGATTTTGGAGGTTGTAAGCTAGATAGAAAAAGCACTAGTGGCACATGTCATTTACTTGGTTCATCATTGATTTCTTGGCATTCAAAGAAACAAGCATGTGTGGCTTTATCTACCACAGAAGCTGAGTACATAGCTGCTGGAAGCTGCTGTGCACAATCTCTTTGGATAAAGAGTCAATTAGAGGACTATGGCATTAAGATAGAAAATATTCCTTTGATGTGACAGTACTAGCGCTATAAACTTAACCAAGAATCCGATCATGCACTCGAAAACTAAGCACATTGAAATAAGACATCATTTTATTAGAGATCATATAAATAAGGGTGAAATCAAAATAGAGTATGTTGATACATTGCATCAGTGGGCTGTTATCTTTACAAAACCATTGAACAAAGAAAGATTTTTACAATCAGAAATGAACTTGGAATTCTTAATGATGTAACGTAAAATGATTCATTCGACTATGTTATGAATGAAGTCAACTGTGCTATAACTGTCATGCATTCTTTATATTGACTTCAGATATGATGAAATATTATTCTTGCATAACCACTATACTTGATCTGGAAAAGGCTTTTGAAAGGTTTTGCAGGAAGGACATTGCTTTGGACATATACAATTGGAATCCAACATTTGGGAAAGCAATGTATTCGACTGATGATTTAATGCATTCGACTGCGTCTAAACTGGGTTAAAAATTCCATGATTGGAATTTGTTTCTATCCTTACTGACTGCTTAAATCATTTATAATATGATATTATCTCTGTTCTTTAACTGATTTCATATCTTAATTGAGATAATATTGTGATATTGTTGATATTTGTGTCATTGCATATATGTATGTGCTTGAATTGTGTACCAATGATACAAATCTATGCTTAAATTAGTGATAAATCTGTGATATTCTGCATTGTGCATCAAACTGTTTTTGAAACTCATGCATAATGACATGGGGAGTATCACTTCTTTACACATGTATCATCACACACACCTACATTTCAGGGGGAGTTTACATATATTATTGTGATGAAATTGTGACTGAGAGAGCATCATTACTATTTTGATACTGCATTTTTGTTTAATGCTTCTCTGATTTAAAATCTGCATAAATGTCAAGCATTCCTTTTTTGTTAATGCACAAAGGGGGAGAGTTTTAATGAGTGTATGTTTGCAAGTCTATATGGGGAGATTTGCTTTATCATACTTTATCTACTTGATGATATTTGTGCTGTACTTGCAGAGTAAATGAATGATCTGAACTATTTTTTGAAATTTGTTTTTACTCTGTTATGTGTGGAACTGTGCAAACATGGTTGAGTTATTAATCATGGTTGTGCATCATCAAAAAAGGGGGAGATTGTTGAGATTGTTGACAACACAAACTCTATATCAAACTGGTTTTTGATGATGACAATACACTGCTTAATAACAGTACATATCTTCCAGTGCTACATGTTCAGTTGATGTGCTATACTGTTTTGAACAATACCTTTATTGCACATGTCTTTTTATTTTGCATGGATGTTCCTATGATTAACTATGTGTTATATGTTTGAAACATGCTTGTGTTGAAATGTGTGTTAAAATGATTTTGATTACTTTTACACATTTCTAAAGAAAAGCTAACAAGTACTTTTATGATCTTATATTTGTTGTGACAAAGGTCCAGTTCAATCGACTACACTGGTAATGGAGTCGACTAACATAATTGTTCACTAAGGGAAGGCAATCAATAAAATCATGCATATAATAAGAACAATGAAACAGAAAACTATAAATCTGCTGGAACCAACAATCCTGCCATGCCAAGGTACCCACTAGTAAATGCTGAACTCCTAAGAAAATATGGAAACTAACTACTTCTCACTAGAACCACTACCCTATATAAAAGATACCAAAGGTTATTCAAGAGACTACTCCTCCACCAAAAAATTCCTATCTCAACAATGGACTACCTATTCTAGAAAAATATAAATGCTAATAAGGATACTTGTGATTCTTGTACTAATAATCACTAGTGGAAAAACGTTGTTTAACGTCGGTTAATTTGGGCTTTTAACGTCACTTACACAACAAACGTCTATAAGGGTGATGTCCATGGGACGTCGGAAATCCTCCCAACCGACGTCCATATAAATGTCGGTTAACGATACCCACCGACGTCCATATAGACGTCAACTTATACCAACACCGACGTCTAATTTCTCTATATAGACGTCCACCTATACATAAAACCGACGTTTACATGAATATATAGAGGTTTAAAATGACACTAACCGACGTCTAACAAAGGCGTTGTGTTTTAGTGCAGTTTTGATCCAGACTTTTGGTAGCATTGTGCAACACTCTCCTCTCGCTAGTTTCCCCACAAAAAAAGATTGCGTCTTTTGAATCTTCTATGAAATTTCAAACCAAAACCGAACCTGGGTCCATGACTACTTCCCATTATTCAACCGCAAAAGAAAATAATTATGGTGACACGAGAACTAGACAAGGACCCAAGTTCCATTTTGGGTCGAGAAGCCATAAAAAACTCAAAAGTCGCCACTCTTCTTGTGAGGAAACTAGCAAAGGGAGAATGTTGTACTATGTTACCCAAAGAGAGGATCAAAACTGCACTAAAACACAACACAAAGAAAGCAAATTTTAATCAGTTGAACGACAAGATAATCGACGAAAGACTAAACAAAGTTTAAATGGTAAGCATTAAAAAAAACCACGCACCTGGGATGCAAGAGAGAAAAAGGAGAGGAGGAAGACGAGAAACAACAATAGAATGCCGAAAAGAGAGAAAAAGAAGAGGTGTGGCAAGAGAAAAAGGAGAAGAGGAAGATGATCGATATCAGAAACTAAATGCCGCGAAGAGTTGCGGTGTATTTAAAATGGAATTGGGCGTCGGTTATTCTCAAGAAACCGACGTCTATAGACGTCGGTTATCCTACTAAAGTGACGTCCAAAAGAATATTTAAAATTGACTTTTGGAATACCCATTAGACGTCGGTTGCTGTCAGAGGGCACCGATGTCTAGAGAGTTGAACCGATTGACGTTTGATATCCTGTCAGGGATGTTCACGACAGTTGGTATGGGGCTCCGATGTCTATAATAACATACACGTCGAGTCCCAATATAGCCGACGTCTCAGGCCCTCGAGATGTGTAAACATAATTATTACAGGTATAATAGACGTCGCATCGCCCGAAAAGCCGAAGTAAGTATTGAAGATTTTTCTCTTTCCCGCCTAACAGACATGCCTTAGACGTCGGTTTTAGACTACCCGACGTCGTTAAATTAATAGACGTCTATTTGTGGAGAAATCCGACGTCTAGTTCACCAGGCTATTTACGATAATGCCACCATTCGCTCCTATACGTCGGATTACACGCAAACCGACGTCTTATGGGTGACGTTAAACAACGTTTTTGCACTAGTATATGTTAAGTTCTTATAATAACTTTTTCGCGCCCTCCTAAACTTGATGAGTACAAGCCACCAACATCACCACCAATAAAAGAACCTGACAAGCAACACATGCAAAAATGTAAGAAAAGAAGTAAAATACTGATGCAGACAATAATAAATCAAACTGATTACATATAAATCACCTCCATAACTCATGCCCTGTCGACTGCTATACATCCCATGTGAATATTAACTAGACATAGAGCTTCTGCTGCTACCACCATATCTCATACTGGATCTTCCAAGTTTATTAAATGAATTAAATGACAATAATTAATTTAGGGAGAAATAAAAACATAAAACCTTACTATCAAACAACTAACCTATCACCATAAGCATCTCCATACTGTGAAGCACTACTACCATAGTCATAGTCCAATCGAGCTCTTGATTGGCGAGCACAAGTATCAGCATACCAAGGAGGAACATCATCCTTATTGAAAAAAAAAGTGATAAGTGAATGATTTCATTTAATAATTAGAGAACAAAATCCAGTTAAAAAAAACAATTATAATAACTACACAAATTACAATAACTAAACAAACAATACTCACTATAGCATCCACAACAATTAATCTTTTTCTTAACAAGTCTTACTATTTTAATTCACACGAACGATAAGGTTAGGAGAGAACGATATTGGGTTACACCAATTATATTACTTGGAACGATCTGGTATGCTTGCCAGTGAGTCAACAAGTTTTTGGTGCCGTGGACGGGGACTCTTGGTTGAACATTTTCAAGTAGTGTGAATTGACTGAATTTGACTTGTTTGTAATTATTTGTTTTTCATTTTTTTATTTTGTTTTGTTTTGTTTTCTGTAAAAGTGCTTTTAGGGGTATTGTTTCTTGTGTATGCAAGAAGGAGTACACACTAGAAGTAGAAAAGATCAGCAACCTCTTCTCGAGGGGTTATCAGACAGGAGAAGGAGGAAAGTTAGACACTCTACACGTGAAACCTTTCACTCTCCTGAACCACTTTTGCAATCTTCGTTGGACACTTCTGCACAGGCCATAGAGGAGATGGCAGATCAACCTCCTCCAAGACGCACACTGGGGACTCAGCAAACACTGTGGGTCCTTTGAACTTCAACAGCATAACTATTCCAGCTGACAATACAACCAACATGGTGATGAGCCCTGCATTTATCCAGTTAGTTCAGAACAACCAGTTCCACGGTTGTCAAATGAGAATCCATATAATCATTTGACGGTCTTTGGAGAAATTTGCAATACTGTCAGAACAACTGGAGTTCAGATGATAGAGTCAGACTCAGCCTGTTTCCTTTCTCTCTAGGAGGAAACGCTAAAGATTGGTTGCATTCTTTCCCGGAAGGAACTTTTCGAACTTGGGATGCTTTCGCAAGACAGTTTGTTACCAAATTCTTTCTGCAAACCAAGATCAATCAGGGGAAGCTGGAAATCTCCTCATTCAAGCAAGGGATGAAGGAAACTCTCAGATAGGCCTGGGACAGATTTAAAGGCCTGTTGAGAAAAACTCTAGTTCATGGATTCGACAAGACCTCATATTTACTCGCTTTCCTTTGAGGGCTAAATACTCAGTCTAAGATGATGTTGGATGCTTCAGCTGGAGGCAGTATGAATAGAAAGACTGAAGATGAGGCTTATGAGTTGATTGAGGGGATGGCTCTGAATGAAGTATCTCAAAGTGAGAGGGGAGTACAGAAAGGAGGACTCTTGCATCTCCCTGCTAATGATGCAATGGCTGCACAAAATCATCTCCTTAACCAAAAATTGGACAAGCTAACAAAGATCCTTTCTAAACTTCCAACGGGGTTAAGGAATATTTCTCAGACTCAACAACTTTGCGATCTATGTGGTGGTGATCACATTAATGGTCAATGCACTTTTCCTGAAGAAATGCAGCAGGATGTATACTACATGGGGAGTCAATTCTTGTTCAAGCAGGGTAACTTTAACCAAGGCAACTCTAGCCAAGGTTGGAAGAACCACCCCAGCATTGGACAAAACCAGAATACTTC
The DNA here is from genome assembly GCA_036885675.1 of Vigna mungo. Classification (NCBI taxonomy): domain Eukaryota; kingdom Viridiplantae; phylum Streptophyta; class Magnoliopsida; order Fabales; family Fabaceae; genus Vigna; species Vigna mungo. The sequence continues at coordinate 36,674,839 of CP144691.1, forward strand.
TTCTGGGCAATTAGGATGCTTCCGGCAACAACAACGCTCTCCTTTATGGTAGCAAGTGAGTAGCTTGACAGAGACAGTCAGAGAATTAACCAACCGATTTGATAAATTTTTGAAAGTCTATGAGTCTCCACAAGCGAGTGACCAGGCTAGCTTTAGAGCACTAGAGACACAAATTGGGCAGCTATCAAAAAGGGTCGAAACCACAAAGAAGAATCAGTTTCGGGCTAACAGTGATGTTAACCCCAAAGATGAGTGCAAAGTTGTTATGACAAGAAGTAAAAGGAGGCTAGTAGAGGAAATAGTTGAAAAGGGGAAGCTTAAAGTTCAGGTACAAGATGAAGAGGTGGATTTTGATGTGTTTCAGGCAATGTCCCATCCTAAAGATGACAAGTCATGCTTTCAGATTGACGATGTAGAGGAACTTTGTATGACACAGGAGAATAGAGTTCGTAATGCATCCATGTTGGAGAGAACTCTTATCGATGAATGTGAGGATTTGAATGAGGAGGAGGATAAAATGAAGCATGAATGTGTTCAAGAGTTGGAGGCAACAAAAGAAATTCCAGCAGAACAGGCTCTCTTTGAAAAGATTAAGCTTAAAGAAAAAATTCCAGAAAGTAAGGTTGAACTGAAGGAGCTACCACCGCATTTGAAGTATGTGTTTTTGGAAGATAATGGAGGAAAGCCAGTTATTATTAGTACTTCATTATCTCCAGAAGAAGAGGGAAAGCTAGTGGGAGTCTTAAAAGCAAACAAATATGCCATAGGATGGTCAATTGCAGATCTCAAAGGTATAAGTCCCACATATTGTATGCATGGAATCCTTATGGAAGATGATTATAGACCTGTAGCTCAATCGCAAAGGAGACTTAATCCTGCTATGAAAGAAGTTGTGAGCAAGGAAGTATTGAAGTTACTAGAAGCAGGAATTATCTACCCTATTTCTGATAGCAAATGGGTAAGTCCAGTTCAAGTTGTACCAAAGAAAGGAGGGATGACTGTCATTTATAACGAAAAGAATGAACTTATTCCCACAAGGACAGTTACTGGTTGGCGCATATGCATCGATTACAGGAGACTAAATACAGCTACTAGGAAAGATCATTTTCCCTTACCTTTTATGGATCAGATGTTAGAAAGATTGGCTGGACAAGCTTATTATTGCTTCTTAGATGGCTACTCTGGATATAATCAAGTTGTACTTGACCCTGAAGACCAAGAGAAAACAGCTTTTACATGTCCATTTGGTATATTTGCTTATAGAAAGATGCCATTAGGATTATGTAATGCACCAGTCACATTTTAGAGGTGTATGCAAGCAATCTTTGCTGATTTCATGGAGAAAAGCATATAAGTTTTCATGGACAATTTTTCAGTTTTTGGGGATTCGTTTCAAAGGTGCTTAACCAACCTTGATGTTGTTCTTATACGATGTGTTCAAACAAATCTTGTTCTAAATTGGGAAAAATTCCATTTTATGGTTACAGAAGGGATTATGTTGGGGCACAAAATTTCAGCCAGGGGGATTGAAGTGGATAAGGCAAAAGTGGAGGTAATTGAAAAACTTCTACCTCTAACAAATGTGAAATGAATTCGAAGCTTCCTCGGTCATGCTGGGTTTTATCGAAGATTCATCAAGGATTTTTCAAAGATTGCTAAGCCTTTGAGTAATTTGCTGGTTAAAGAGACACCATTTGTAATGAGTTCCGAATGTTTGCAAGCTTTTGATACTTTGAAGAAAAGGTTGATCTCTGCTCCAGTGATTGTAGCTCCAGGCTGGAATAAAGAGTTTGAACTCATGTGTGATGCTAGTGACTATGCCATAGGTGTTGTGTTGGGTCAGAGAAGAGAAAAGGTATTTCATGCTATTTACTATCCTAGTAAAGTCTTGAATGAAGCCCAATTAAACTATGCTACTACAGAAAAAAAGTTTTTGGCTATAGTCTATGTGTTGGAGAAATTTAGATCCTATTTCGTGGGATCTAAGGTGATTGTTTATACGGATCATGCGGCTATAAAATACTTATTGACAAAACCATACTCAAAACCACGGCTGATTAGATGGGTCTTGTTGCTGCAAGAATTTGACATAGAGATTCGTGATAAAAAGGGAAGTGAAAATCTGATAGCTGATCACTTATCTCGGTTGGTCAATGATGAAGTAACAAGCAAGGAGAAAGAAATCTGGGAGTGATTTTGAGACGAAACTCTTCTATATATCCAGCAAAGATCGTGGTTTGCTGATTTGGCTAACTTTAAAGCTGCAGGTGTTATTCCTGAAGAATTGAATTGGCAGCAGAAAAAGAAATTTTTACATGATGCCAAACAATTCGTTCAAGATAGGAAGAAGCAGAAAGGATTGTTCAAGATAGGAGCAGACAATCTTCTGAGGAGATGTGTAACAAAGGAAGAAGCAGAAAGGATTTTGTGGCATTGTCATAACTCTCCTTACGCAGGTCATTATAATGGTGAGAGCACAACCGCAAAAGTCCTGCAAGCAGGATTTTATTGGCCAACTGTATTTAAAGATGCCCATAATCATGCTCGGAGCTGTGACAAATGCCAAAGGACAGGGACTATTTCAAGAAGGCATGAGATGTCACTGCAAGGAATTCTGGAGGTTTATGTTTTTTACTGTTGGGGTATTGATTTTGTTGGACCCTTTCCTTCATCATTTAATAATGAGTATATTTTGGTAGCTGTTGATTATGTGAGCAAATGGGTTGAAGCTTTAACATGTCCCAAGAATGATGGTAGTACTGTGAACAAATTCCTAAAGAGGCAAATCTTTTCACGATTTGGCACTCCCAGGGTACTCATCAGTGATGGGGGATCTCACTTTTGTAATGCCCAACTAGCTAAGGTGCTTAAACATTATGGGGTGAAACATAAGGTGGCTGCACCTTATCATCCACAAACAAATGGGCAAGCTGAAGTTTCTAACCGGGAGATCAAAAGAATTCTTGAAAAGACTGTCACTTTTTCAAGAAAAGATTGGTCACAAAAACTAAATGATGCTCTCTGGGCATATAGAACTGCTATGAAGACTTCTATGGGACTCTCACCTTTTCAGTTGGTTTGTGGAAAGGCATGCCATTTGCCAGTAGAGATGGAGCATAAAGCTTTGTGGGCTTTGAAATTTTTGAACTTTGATCCTAATGAAACTCAAAGTAAACGAAAAGATCAGTTGCTTGAACTTGAAGAAATGCTGCTGCATGCATACGATTCACAAGGATTTACAAAGATAAGGTGAAACTTTATCATGACAAGAAGCTGCTCAAGAGAACTTTCCATCCAGGAGAGTTGGTATCACTGTTTACCTCAAGGCTGAAGTTGTTCCTGGGAAGCTGAAATCAAAATGGTCAGGACCTTTTGTAGTAAAGCAGGTATTCCAAAATGGAGTAGTGGAATTAGAGCATTCAAATGATGAGAATCAGCAGCGAAGCTGGATAGTGAATGGTCAGAGGCTCAAACATTATGTGGGAGGAGATGTGGAGCAATTTGCTTCAGTTATGATGTTGGTGAATCCATGAGGTTTGGGTCAGGCTTGTGATGTTAAACAAGCGCTACTAGGAGGCAGCCTAGATTCTTTCTTTCGTCTTTGCATTTTAAACTCGTAGAATAGGTTAAATTTTATTTTGCGTGTGTATGCTTGGCTTAAATACTTTTCTGAAGATATTTGACTGACTAATTGCATAATGAGTCTATTTGATGAGGATTTGATGTGAATGATAATTAAGTTGTGTTGCATGTTGATATCTTGTGGAACAGATGTGTGATGAATTATGATTGTGGTTATGATGCTAAGCAGGGTGCATGAATGAAGGTGTGTGAGGAAGCATGTTGTGTGAGGTATTGCGCTCCAGAATTTTAATTGTTGTATGAGAATTATTCACAGGAAAGCATGCATGATGTTGCCTAAATCTTGATGATTGATTGAATTGCATGTATATGTCATATGATCAAGGCCATTTTTGGAAGCCCTTATTTAGCCAAAATTTTACCCAAAGTGCTTAAAAGTTTTATACCCTTTTTGAACCTTGGCCCTAAACAGAAGAAAGGTTCAAGTTTGGGGTTGTGGGGAAAGTTTGAATGGCAAGAAGAAAGGCATTGAGCTCAAATGTTGAAAATGAAAAATACATGAGAAAAAGAAAAAATTCATGAAGGATGAGCTCAATGTAAATAAAAGAAAAAGGGAAGAAGTTGGGGATAAGTGAGATTGGTTGAAAAAGAGAGTTGAACTTGAACCTTGAATGATAAATGAGCTCTCTTGATTCAAAGATTTTGTGATCCAGAAAAACCAATTTTTCTTGATAGCCCAGCCTCATTACAAGCCTTGGAAAAGTCCTTTTGATTGCATTTGCATGTAATAATTTTGATTGTTTGAGATGAACGACAATTTTATTTCATGTGACTTGTGAATAATGGAGAGTTGGAGTGTCATGCTAAACACTTGAGTGATTGAGTGAAACACTTGCTTGGTGAGAATTTGTAAACTTCATGATTGCATCTTTGCTTAGTGGATTGGTCATTCATAATATGTAACATCTGTTGAGGAATGTGTGAGATAACTGAATTGAAAGCATGCATGCATCTTGAATTGATTAGCACTGATGATCTGAAATTGAATAGTTCTCATCATGTGCTTCAGGAATGTTGAACCATTGGATGAAATAGTAAAGAGCCAAGTTTTGTTTTGTCTATAAATAGCCCTGTTGCGATTTCATTCTCATTCTTTTGACAGAAGAGGGCGGCCAAACCTAATTTCCATTCTATGGAGAAGATCTCTTGGATGCTTAGGCTCCTTTTCATCCTATCTAGGGTTTGCTCTTCCATTTTTCCATTATTTTCATCTTGGTTCGCCATGACAATGGTGAACTAAACCCTTTTGTTGTTGGGGGAAACCATGTAATCTTTTGAAACTCTCTTTTATTGAAACTCTTGTTTAATTATATGATTGTCATATGCTTTGTTTATCGATTGTTGGGTTCTCATCTGCGCTTAAGGCTTTTATCGTTTAACTCATTCGATAATTGTTGTTTGTCTCTATTGATACGGGAACGTACAGTAATGTCATGAACTGGTGAGAAATTCCTTGATCAATGAAATACCACCTAGGGATAGGAAGGTAGGACGGTCAATTGTTTTTGCTTCTGTTCGGTAATGCGTTGCTAGTTACTAGGGGAGGCTAGGGATAGCAAGCCGGTAATTAGTAATAGGCTCTTTTCGCCTAGGGATCGGGCTAAGGGTAGGCCAAGAAAGTTTGCATAACAATTAGATAACAAGCAATTTAAACAAGAGGAGTAAATAGGAGAGGGCGGATAAGATGAAATTGTAGACCCCCAACAACTCCACTCATCCATACTCTTTTTCGTCAATTGAATCAACGCATTGCATGTTTATTTTATGTTCTTGCATCCACAACAATTAATCTTTTTCTTTACAAGTCTTACTATTTTAATTCACACGAACGATAAGGCCGTGAGTTCTTTGGGAGAGAACGATATTAGGTTACACCAATTATATTACTTGGAACGATCTGGTACGCTTGCTAGTGAGTCAACAGACTGCTGGTCTGAATGTTGGCGAGACCCACCATGGCTGGCACTTGCATCTCCAAGGCAGAGATATAATCACCGGCTTCTTTTAGAAGCTTTGGGAACGATACCTTCCGGCAATCGGGGATTAATTGCCCAGAGAGCGCGCTTTCTTCTGCAGCAACGACGTCATTCTTTGAATCTTCGGCGTCCTCTTCTTCATCAATCCAGCGTGGGTCTTTCTGGCCTTCATGTGGTGCCGCCGCTTCTACCCGCAAAATAGATTTGTGAGAATTGCGCTACTCCAGCGAGTTTGGCCTTTGGCCGTGGCGGCGAGGGAACGGTTAATGGTTGCGCAGACATCGCTAGCAGCAGCAGGGCGTAGACATCGCTGATTCGCATGCATAAGGATCGGCGGAAGAAAGATTAGGGGAAGCTGCGTAGTGGAGAGAAAGGAATATGAACCTGCGTAGTGGAGAAGTAAGGAATGTGAAGGGGAATGTGAACGTGTGTGGAGAAAAGGATGGAAATCGAAAAGAGAAGCACGAACATGAAAATATGATGGTTGAAGGACAAAAGAAGAGGCGCCAGAAACGAAAATCATATGCTAAATATTTGAAATATTTTAAATCAAAATTATACTGCGGTTTTTAATGAAACCATGGAAAGTAAGAGTGGTTTTCGAAAACAGAGAAAAAAAACCCCTTCTATAATCTAATATTTTTGTAGTGTAACCGTGTTTATTTAGATTAAGTTTTCTCAAATAGATTTTTTTTTATTTCTTTCTCTCAATTAAGATCTTAAAAGTGAAAAATTATTATAATGACAAATCATCTTAATTTTAATTCGTTAACCCAATTTAACAGTAGAGACTCAATTACACTAATTTTTTACTTTTAGAAATCCAATTAAGAAAAAAAATATATATCACAGCAAGGGGTGGCAACAGACCCATAAAAGGTTGAAGCCATGGAGAAGTGGCCAGTTCCACAAAATCCTAAGGCTTTAAGGGGATTTTTGGGTCTTATAGGTTATTACAGACGTTTTGTCAAAGGTTACGGTAAGATTTCCAAACCTTTTGTTGGAAAACAGGTAGGCTTCTTTTAACACCAAGAGGGGGGGTGAATTGGTGGATTTTCAAAATCAAAGTCTTTTTGCAATCTTTAAATCAAAGAATAAAACTTTACAAACTTTCTTGAATTGCAAGTAATGAAAATTTGTGTGCATTGGAAAAAACGTAGTTGACTGCGCAAATAATAAAGTCGACTGTAATTAAAAGTGTAGGGATAGAGAAAATCAAACACTGGTTTTTATACTGGTTAGGCCTCAATGCCTACATCCAGTGTCCTTCCTGTATGATAACGGTCTAAAAATCGTTATTTTCATGCTTAAATTTGATATCAAAACACACCCTTTGTGGCTTAGAATGAGCTTAGAGTCAAAAGTTGTTTTTAGAGATATTATGCTTGTTTTACATTGTTTTGCAGGGTTTTGATGGGAATTAAAGATGGAAGTGAAGTAGGAAGGACTTAGACTCAGGAAAGAAGGAGAAAAGGAAGAAAAGAAGAAACTTTGCACCGTTGAGCGTCAAAAAGCACCGCTGAGCGTCATATTCGAGAGGGAAGTCACTGTCTGGCGCCCAGGGTTGAAGCTGAGCGGTTATGCGATTAGAGGCAAATTGCTCAGTGGTGAAACAGACCACTGAGCGGTGGCACGACTAGAGGGAAACCGCTCAGCGGCCAAATTAGGCACTAAGCGGTTGTCTGCTGGGATTGGGCTTAAATTCTGTTACTTTATTGTGTTATAAATAGTCCTAGTGCGACCTTCAGAGTATTCTTTTGGCAGAAGAGACGTCCAGAGCAATTCTACACTCCTTGGAGACAGTTTCTTGGATGCTTAGGCTCCAATTTATCACATTTAGGGTTTATTCTTTCATTTAATTCCATCTAGTTTCACCATGTCCATGGTGAACTAAACCCTTTGTTGTTGGGGAACAATGTAATCTTTTGAAACTCTCTTTTATTGAAATTCTTATTTTATTTATATGCGTGCAAATGCTTTGATTATCAATTGTTGGGTTTCTTATCTATGCTCAAAGCTTTTATCGTTTAATTCATTCGATATAAAGATGTTTACCTTTGTCGATATGGGGACGTATGGGGAAGTCATGAACTGATAGGGAATTCCTTGATTAAGCAATACTACCTAGGGATAGGGGTAGGATGAACAATTGTATTTTGCTTCTGTGATACATGCATTGCTAGTTACTAGGGGAGACTAGGGATAGTAAGCCAGTAATTAGTAGTAGGCTCTTTCCGCCGAGGGATCAGGTTTAGGGTAGACTAAGAAACTTAGCATGAAAATTAGATAATAAAGTGAATTTAATAAGAAGAGTAGATATAAGAGAGTGGATAAGATGAAATTGTAAACCCCAACAACTCCATTCATCCATGTCTTCTTCTTGCCAATTGAATCACTTGCATTTGCATGTTTATTTTCGTTCTTGCATTCAACCACAAGATTTATTTCTTTACAAGGCTTATAAGATCAATTACATGAAAGTTAAGAACTAAGAGTCCTTTGGGAAAACGATACTCGGACTTACCCGTTTTATATTACTTGATAACGATCTGGTACACTTGCTAGAGACTTAACACTGTACCAGAAGCAAATGCACTATAGTGGTCAAGGTTTTTACAACAAGGCTTTTATAGAAGACCTCCACGTCAAAAATATAAAACACCTCTCTAACCTTCTAACCAAAATATAGGCAAACAACACAGAGTAAGACTTGTAGCAAGATGTCCCCTCTCCTGCAATCTCCCAACCACTTTGCACAATCCTCAAAGTGAACCAAACTCCACGAGTTTATCCCCTGTAATCACAACAGGTCACAACAGCAATCACCAATGGATGCTAACAAGAATCTTGATCAACCAGAAAACACCCCAATGTGCATATATGTGATCAAGTAGTGAGTGCGCAGTCAGTCTCCTTTTGAATATGCTTAAGGAAAGATCACCACCATCTTCTTAGAGAATTCTTGGAGCTCTATAAACTCTAAGCAACAATCTGAAACAAAATACGAAAGTGTTAGATCATCAAAAGTCTTGGAACGATTTCAAGTTCCATCAATTTATAGATTTCTATATATCAAATGTTCTCTTAGTGGAATAAACTACTAATACAGTCGACTAGGTTATGACAATTATAACACATTAGTCAACAACTAGAATTCAGTCAAACAAAATAAATTCTCATTTAATACAGTTGACCTATTATTCAATGCTCAACTAACTTTTAAAAATATATCTATTACTGTTCATGAGCATAACATAATTTCAAAGCAAACAACTAATAAAATCGAATGTGTGGGGCACACAGTCGACTTCGACATGTTAGAGCAATTTGAAATTCTTTCCTTCACAAAATCTCACATAGCACTGATTCTGAAAATCTGTACAAAGACTTTAGCATAGTCAATTCAATTAGTACTAGAGTCGACTTTACTACAGCTTTGTCACACAGTTATAAGTTCATAAAAGCGCTTGTGGTTTTCATCCTTTAAAACATGTGCAATGCATCCAGAAATGATGTAACATGTACAAGCTCAATAAGTATGCATTCACATAGCAATATAACACATAAACATGTTCAACAATATATCAAACAATAAGCATAAGAAAATGTAACACAACAACAACATATGTGTGTTATTAAAGATATGTTGCCATCATAAAAAACCAGAGTGATATAGATATTGTGTTGTCAACAATATCAACACCTTTAACTCAATTGTTATTTAAAGAGGGGTTCTATTGGACAACAGATGTGCAGTACGCCTTTGAGGAGTTGAAGAAGGTTGTTTCCCAGTTACCGGTTTTGGCAATCCCTGATTTTTCTAAATCATTCACCTTGGAAATAGATGCTTCTAGCAAAGGTTGAGCTTAGAATGAGCTTAAAATCAAGTAAAACACTTAGTTGAGTCATGTTAGAGTCAAAAGTTGGTTTTAGAGATATTATGCTTGTTTCTACATTGTTTTGCAGGGTTTTGAGGTGAATTGAAGATGGAAGTAAAGCAAGGTGGACTTAGACTCGTGAAAGATGAAGAAAAAGGATGAAAAAAAGAGACAAAGAAATCGCTGGGCGTCAGAATGGACCACTGAGCGTCCAGAGCGATTAGAGGCAAATCGCTCAACGGTAAAACTAACCGTTGAGCGGTCGCGCGACTAAGAGGGAAATCGCTGAGCGGTTTAATTAGCCGCTAAGCGGTTATCTATTTTTATTTGGCCTAGATTCTGTTATCTTTTTGGCTTATATATAGCCCCAGTGCGATTCAAAACTCATTCTTTTGGCAGAGAGAAACGTCTACAACAGCTCTACACTCCTTGGAGGTCGTTCTTTGGATGCTTAGGTTCCAAACTACTCAATATAGGGTTTATTCTTTCATTCTTCCATTGTATTTCATTTAGTTTCATCATGATTATGGTGAAATCAGTCCTTTGTTATTGGGGAACGATGTAATCTTTTGAAACTCTCATATATCCAAATTCTTATTTATTTTATATGCTTGCATATGCTTGATTTATCATTGTTGGGTTCCTTACCTTTGCTTAATGCTTTTATCGTTGAACTCATTCGGTAAATGTTGTTTGTCTTTATTGATACGGAGACGTACAATAATGTCATGAACTGGGGGGAATTCCTTGATTAAGCTAATATCGCCTAGAGATAGGGGTAGGACGATCAATTGTATTTTGCTTCCGTTTATCATGCATTATTAGTTACTAGGGGAGGCTAGAGATAGCATGCCGGTAATTAGTAATAGGCTCTTTTGGCCAAGAGATTGGGTTAAGGGAAGACAAAGAAAGTTTGCATGACAATATTATAAATAAGCAAATTAAATAAGAGTAGAGAGTGGATAAGACAAAATTGTAAACCCCAACAACACCATTCATTCATAGTTTTTCCTTGCCAATTGATTCATTGCATTTGCATGTTTACTTTTGTTCTTGCATTCAAAAACCTAAATTTAATTCTCTTTTCAAGTCTTACGCAATTAGGGTACACGAAAGTTAAGGCCTAAGAGTCCTTTGGGAAACGATACTTGGACTTACCCATTTTATATTACTTGATAACGATCTGGTACACTTGCCAGGGACTTAACAAGTTTTTGGCGTCGTTGTCGGGGACTCGTGGTTTAACTTATCTAGTAAACTGATTAACTTTGACTTGATTGTCTATATTTTGTTTTTGTTTTTGTTTTTTGTTTTGTTTATTTTTATAAAAGTGCTACTAGGGTTTGTGTTTCTTGTGCATGCAGGAGACTAGACATACTAGAAGCAAGAAAAATACGCAACCTCTTCTTGAAGGCTTAAGTGAGACAAGGGGAAGAAGGAGAGTCAGACGCTCATCTAGGGATTTGTTTCCTTCTCCTGACAGATTACTATCACCTTCACCAGTTCGAAGAGCAGTGGAGATGGTTGGACAACCTCCTCCAAGACGCACTCTTGCAAATCAATCTAATACTGTTGGCCCTTTCCATTTTAACAGCATAGCCATGCCTAGAGACCAGACGACTAACATGGTGATGAATCCAGCACTTATACACCTGGTGCAAAGCAACCAGTTTCACGGCTTGTCAAATGAGAACCCATATGACCATTTGACAACATTTAGTGAAATCTGTAACACTGTGAAGATGGCTGGTGTATCAGATGAGAGAGTAAAGCTTAGCTTGTTCCCATTCTCATTGGGAGGCAACGGTAAGACATGGCTTAATTCCTTTACTAAAGGAACATTCACAACAAAGGAGACTGTGGCTACAAAGTTTGTCAATAAATATTTTCCACAGTCCAAAATTACTCAGGGAAGACTAGAGATCTCATAATTCAAGCAAGGCATAGAAGAGACTCTAGATCAAGCATGGGAAAGATTCAAAGGCCTACTAAGGAAGACACTAGTCCACGGGTTTGACAAGACAACCCTAGTTCTTGCTTACTTAGGTGGTTTGAACATGCAGTCTAAGATGATGTTGGATGCCTTAACTGGAGGAGATATCAAACAAAAGACTGAAGATGAAGCCTATGACTTGATAGAGAGTATGGCTGCTAATGAGCAGGAAACTTACAGTGAAAGGGGCACACCTACACAGAAGAGAGGAGTGTTATACTTGCCTGCAGATGATGCTATGCTAGCTCAAAATCATCTTCTGACTCAAAAGCTAGACAACTTGACAAAGATCCTCTCACAAATTCCAAAGGAGATTCGTAATGTTTCCCAAACGTAGAAGCTTTGTGATTTTTGTGGTGGTGACCATATCAATGGTCAATGTGTTGTACCAGAGGAGATGTAGCAGGAAGCAAACTATATGGGGAATTAGTTCCAGTATAGGCAGGGGAACTTCAACCAAGGCAACTCTAGCCAAGGTTGAAAGAACCATCCTAGTATTGGGCAAGCACAGAATAACTCATCAGGACAAACAGGAGGCTTCAGGCCGCAACAACCTTCACCCATGTGGCAGCAGGTTACTAATCTAACATAGGTTGTCAAAGACCTAAATGATAGATTTGACAAATTTCTGAAGGTGTACGAGTCTAATCATGCAAGTGACCAAGCTAGTTTCAGATCCCTGGAGATGTGTTAACGGGATGGCAAGTGTACCATATCGTTTCTATAACCCATTATAAATGGTATAACCCATTATCGTTCTTCCCATGAGACTCGAATGACCTTATCGTTCGTGTGAATCAAAATCGTAAGACTTGTGAAAGAAAAATTAATAATTGTTGGATGCAAGAGCAGAAAATAAACATGCAATGTGTTGATTCAATTCACTAGAAAAGAGTATGAATAAATGGAGTTGTTGGGGGTTTACAATTTCATCTAATCCTCTCTCTCGTATTTACTCCTCTTGTTTACATTGCTTTATTATCTAATTGTTATGCAAACTTTCTTGGCCTCCCCTTAACCCCATCCCTCAGCGAAAAGGGCCTATTACTAATTACCGGCTTGCTATCCCTAGCCTCCCCTAGTAACTAGCAACGCATTACAAACAAAAGCAAAAACAATTGGTCGTCCTACCCCCCTATCCCTAGGTGGTATTGCTTAACCAAGGAATTACTCACCAGTTCATGACATTACTGTACGTCCCCGTATCAATAAAGGCAAATAACAGTTACCGAATGAGTTAAACGATAAAAGCTTTAAGCACAGATGAGAACCCAAAAATTGATAATAAACGCATATGAAAATCATATAATTAAACAAGAGTTTCAATAAAAGAGAGTATCAAAAGATTACATTGTTCCCCAACAACAAAAGGGTTTAGTTCACCATTATCATGGTGAACCAAGATGAAAATAATGGAAGATATGGAAAACAAACCCTAGAAAAGATGAAAAGGAGCCTAAGCATCCAAGAAATCCTCTCAAGAGAGTGAAAAGTAGGCCTGGCCATCCTATTCTGTCAAAAGAATGAATAGGAAATCGCAACAGGGCTATTTATAACTGAGGAGCTGATGAGTCATTATTCCTTGAACTATATTTAGTTTATTGCACTTAAATAAAATAGGGAATTGTGTTTAATTGTCTGTTATTTCCCCGTTTTCCAAATTCTGCTTAATTTGGTCGGAAATTCGTAATTGTGCTAATTTGGATTTTTTGAGCTGATTAAGCGCATTTCTGGTTGTAAGGAAGTTGTGGAAACGTCATCTGGAGCATTAGGATATGGCGTGGCACATTCAAAGGCTCAACATTTAGTCATTTAGATTCTTATTAAAGTTATAATTTCGTTTTCTAGAAGCCCTTAATAAGAATTAGGTGTTTTGGACCCTTTTAGGGGCATTTTTGTAAAAAACCAAATGTGGGGCCATGTGGCATCTCTTTAGGGCTGACTTGTAGTGTGTGGACCCTACCAAATTGTAATTCTTGGTCATATAGGGTGTGCATACCGAACCATACACTTAGAGACCCATAGCTCATGGTTTTCTTCTTTCTTCTAGGGTTTCTCTTGTTTTGAACATGCCTTGAAGCAGCTTGTCTTGGTGATTTCGGTTTTGAGCCATTTCAATGAACAAGATGCAGATTTTCTTTGTTTCTTAACTCACTCTTGGTTATCTTAGCTTGTTGGTGGTGAAAAACAATTCATTTCCACTTCCGTTTGCTTGTTTTTGATGCTTGGAGCTTGAGCTTTGGAGCTTGTCTTTGCATTTCCATGGTGGATGTTGGGTTTAAGTAACTTTATATTTCGTTTTCCTCTCCCTTTGCTGCTGTTCCTCACGTTTTTCTTTTCATTTTATTTGGTTGGATGATAAAAATGGAGTTCCATGTGAGTTTTGGGTTGAAAAGAGCTTACCTTGATGTGTGGGTGTTGTAGTTTGGGCTCTTTCTTCTTGATTTTCGGTTTTGATGTTTGAAGCAAGGATGGGACCAGACTTTTGTGTTGTTATGGTGGCTGGACAGAGCTGGAGTGATGGCTTAAGTATTATTTTCGTTTTTGCAAAGAAGCTTGAAGAAATGGAAGATTTGGTTGGGTTGAAGTAGCATATGTTTGAGTTTATTGTTCTTGTGTTGATTTGGAATTTGAACTTTGGTCTCTTGCGTTTATGTTTCTGTAGTAGGGATGAAGAAAACATGAATGGTGTGTTGGTGGAGAAAGAAAACCGAAAATGGAGGTGAAAGGAGGAGAGAAGGTGCATTTAAGTTTTTGTCATTTTTGGACAAACACATATGATGCTTCTTTTGACCAAAAGAATGTTTCTACTTTGAGTTTTTGTCTTTTCCTTGCATTGTTGCTGCCATGAATTGCATGAGGAATGGATTGTTTTTGTAGTTGTTTTCATTTGGTTTAGCTTACTTGGCACATTGGTAGGAGCACCCAAGGTATCTTCCATTTGCACATTGGTCTTTGAAGCAATTTTTTGTAGAATTCACTTGGTGGGTTCGGTTTTTGTGGTCTTGGTGTGTGGATTCCGAATTTGCTGCATGGAGAAGTGATGGAAAGGTTTTCAATTGGTTGTTTAAAACATACTTTAATTTCTTTTGAGACATGGTGCACATGAGGACAAAAAGACAACAAAATTGGTGGTTCATTGAAGCTTAAAAATTGATTTGGTCTTGGTGGTGAGTAGTGCACGACCATGAGGTTTTTCTTTGAGCAATTGGACTTTTTAATTTATTTGTTAATTGCACTTTGGTTCACATAAATTACTAGAAGTTAAATAGGCTTGTTAGTTTCTCTTGTTTTCACTTAGTTTAATTAGTAGGTTGAGTTGTTTTTCATCCACTTAATTTAGTGTTGCATTTTAATGGCTTTAATTGTGTTTGGATATTTATCTATTGTAGTGTTCAATTGTCTTTTTCCATTCACTATGTTGTCTATTTTGTTTGGTTTCTTTACCTTCTTGCATTTCCATTTTCCTCACTTGGTTTAGAGATAGTTTGGTCTCAATGTAGAATCGTTCGGTCATCTGTGGGACCGTTCGGTCGTCATGCTTTCTCCATTTATTTCAATGTTTTCAAGTATGTTTGGTTGCTTTTAATTTTCAGTTTTAATTTAATTTAATTTTCCTTGCATAAACCTTTCACAACCCCCCCCCCCACTTCGTGTTAGACCAAAGACTCGAACCACATTTGGTCCTTGAGAGACGACCTAGGAGTCACTTCCTAGCTATACTGCATTTCTTATATGCAATCAAATTTGTATGGGTTGCGACACCCATCAAATTTTGGCGCCGTTGCCGGGGACCAACGGTTCGGTTTTAGGTCTTTTGTTGTGTTAGTGTGTGTTGTGTTTTGTCTTGTGTTGTGAGTGTGTTGTTCTGTTTTGTGTGTTCGTCATTGTGTGTTGCATTTAGGTAGCTTTAGTTGCATATTTTCCTTGCATTCTTCTTTCCCCTTCTTTCTCATGTCTACCGCCCGGCGGTTTCCCTTGTGTCGCAAAACTGCCCGGCGTCAGGGGTCTGCCGCCCGGTGTCCTCTGCTGATGTCTTCTCCTCCCGTCGGACCGCCCGACGTCAGGGGTCTGACGCCGGGTGACGTCGGGCGGTTCCTAGACTCTTCTTTTCTTCAATTTTCTACATTTTCCTTGAGTCTAAGACCTTCATTTTCATCCCCAATATTCACTTTCCTCAAATTTGCTACAAAGCAATGCAAAACAAGCATAATATCGCTCAAAACAGCTTTTGACTCTCAACTGACCCATTTATTGAGTTTTACTTGACTCTAAGCTCATTCTAAGCAGTAAAAGGTGTAATTTAGTCCAAAATAGCACATGAAAATAACGGTTTTTCAACCGTTATCAAGATGCAAATTGGTCAGTTGTCAAAAAGGGTAGAAACCACTGAGAATAACCAATTTAGGGCTAATACTGATGTTAACCCTAAAGAGGAATGCAAAGCTGTTGTTACAAGGAGTAAAAGAAAAGCTGAAAGGAAAATTGTGGAAATTGGGAGTAGTGAAGATGAAGAGGAGGAAAGAGAAATTATTTAGATAGACAGTAGTGAAGGTGAGGAAGAAGAGGAAATAAGATTCAGTCACAATGGGCAGATTAGAGAAATTTTTAACAAGGTGACTGTGGTGCCTTCAGTAATTCAACAGATTCCTGCATATTCTGAAAGGATAAAATATTATCTTGGAGATATACTAGATTTAGATGAAGAGGAAGAGGAGCAGGAATTTGATATTCAACCTCCAAAGAAGGATTATCCGCCCAAGGTAAAAGATCCAGGTTGTTTGACTCTTTCATGTGTTGTGAATGATGTTGATGTAGGAGGAGCAATGATAGATTTTGGATCTAGCATTAATATGATGTCTAAGCGTTTCTTGAGAGAAATTGGAGGGCTAACATTAAAACCGTCTAATCTTACTGTGACAGTGGCGAATGGTTCCACTAAAAAGCCACTTGGTATGGTGGAGAATGTGGTTGTGCGTGTGGAGCAGTTAGAATTTTTGGTGGACTTTATAGTCATGGGCATGGAAGATGAAGAGAGGATTCCAGTGATTCTTGGAAGGCCTTTCATGGCTACTTCGAAGATGCTTATCAGTGTCCATGATGGGAGAATCATGATGAGAGACAAAGAGAATGTGCTTTTGCATACTGGCTCTAAAGAAAACAATGTCCCCGAGTAAAGAAAAGAGCCAGGCATAGAAAGTCCAGAAGAGAAGATGCACCAAATGATAGCACAACAAGTATTGATTCTAATAGTTGTAATGTTTTGCAGGTACCTAAAGATGAAGAGGTTGATAAAGGAGGAACAATCCACTTAGAAGATACATCACTTCCACGTGGTTCACAAGTTAAATTTAAGAATAGGAAGTGGATTGTTAACAAGATCAAAGAAGATGGCATGGTGGAAATCAGAAGACCATAAACCAAAGCCATCAGAAGAGTGGATAGAAGGTAGTTGATGAGTTTGATAGATGAAGACCCCAACCGGGATGGAAAGACTTGATGATATTTGATTTAATCCCACTTGTTGTAAAACATTTTTAGTTTTAGGTTCATTTGATTTTGGTCATGTAACTTTTTGGATTTTATAACACTTTTGGGTAGCATCTACTGAGGGATGCTAAAATTTTAGGTATCTACTGAAGGATACAGGTAAGCACACCTACTGAAGGGTGTTGGAAGGATATGCACTTACTAATGAGTGCTAGGCAGGTTTGGGTCAAGCTCGTGACGTTAAACAAGCGCTACCTGTGAGGCAACCCAGTTGATTATATCTGTTTTTAACTCTGTGTTAAGTGCATTACATGTTTGAATGATGCATTTGAGAGGGGTAAGGCATGTAATTGAAAAATTGAAGGTTGAAATTATTTGCTACAGGGTTAGATGTTAAGTCCCTGGCAAGTGTACCAGATCGCTATCAAGTAATATAAAATGGGTAAGTCCAAGTATCGTTTCCCAAAGGACTCATAGGCCTTATCTTTCGTGTAACCGAAATTGCGTAAGACTTGAGAAAAGAAATTAATTTGAGTTTTTGTATACAAAAGTAAACATGCAAATGCAGTGATTCAATTGGCAAGGAAGAAAACGATGAATGAATGGTGTTGTTGGGGTTTACAATTTCATCTTATCCACCCTCATATATCTACTCTTCTTATTTAATCTGCTTATCTATCATATTGTCATGCAAACTTTCTTGGTCTACCCTTAACCCAATCCCTTGGCGAAAAGAGCGTATTACTAATTATCGGCTTGCTATCCCTAGCCTCCCCTAGTAATTAATAATGCATGATAAACGGAAGCAAAATATAATTGATCGTCCTACCCCTATCCATAGGTGGTATTGCTTAATCAAGGAATTCCCCCCAGTTCATGACATTACTGTATTTTCCCGTATCAATAAAGACAAACAACATTTACCAAATGAGTTAAACGATAAAAGCATTAAAGA
Organism: Vigna mungo; assembly: GCA_036885675.1. Taxonomy (NCBI): domain Eukaryota; kingdom Viridiplantae; phylum Streptophyta; class Magnoliopsida; order Fabales; family Fabaceae; genus Vigna; species Vigna mungo. Next base: position 36,692,773 of record CP144691.1, read on the forward strand.
CAGGTAAGGAACCCAACAATTGATAAATCAAGCACATGCAAGCATATAAAATAAATAAGAATTTGGATATATGAGAGTTTCAAAAGATTACATTGTTCTCCAACAACAAAGGGTTTAGTTCACCATAATCATGGTGAAACTAGATGAAATACAATGGAAGAATGGAAAAGCAAACCCTAGATTTGATAAAGTGGAGCCTAAGCATCCAAGAAATCTCCTCCAAAGTGTGTTGAGCTGCTATGGATGTTTCTCTCTGCCAAAAGAATGAGTTTTGATTTGCACTTGGGCTATATATAGGCCAAAAAGATAACAGAATCGAGCCAAATAAAAACTGACAACCGCTCAGCCCCTAATTTTGCTGCTTAGCGGTTTGCCTTTAGTCACAAAACCGCTCGGCGGCCCATTTGACCGCTCAGCGCTGCTGGCGCTTAGGTGTCACTCAGGTACCGCTCAACGCTAGTGACTGACGCTCAGGTGCCGCTCAGGTGCACCTCAGCCCCAGCAGATTTTTTCAGCACTTTGTTTTTCTACACTCTGGTTGACTTTTCTACATTCTAGTTGACTTTTCAACACTCCAACCATTTGATACTTTAATCTTTCTTCCAATTCATTCCAAAAACCTACAAAATCAAGGGAAACCAAGCATAAAACCAAGAAAACCAACTTTGACTCTCTTATTCTCTAACTTAATAAAAATGCATGATTTCAAGCTAATTCTAAGCCATAAAGGGTGTGATTTAATATCAAAATTAAGTATGAAAATAACATTTTTTCAACCGTTATCACAACCCCAAACTTAGAATTTTGCTTGTCCTCAAGCAAAACAAGATGTAACTCAGTTTTCAAACAATCAATACAATGGATTAATACTTTCCAAAACTCTTTCGTCCAAGACAAGTAATCACTCTCAGCTTATCATAAAAATATCAGTCAAGATGTATAGATGCATTACTTCCATTAAACTCAATATGGTTGTCACATAATCACAGTTTTTCCAACAGATGCTATTATCATGAATGACCAATTAACCAAGCATAGATGCAATCATGTATAACTGGAACTACTCCTCACCAAGAAAAGTGTTTTCACTCAAGCACACAGGTGTATATTGAGGTGACTCATTCTCTCTACTATCACAATGTCACACAAATTAACTTTGCCTTTCATTTAACCTCAATCAATCATACTCACAAGCAAGTTATTATCACAAGGACTTTTCATGGCTTATAATGAAGTTGGGCTAAGAAGAACATTGGTTTTTCTGGATCACAAAATCCTTGAGTTAAGAGAGTTATTCATCATTCATAGTTCAACCACAAACTCTCTTTACACAACCAATCTCACTTATTCCCAACTTTCCCTTTTCTTTGCATTGAACTTTTCTTCTCATTCTATCTTTTCTGTCTTTTTCATTTTTTCATGTTTTGCTCAACAAATTAGCTCAATGCTTATCTTTTTCTTTTTCAACTTTCCCAACATCCCCAAACTTGAACCTTTATCAATACCACACAATAATTCTCAACTTAACTCAAGGTAAAGATTTTCAAAAGGGATTTCACATACTGTCTAAGGCTTAGGTTCAAAAAGGGTAAAACACATTGTGCTCTTTTCAATTGGGACGAAACTTTTTGCATTGGCTAAGAAAAGGCTAAATCAAAAATGGCCTTGATCATATGACACATGCAAGCAAGTGATTTAATCATAGAAACCATGGCAAAGTCATTCGTGCTTTCAAAGTAATAGCAATCATTCAATCAAAAACTCTGGAGTTCAAAACCTCACATATACTAAATTCAAATTCCAATACACATCCTGCTCAATATCACAATCACAATCATGTTATCATGCATCTGTTCACACATATTGTGAACCACCAACTGTATATAGCATCTCATATATCATCACAAATCATCATCAACCCATTGCATCAGATATAAGTTTTAAACCAAGTACATCACGCCCTATTCTAAAAACAGAAGCAAATATAACATAATTTAAAAAGATTAGCTTAGAAAACTGGGTTGCCTCCCAGGTAGTGCTTGTTTAACGTCACGAGCCTGACCCAAACCTTTCTAGACTTGTCAGTAAGTGCATACCTTTCCAACACCCTTCAGTAGGTGTGCTTCCCTGTATCCTTCAGTAGATACCTAAATCTTCTAGCATCCCTCAGTAGATGCTATCCCAGTAGCATTCATCAGTAAATGCTGACAGTGATATCCATCAGTAGATGCCTATTCACCGTCCTCTTTCAAAATATCATCCATCAATAGATGTTGTAGAAGCATCCATCAGTAGATGCTATCATCACTACTATCAGAAGCAGCATATAACCTAAAAAAAAAAACTTAAACACACAAAGAAAAATCAAATCTAAATCACACAAATAATTAAAATGAAAAATTTAGAAACTCGGTTGTCTTCCAGCAAGCGCTTCTTTAACGTCATTAGCTTGACTCGGTAAAGCCCAAACACCCATCAATAGGTGTTGATATTTTATTTTATTTATTTTTATTTTTATTTTTTTATTATTATTTTTTATATAAAAAAATAAAAACAGAAAAAGATATATTATATTTTTTCTTTTTTTAAAAAAAAAATAAAAAGAGTAAAAGATATTATTTTATTTTATTTTATTTTATATTTTTTTCATTTTTTTTATAAAGATAGGAAAATAAAAACAGAAAAATAAAAACAGAAAAATAAAAACAGAAAAATAAAAACAAAAAATAAAAACAGAAAAATAAAAACACCCCTTAGTAGATGTTGATCTCTTTACTTGATATTCTTTTCTTTTTCTTCTTTATGCTGAATTTCTTCAGAAAATTAAGAACACCAAGCACTTGTTTCCATGTTTCAATCATAGGAACTTTGATCTCCAATTTCTTGAAGATCTCAATAGAGCACATAAATTTCTTTTCTTTCCTACGATATTTCTTTTGATAAGGAGGGAGCTTTTCATATGATCTTTTCTTCTTTCCTCTCTTCCTCTTTTTCTCACTCCTTTTATTTTTCTCAACTTTCTCTTTTTATTTTTTCTTGATTTCTTCTTTATTTTCACAACTTTTCTCTTTTTTCTTTTCTCTCAACCACTTCTTTTTCCTTATCAACGTCTTTGTTCCCCTCACTTAAATTTTTGGTTTCTTCTTCCTCTCCATCTCTCTCTATCTTTTCCTTCTCTATCTCTATTTTTTTCTCATCAACAACCTTATCAATTTTAGAGATAGTGGCTTGGCATTCCTCCTTAGGGTTAACTTCAGTACTAACCCTAGAATCATTTAGAGATGCAGTCACACAATCCAATTCTATCTCCTTCATTTTACATCTTGCTTCATCACATTCTGAAAAGGAAATAGTATTCTACATCACTTGTTGGAATGTCTCTTCACGACTTTCTGATGGAGATAATTACTGCCAATGTTGTTTAGTTTCCTTCAACAAACATTGTTCAGCTTCTCCCAACGTTTCTCTTGGCATAGAGGATTGTTCTTTCCATAAACGTTGTTCAACTTCCCCCAACGTTTCTCTTGGCATAGAGGATTGTTTCTGCTAAAGACATTGTTCAGCTTCATGCCATAAACGTTGTTCAACTTCAACCAACCTTTCTCTTGCCAAAGAGGATTGTTGCTACCAAAGACGTTGCTCAGCTTCCTTCTCTCTTTCTTCAAGTGTAGGAGAACATTGTTGCCTTTGACGCTCTCGTAACTCCTCACGTTGTCACATCTCCTCCAAACTTTTGATGAAAGACATATTCATATCCGTCATCCGCTGACAAAATTCGTCATCTTTGGTATTCCTAAGTGGAGTAATTTGTTGCTCGACAGCTTGCCCAAATTGGCTTTGATCCATGTATGAGTGAGGTTCCCACCAGTGGTTGAAATCATTTTGGTAGAATTGAGTGCACATATAATCAAATTCTTGTCCAAACTGCATCCTGCAAACATTAGGCACAAAACCCTAGAAAACATTTATTAGAACAAAAAATAAAAATAAACATAAAAATCAAGTCAAAGTTAACCAGTTTACACTACTAGATAAGTTAAACCACGAGTCCACGGCAACGACGCCAAAAACTTGTTAAAGTGGAGCCTAAGCATCCAAGAAATCTCCTCCAAAGTGTGTAGAGTTGTTGTGGACGTTTGTCTCTGCCAAAAGAATGAGTTTTGATTTGAACTTGGGCTATATATAGGCCAAAAAGATAACAAAATTGAGCCAAATAAAAACTGACAACCGCTCAGCCCCTAATTTGGCCGCTCAACGGTTTGCCTTTAGTCGCAAAACCGCTCAGCGGCCCATTTGACTGCTCAGCGCTGCTGGCGCTTAGGTGTCACTCAGGTACCGCTCAACGCTAGTGACTGACGCTCAGGTGCCGCTCAGGTGCACCTCAGCCCCAGTAGATTTTTTCAGCACTTTGTTTTTCTACACTCTGGTTGACTTTTCTACATTCTAGTTGACTTTTCAACACTCCAACCATTTGATACTTTAATCTTTCTTCCAATTCATTCCAAAAACCTACAAAATCAAGGGAAACCAAGCATAAAACCAAGAAAACCAACTTTGACTCTCTTATTCTCTAACTTAATAAAAATGCATGATTTCAAGCTAATTCTAAGCCATAAAGGGTGTGATTTAATATCAAAGTTAAGTATGAAAATAAAAGTTTTTAAACCGTTATCATTAGATTGCTCAAAAGTACGCAAAGAAGAGGAAGAGGAAATTACCGTAAACCGTTGAGCGGTCCATTTGGCAGTTGAGCAGTTGCGGCGTATTATGGTCTCGGCTTTGATAAAAGCTGAGCGGTTTTGAGGTTTTTCACTTTGAAACCTCTTCTTTTCAAGTCGCCTGAGCGGTCTCCCTAAGCCCTAGCACTCCTTTTTCACTTTCAAGAGTTTTCTAGAGAGAATTCCCCACTTTTCTCATCACCCACTCACCAAAATCCCTCTTTTCCACCATTGTTTTGTCAGGATTTGGGGTTTTTCGTTGAGGGTTGTGCATTGGAAAGGACATTCATCATCAATTAGAAGAAGTCTAGCAAGCATCTTGAATCTCCACTCAAGTAAGTGTGCAATTTCATTTTAGGGTTTCTATTTGGAATTTGTTGAAGAACATGCTTAGGAACATGATAAATTAGGGCTTTTGATTTCTATGCATGATTTGATGAAATAGAAACTGTTTGAACCGATTGAATTGCTTGAAATTGGTCTGGAATGGTAAAATAGGTGTTAGATTGGAGATTAGGACCTTTGCTGACCAGAGTTATTGTTGTATGTATTGTTCACAGTAAAGCTTCAATGATATTGCCTTAATCTTGATGATTGATCGAATTGCATGTGAATGTCATATGATCAAGGCCATTTTTGAAAACCCTTCTCTAGCCAAATTTTCGCCCAAAATGCTTCAAAGCTTATACCCTTTTTGAACCTTAGCCTTAAACAGGATGAGAACCTTTGAATTGAAATTTTTACCTTGAGTTGGGTTGAACTTAAATGTATGTTTTAACAAGTTTCAACTTTGGGGTTGTATTGGGGAAATTGAAAAGCAGTTGAAAAGCATTGAGCTCAATTGTTCAAAAAGAAAAGCATGAGAAAAAGAAAAGAAAAGAAGAAAAGCATGAAGATGAGCTCAATGGAAAAGAAAAGGGAAGAAGTTGGGAAACAATTGAGATTGGTTAAGAAAGAGAATTGAACTTGAACCTTGAATGATGAATAAGCTCTTTTGAATCAAAATTTTGTGATCCAGAAAAACCAATTTTTCTTGTTAAGCCCAACCTCATTACAAGCCTTGGAAAAGTCCTTTTGATGGCGTTTGCATGTGAAGATGTTAATTGTTTAAGATGAATGGCAATTTTATTTCATGCAACTTGTGAATAATAAAGAGTGGAGTGCTACCCTAAATACTTGAGTGATTGACTGAAACACTTGCTTGGTGAGAACTTCTAAATTTCATGATTGCAATTTTGCTTAGTGGATTGATCATTCATAATATGTAACATCTGTTGAGGAATGTGTGAGATAAATGAATTGAAAGCATGCATGCATCTTGATTTGATTAGCACTGACGATTTGAAATTAAGTAGTTCTCATCATGTACTTGAGGAATGTTGAATCATTGGATGAAAGCGTAGAAAGCCAACTTTTGTTTTGTTTATAGTTTTCTTTTGCTTGAGGACAAGAAAATTTCTAAGTTTTGGGTTGCGATAACGGTTGAAAAACCGTTATTTTCATATGCTATTTTGGACCAAAGTACACCCTTTACTGCTTAGAATGAGCTTAAAATCAAGTAAAACTCAATAAATGAGTCAGTTGAGAGTCAAAAGCTGTTTTTAGCGATATTATGCTTGTTTTGCATTGTTTTCCAGCAAATCTGAGGAAAGTGAAGGTTGGGGATGAAAATGAAGGTCGTAGACTCAAGGAAAATGAAGAAAATTGAAGAAAAGAAGAGGACGGTTTTGCGGCACAAGGGAAACCGCCGGGCGGTAGACCTCTACCGTCGGGCGGTGGCGCGATTTAGGGTGAACCACCGGGCGGCAAAGTGTGACGCCAGGCGGTTGTCAGATGGGCTTGGGCCTATTTTTTGTTGCGCTCCTCAGTTATAAATAGCCCTGTTGCGATTTCCTATTCATTCTTTTGACAAAAGAGGGCGGCCAAACCTACTTTTCACTCTCTGGAGAGGATCTCTTGGATGCTTAGGGTCCTTTTCATATTTTCATCTTGGTTCACCATGACAATGGTGAACTAAACCCTTTTGTTGTTGGGGGAACAATGTAATCTTTTGATACTCTCTTTTATTGAAACTCTTGTTTAATTATATGATTTTCATATGCATTTATTATCAATTGTTGGGTTCTCATCAGTGCCTAAAGCTTTTATCGTTTAACTCATTCGATAACTGTTATTTGCCTATATTGATACGAGGACGTATAGTAATGTCACGAACTAGTGAGTAATTCCTTGGTTAAGCAATACCACCTAGGGATAGGGGGTAGGACGACCAATTGTTTTTGCTTCTGTTTGTAATGTGTTGCTAGTTACTAGGGGAGGCTAGGGATAGCAAGCCGGTAATTAGTAATAGGCCCTTTTCGCCGAGGGATCGGGTTAAGGGGAGGCCAAGAAAGTTTGCATAACAATTAGATAATAAAGCAATTTAAACAAGAGGAGTAAATACGAGAGAGATGATTAGATGAAATTGTAAACCCCCAACAATTCAATTCATTCATACTCTTTTCTAGTCAATTGAATCAACCTCATTGCATGTTTATTTTCTTCTCTTGCATCCACAACAATTATTAATTTTTCTTTCACAAGTCTTACGATTTTGATTCACACGAACGATAAGGCCTTTCGAGTCTCATGGGAAGAACGATAATGGGTTATACCATTTTTATTACTTGAAACGATATGGTACACTTGTCATTCAGTTAATAATTGTTGTGGTGAATGAAATGACAGAAAATAAACATGCAATGAGTGATTCAATTGACGAGAAAAGAGTATGAATAAATGGAGTTGTTGGGGGTTTACAATTTCATCTAATCCGCTCTCTCTTATTTACTCCTCTTGTTTAAATAGCTTTATTATCTAATTGCATGCAAACTTTCTTGGCCTCCCCTTAACCCGATCCCTCGGCGAAAATGGCCTATTACTAATTACCGGCTTGCTATCCCTAGCCTCCCCTAGCAACTAGCAACGCATTACAAATAGAAGCAAATACAATTGGTCGTCCTACACCCCTATCCCTAGGTGGTATAGCTTAACCAAGGAAATTCTCACCATTTCGTGACATTACTGTATGTCCCCGTATCAATAAAGGCAAATATCAGTTACAAAATGAGTTAAACAATAAAAGCTTTAAGCACAGTTTGAGAATCCAACAATTGATAATAAACGTATATGAAAATCATATAATTCAAACAAGAGTTTTAATAAAAGAGAGTATCAAAATATTACATTGTTCCCCCAACAACAAAAGGGTTTAGTTCACCATTGTCATGGTGAACCAAGATGAAAATAATGGAAGCTATGGAAAGCAAACCCTAGAAAAGATGAAAATGAGCCTAAGCATCCAAGAGATCCTCTCCAGAGATTGAAAAGTAGGTCTGGTCGCCCTTCTCTGTCAAAAGAATCAGAATGAAATCGAACTAGGGCTATTTATAGCTGAAGAGCGCAACAGAAAACAGGCCCGAGCCCAACAGGCAACCGCCCGGCATCACACTTATGTCGCCCGACGGTTTGCCTCTTTGCCGCAAAACCGCCCGGCGTCAGGGGTCCACCGCCGGGTCTAAAATAGCACATGAAAATAACGGTTTTTCAACCGTTATCAGAATGGCAGGGGGAAATGGTCTTTCCTGGTCGCTTGATTCAGCCTCCTATAGTCAATGCAGACTCTCTAGCTGTTCTACACTCTTGTGGGAATCGGCTCATCCCTCTCATTTTTCACAACAGTGAGGCCGGTCTTCTTGGGCACAACATGGATGGGGCTCACCCACTGACTGTCTGAAATAGGATAGATGATCCCAGCTCGCAAAAGCTTCGTCACCTCCTTCTTAATCACGTCCATGATCACGGGGTTTTGCCTTCTCTGTGGCTGTGTCACTGGTTTTGCCCCATCTTCCAACAGAATCCTATGCATGCATTTGGATGGGCTAATACCAGGGATGTTCGCTAAACTCCAACCTAGGGCTTTCTTATGCGCCCTTAACACTTCAAGCAACCTCTCCTCTTGAACAGAATCAAGGGACGTGGAAATTATGACCGGTTTCCTCTCATCATCCTCCAAGTATACGTACTTGAGGTCTTCTGGGAGTTGTTTCAGCTCAAGAGTGGGTTCCTGCAAGTCAGATTCAAGTGTACTTCCTGCAACGTGGTTAATGCATTCTGACTCTAAAGAATGTACAAGTAAAGGCAAAACACCCATCTCATCACAATCCAAATCAGTGTCCATCACAGATATGTCAACAACACCATCAATATCACGCATACAATCAATATCTTGGACATCACAATTCGCATCAAAATCAACATCAAATTCAACATCATTCTCAATTCCTGTCTCAATTCCAGATTCAATGCACGAATGTAAAGAAGATAGAAAAGAATGTTTCTTCTCATGCAAAGAGTGAAAGTCGTGAACAACAAATTCATCAATAATGTCATCCAATGCATCAATCCTAAACACAGAATGGTCCTCAGCTGGAAATTTCATTACATCAAGGATATTAAAATGAACAACAATATCAGCAAATTCCATAGACAAAGTTCCAGCATACACATCAATCTTAGTTCGGGCAATTTTCAAGAATGGCCTGCCTAAGATAATGGGAGCGGATCCATGAGAGAATCCCTCCTCCATCTCTAAAACATAAAAGTTAGCAGGAAAAATCAATTCACCAACCCTAACCAAGACATCCTCTATGAAACCTGTTGGGTGGGTAACACTCCTATTGGCCAACTGAATGACCACACTCGTGGTTTGCAAAGGACAAAGAGACAAAGATGAATATATAGACAAAGGCATGACATTAACAGAAGTACCCAAATCAAGCATGGCATTCTCAAATTTACTGTTTCCAGTCACACAAGGAATGCAAAATATACCTGGGTCCTTGCACTTCTCAGGAATGTGCGGGACCGACTTACCAATAAGCGCAGATACATTCCTTCCCATGGTAATCCTTTCATTGCCCTTCATCTTCCTCTTGTGTGTGCACAAATCCTTCAAGAATTTGGCATACCTTGGAATTTGTTTAATGGCATCAAGCAGAGGTATGTTCACCTCTACCTTCCTGAAGGTCTCCAATATCTCGTTGCCCACCTCTTCCATCTTTTTACTAGGAAGTGCCCTTAAAGGGAAGGGAAGAGGGATAGGCCGATCATACAAAGGAGAAGGCGCCCCAGTGGTGGTGGTGGAAGAAGAAGAAGGTCCACCTGAAGAAGAACCACTGGGAGAAGAAGAAGATCCACCCACCTCAAATGCCTTGCTTGGACCATCATGGTCCTCTTTTCTAGGACAAGTAGCAGGCATGGGTGTAGGTGTAGAAGTGGGCTCTGAAGGCACAACAATCTCCTTTCCTGATCTGAGGGTAATGGCACTCACATTCTTCGGATTCTGCACAGTCTAGGATGGTAACTTATCAGAATTCTGAGACTGCGCCTGGTTTATCTAAGTAGCCATCTGACCAATCTGGTTAGTGAGACTCTATATGGAAGCTCTAGTCTCCTGCTGAAACTGCGAGTTTTGCATAGTCATCTGTCTCACTAACTCTTCCAATGAAGGTTCAGACGAAGTGGAAGGTTGGGCAGGTGCCTCTTGCTGCTACTGTTGTTGTTGCCTCTGGTGTTGTTGCATAGGTGGAGGCACATATATGTTAGGTGCTCCAGCATTCTGGAAAGGTGGCGCCTGCTACTGACGCTGTGGCGCATTGTTCCATCTAAGATTGGGGTGATTCCTCCACCCTGGGTTGTACCTATTGCTGGACAAGTCATGATTTTGCTGTTGTGGCTGCCTGTTATTGTAGATGTTCGTAGCATAAGCTTTAGGCGAATCAGGAGCAACAGAGTGCTGCAAAGTAGGACAGGTATCTGTATAGTGGTCACTAGAAGGACAAATAGCACATAGTCGTGCAATAGATGCAGATGGAGTTGCAGATCTCTGGTTGGTAGTCAACTGTGTCACCAACTTCGCAAGAGAGTCAATCTTGCTTTCCAACTTGCTTTCAACAGTTGATAAAGATTGGGCAACAACATCATGTACGCCCCTCACCACAATGGCATCATTCCTGGTGCTAAACTGTTGGGAGTTGGAGGTCATCTTCTCAATCAATTGCCTGGCCTCAGCAGGTGTGGTGTCTCCAAGAGCTCCACCACTGGCAGCATCAATCATACCCTGATCCATGTTGTTCAAACCCTCATAGAAATACTGGATAAGGAGTTGTTCAGGTATCTGATGGTGGGGACAGCTAGCACAAAGTGTCTTGAATCTCTCCCAATACTCATACAAGGTCTCTCCACCTAGCTGCCTAATCCCAGTTATGTCTTTTCTGATAGCTATGGTCCGAGATGCTGGGAAAAATTTCTCCAAGAACAAACTCTTCAGATCATCCCAGCTAGTGACGGATCTAGGCGCCAACCCATACAACCAATCCTTAGCAACACTTTCCAATGAATGAGGCAATGCCTTCAAGAAGATGTGCTCTTCAGGAACATCATGAGGTTTCATAGTGGAACAGACAATGTGGAATTCATTCAAATGCTTAAGTGGACTCTCACTTGCAAGACCATGAAACTTGGGCAACAAATGGATCAGTCCAGTCTTGAGAACAAATGGAACGTCCTCATCAGGATATTGGATGCACAAGCTTTCAATATCGAAATCAGGTGTAGCCATCTCCCTAACATTCCTCTCACGAGGTGGAGGTTGTGCCATATTGTTCTCAGTGTGAAAAACAACATAATCAGAATCAGAATCAAGTGCAGATGCAACAGATGCAGTAGATGCAGTAGATGCAGTATGCACAAAGTACTCAGCAGTGGATGCAGATTCAGCAGCAGGATAAACAGTATCTAATAGAACAGACTCAAAAACAGACTCTAAAGACAAATTCCTAGAATGCCTAACTAACCTATGAAACATCCTATCAATCTCAGGATCAAAGGGTGGTATGAATCCAGGATTTCCTCTAACCATGCACTAAGTCACAACACCCTGTAATCATGAATCAATAGCACAAAAATCTCAAAACACAGAAAACAACACAAGACAACACAACTCAGACAAACACAAACACAACACAAGACTTAAAACTGAACCATTGGTCCCGGCAACGGGGCAAAAATTTGATGGGTTGTCGCGGCCCATACGAATTTGATTGCATATAAGAAATGCAGCATAGCTAGGAAGTGACTCCTAGGTTGTCTCTCAAGGACCAAACTGTGGTTCGAGAATCAGGTCTCACACAAAGTGGGAGGGGTTTTTAAAGTGTTTGAGATGATAATTAAACTCAATTAAAATGCATAGAAATTAAACACAACCGAGTAAGATAGAAAACATTAAAGTAAACTAAAATGCTAAACCCAACATTGCAACCAACAACTAACTAGCACAGTTAAATTAAATTAAATGCGAAACTAAATTAGAGAAATGAAAAACAAATAAATTTACAATTCAATCTAATTTAAAGCTAAAGAAATAAACATATATTTTTTTTTTTTTACCAATTCCCACTACACATGCTCCCACCAAATAAATTAAATTGCAAATGCCAAAAAATTGACCTCTCGGCCATGACCTCCTTTTACCATTCAAACCAAGAGCAATTTAAAAATGTGGCTGCAGCCCTCCCATTGATTCCAGCCGCTGCTAGTGTACAACATATTAATCCCAAGGAAAGGAAAGTGAGGTTCTCCAAAAGCTTAATGAAACTAACGTGTGTTTCTCAACAAATCACGTGGCAGTTGCATTTTTTTCAAATTAATTCAAGGCATCACATTTGAATGGGAAACAAGATTGGAAACGTAGCCCCTTCTTCTAGCGCATACAAGCAAAATAAGTAAATGAAAACTCCATCCATCTAGGCACCGGACCCCACCATACACCACTTTGAATATAAAATGCGTCTTAAAGAAAATACTATTCCACCATTTGATGCCAATGAAACATCACTCTCAAAGAATGGGAAAGAAATTTGCTGGACGTGACCCTTAGTTTGCCGTGAATCAGCATCCAACAAAGAAAAAGAAATTACTTGCTAACAAATACCCGTGACTGACAACAAGCCAATAAAGCCAGCACCTCTCATTAAATAAGCATACCATCACATTACTCAATCAATTCATGAGCAGTACCCCTTTTGTTTTCCAACCTAGTACCCGTGTACACTTCTAAGAAAGTAAATGCTATCAGTGTGGCAGCATATTATCCCAATAAAAGAAATTGAATGGAGCTTCTCGTCCTTAAGAAAATGAAAGCAGCAACCTCAACAAAGGTAACAACGTGAATAAAAATTCAGGAACTCATCTCCCTTCCAGAGCCCAAAAACCAACGTTTCAGAGAAAAACCCAAGCAGAGTGACAAGAAAACAAAATGGAGATGCTACTTCATTCAACCATGAAAAACCGTGTCTCTCCCTCCCATGAGTGTCGTAAATCAAAGCATAAAAGGAGATTGTTTTTTTTATTCCTTGGTAGCAGCGTAACAAGCAACAAAGCTAAAGAAAAGAAATTGCTTCTTCATTTCATGAACCAGTATTCACACCCCTAGAAAAATACCGAGAGCTCCCCCAAAAAGCCAAGAGCCTTTCCCCCCACAAAAACCAAACATCCCAATCTCCCCCGTATGCAAAGTGATGGCTGGAACAAATCCTAGGGCCGTGAGTGTCTACAAAATGGGTGGGGTCCACCTACAATAAAACCTTAGATGCCATGTCATGTTTTTTTACTATTGGGCTTAGTCCAAATTAGCAAAATTAGCCCACATTACAAAAATTTGGTCTACAAATTCTAAACCACTAAATTAAAGTTTGACTAAATCTAAAATGAGTTTGTAGAAATTCTTCAATAGCTTGGTGCCCTTCCAAAAGTCTCACAGTGTAATTCCAAAATTTGCCTTGGAAATACAAATAGGAATAATTAAGCTCAAATGATTCCAATTATGTAAAATAAGAATTATTGGTTTAATTTAGCCCAAATGGTGAAAATGACACAATAACTAAGAATTAAGCACAATTCATCAACACAATTAGGCGCGAAAAACTAAGTAAATGGTATAAAATATTGATTCATCACCTTGTCTTGTAGGGACTGTTTTAAGGCCAATTCTATCCTCCAGCCAGAGCAATGGGGCTCTTGGGAGGAAGAATTACAACAGGATGCAAGTTTGATGGCCTTGATTCAGGATTTATTGTTGGACCCTTCATCTCATGAGGGTTATGAGTTACGGAAGGGTAGATTGTTCTTCAAAGGAAAATAGGTGTTACCAAAATATTCTTCCAGTTTGTCTACTATAATTAAAGAGATGCATGAGTCTCCTACATGGGGCCATAGTGGTTATTTTTGGACATTTAAAAGGATCTCGGGGGTTCTTTATTGGGAAGGTATGAAAAGAGATATTAAAGAGTGGATCCAACAGTGTGAACTTTGTCAACGAAACAAAGCTGAAACACTTGCTCCAGCAGGCTTATTACATCCTCTACCCATTCCCACTCAAGTTTGGTCTGACATCTCTATGGATTTCATTGGAGGCCTGCCTAAAGTCCAAGGGAAAGACACCATCCTTGTGGTGGTGGATAAACTCACGAAGTATGCTCACTTTTTGGCCCTTGCTCATCCCTTTACAGCAGTAGAGGTTGCTCAATTGTTCATTAAAGAAATAGTAAAACTTCATGGGTTTCCCTCTACAATTGTCTCCGATAGAGACAATATTTTCTTAAGAAATTTTTGGAAATAATTGTTTAGACAGGCTGGTACAAAACTCAGGTTCAGCACTGCATATCATCCCCGATCCGATGGCCAAACTGAAGTGGTTAATCGCTGCCTAGAGACTTATTTGCGTTGCATGACTGGTACACATCCTAGCAAGTCGCCGCAGTGGTTATCATCGGAAGAATTCTGGTTTAATGCTAACTACAGTAGTTCTACTAAGATGTCTCCTTTTAAGGCTCTTTATGGTCATGACCCTCTTATGTTGCTCAAAGGTTCTACTATCCCATCAAAGGTGCAAAGTGTGAATCAATTAGAACAAGAACGGGATGAGGTATTGCGGGAGCTGAAGGATAATTTATGCAAAGCCCATGAACAGAACAAGAAACAGGCTAATAAACATCGGAGGGAGGTGGAGTTCCAAGTGGGAGATTAGGTGTATCTTAAGTTGCAACCCTATCGTCTGAAATCGCTGGCTAACAGACCTAATGAGAAGCTTAGACCCAGATTTTACGGTCCTTATGTAGTCCAGGAATACATAGGACCTGTAGCGTATAAATTGGACCTTCCTGCCCACAGTAGAATTCATCTGGTTTTTTATGTCTCCCTCCTCAAATGTGTTGTCCAACCAACCACTCCAGTTCAACCTCTTCCCCCTACACTTACAGAGAATTTGATGTTAGAGGTTTTATAGACATGAAACCAGTTTAGATCAACAATCTTTGTTGATATCAACTTCCTTTCCTTCCAAAACGTTGTAAACTCATGATGTTTTTCCTTGTCGAATATTTACTCGCTCAGATTATTAGCTCGAGATCTTGGATCCGTAAAGGTAGATGTGCAAGATATTCTTCTGGTATGAGTAAAGAAGATCTAGAGGGTTGGAATAAAAATGCACAAGAAAGGACCAAGATTGCACAAAATGCTTCACAAATGCACACAATGCTCAAATGATTCAAAAACAACCGATTATGGACCCCTTTATATAGCAAATGATCAAGGAATGAAGCAATGGATCGAAAAATGACCGTTTATAGTCGTTACAACGGCTAGAAAATGAGTTCCAACAGTCATATGCACGTAATAATCGATTATTACTCGAAATAATCAATTATTGTTTGAAAAAATAGAAGCCTAGAAAAGTGACAATCGATTATGGCTTCAGAATAATCGATTATTGCGACCCGCAATAACTCTAAGGGACTAGATAATCGATTATTGCACGAGAATTTTTGAAAATATGAAAAACGCAACACAGAAGACCCTTAGGCAATTTCTAGGATCCCTAAATCCCTTATAAGCTCATAAAATCTATCATCGGGCAATGCTTTGGTGAAAATGTCTACTAATTGGTGCTTGGTATCAAGATACTCTATCTCACAGTCCCCCTTTTGGATATGGTCTCTAAGGAATGAAGCAATGGATCGAAAAATGACCGTTTATAGTCGTTACAACGGCTAGAAAATGAGTTCCAAAAGTCATATGCACGTAATAATCGATTATTACTCGAAATAATCAATTATTGTTTGAATAAATAGAAGCCCAGAAAAGTGACAATCGATTATGGCTTCAGAATAATCGATTATTGCGACCCACAATAGCTCTAAGGGACTAGATAATCGATTATTGCACGAGAATTTTTGAAAATATGAAAAACGCAACACAGAAGACCCTTAGGCAATTTCTAGGATCCCTAAATCCCTTATAAGCTCATAAAATCTATCATCGGGCAATGCTTTGGTGAAAATGTCTACTAATTGGTGCTTGGTATCAAGATACTCTATCTCACAGTCCCCCTTTTGGATATGGTCTCTAAGGAATGAAGCAATGGATCGAAAAATGACCGTTTATAGTCGTTACAACGGCTAGAAAATGAGTTCCAACAGTCATATGCACGTAATAATTGATTATTACTCGAAATAATCAATTATTGTTTGAAAAAATAGAAGCCCAGAAAAGTGACAATCGATTATGGCTTCAGAATAATCGATTATTCGACCCGCAATAGCTCTAAGGGACTAGATAATCGATTATTGCACGAGAATTTTTGAAAATATGAAAAACGCAACACAGAAGACCCTTAGGCAATTTCTAGGATCCCTAAATCCCTTATAAGCTCATAAAATCTATCATTGGGCAATGCTTTGGTGAAAATGTCTACTAATTGGTGCTTGGTATCAAGATACTCTATCTCACAGTCCCCCTTTTGGATATGGTCTCTAAGAAAGTGGTGCCTAATTTCTATATATATGGTTCAAGAGTGCATTATGGGATTCTTAATAAGATTGATGGCACTAGTGTTATCACACTTAAGAGGTATATGGTCAAGATAAATATCAAAATCCTCTAATTATTGTTTCATCCATAATATTTGGGCACAACAGTTACCTGCAACAATATACTCGGCCTCTATGGTGGATAAGGCTACACAAGCTTGTTTCTTAGAATATCAGGAAACTAAGGAACTACCCAAGACGTGACAAGTACCACTAGTACTTTTTTCTATCCATCTTACAACCGACATAATCTGCATCTGAAAATCCTACAAGATTAGGTTCAACCCCACAAGGATACCACAACCCAAAAGATACAGTCACCTTAAGGTACTTAAGGATACGTTTAACTGCGGTAACGTGAGACTCTCTAGGACTAGCTTGGTACCTAGCACAAACACATACACTTTGCATTATATTTGGCCTACTAGCAAAAAGATATAACAATGAACCTATCATGCCTCTATACAAAGTTTCATTTACGAACGTACCTGATTCATCCTTGTCGAGATAACATGATATATCCATAGGAGTTGATGCCTCCTAAGCTTTATCCATTTCAAACTTCTTTAGGACTTCTTTACAATATTTAGTTTGAGAAAGAAACATAACTTTTTTTCATTTGCTTGATTTGTAAAACAAGAAAGAATGTTAATTCACCCATAATTGACATTTCAAACTCACCCTACATAGTCTTATCAAAGTCCTCGCAAAGAGATTGACTAATTGATCCAAATATAATATCAACATATACCTTTTCTTGGTATTTGAAATTTAAAATATGGAATGATTTTCATGAAGAAAATCATGAGTTAATAATAAGTTTCTTTTCATATAAGTGCAATGTAATTTTATCAAGTTTAATGTGGTTCTTCATTTTCTCTTTTATTTTTTTTTTTAATTTTTAATAAAATATTCATGTAACGAAGGTTGTGTCTAACATAAACTTATTTAGAAATAAGAAAATTAAACAACAATGGTAAACATTAATAAAATAATTTAATAATGTTAACAAATATTTTTTTTAAATTATAAAAAAAAACTAATAATCAATTTTAAAAATATTTAAAATATCTTAATTTTTTTCAAATTCTAGTGAAATATTTTTTTATATAAAATTATAAAACTCCATCTAAAAAAATCACACAAAGAAAAAATATTAAAATAATAATAATTTAAATTTAAATTTGTTTTCTTTGATAAATAAAAATCATGACAATAAACATTAAATTATTATATATTTAATTTAAGTTTTAAGTTTCTGATAAATTTAAAATCTTATAACTAAATCTTTATTAAATATCTAGAGTTCTCAAAATAATTATATTTTTCAATTAAGTTATTGTCCTTTATTTTCTTTATTAACTAGGTTTATCTTATCCATCACCTTACTAATTATTACTAAATAATTTGTGGTCATGTTATTTTATAATTTTATAATTTATAACTTTATAATTTTATAATTTTAATATTTTATAATTTAATTCTCTAATTCGATAATTTTATAATTCAAACACTATAATTTTATAATTTTATAATTATATAATTATCCAATCTTATAATTTTAAAAAAATAAAGACTATTAAAACTCAACTCTTCTGTATACTTTGTATAATTTATATAGAGATTAATGTTAATGTTGTTAAACAATTAATTCAAAAGCCAAAGTACATAACGTATGAAGATACCTACGTGAACATATCCATTAACTTTTCATTTTCCCAATTTTGTACATGAACAATACCCATCCTAAAAGCTCAAAAACTTCATACAATGTATTAAGAAGCTAGCTGCTACACAATTTAATACTCTACACTCTGAACAACCCGCAAAGGTGACAATTCTTGGCAGTGGCAAAGAAATGAAAGAACAACAAGCTAATTTAATGGAATGGCCATCAGAATTTTTGGGTGCATTCATATATACTTTGCATTTACTTTTGAGAATGACCAGCATAATTTTTGGTTGCATTGCTCTCAGGTCTTGGTAGTGTTCTTGAGAATGAATTTGAGGAATTAAGCACTTCCAATGCTGCTAGAACTTCCACCATAGGGGGTCTAAATTTGGGGTCAGTGTTGAGGCATTGCAGTGCAAGTGCAGCTGCAGCCATTGCCCCTTTCTTAGAGTATTGACCCCCCAACCTTGTGTCCATTATTCTCAAAACTCTTCTGTTGTCACTCAAAAATGGCTTTGCCCAATCCACCAAGGTTTCATCTGAAAATCCAGGTCTGTCATCTTCCACAGCACGCCTACCAGTAAGCAATTCTAACAACAGTACACCAAAGCTGTATACATCACTTCTTGGTGCCAGGTGACCTGTTCAGTTGATGATCAACTTAGAAATCAGCTAAGGATGACTATTGAAATGACCTTTCAAAAGTATTTAGAATAAAGATGAACTAGTTTGAGCTAAATTTAGATTTCAAACTTTAATACCTGTAGCAACATACTCTGGTGCAGCATAGCCTTGAGTTCCTATTACTCGAGTTGAAACATGAGTATTATCTCCAGTTGGACCATCCCTTGCCAAGCCAAAATCTGAAAGCTTTGCATTGAAGTCCTACATATGCATTAGGCTACTCTTTAAGAATGGAAACTTGTGTGTAAACCAGAATATGTAGTCATTACAGATCCACAAATCAAGCTTTTAATGTCACATACTGAATCAAGTAGGATATTGGAAGCCTTTAAATCACGAAAGATGACATTTTGATCCAGGGAATGTAAGAATGCTAGTCCTCTTGCTACACCAATTGCAATGTTGACCCTTGTAACCCAAGCCATAGGTTGAACCCCTTCTGCAGAAACAGAAAACAAAATTTTAGGGTAGGATGAGTTGATATAGCAATGTTGGTTCACCTCAAATTGGTATTGTAAAAGCTTACAAAAATATGCTTAGAGTGAAATGAACTTACTTCGGAATAAATGATTCTCCAAACTTCCTTTCTGCATGAACTCATAAACCAGAAGCCTGTTTTTACCCTCCAAACAATAACCAATAAGTTTCACCAAATTGTCATGCTGATGCTGCCCAAGATAACTGACTTCTGCCTGCCAGAACAAAGGAAGTAAAACTAGTCATTAGCACAGCAAGATCATTGATTAGTCAGGCTAAAAAGAAAACTTTGGTTTATGATTCTTGTTACACATACAAGCCATTCGTTGTGGCCTTGGAAGCTTTCTGGTTTAAGATTTTTAATGGCCACCACAATTCCAGTGCCTGGTCTTGTGGGAGCATATGTATTCTCATCAATCCATCCTTTGAAGACACGCCCAAATCCTCCCTCTCCAATCAAATTTTCCTTCCTGAAATGTTTAGTGGCCTCCTTTAGATCATTCAAGCTGAAGGACTTTAGGCTACTAGAGATGGATACGGAAACATTTGATTCTGAAGTTTTTGGAGCATGATTTTGTGAAGAAGAATTTGAATCCTGCCTTGGCTTACTTGCAGGCCTCTTGTCTCCTACAAACATATAAGAAGCAAGTTAAGAACAGCAATGAGATTAACTTTCCAACATAATTGTTCAAGGAAATTTCTAACTGTAAAATCAGCAAACAAGTTATGGGCAGGCATCTTGGATTAGAAGTTCTGGGCAAACGTCAGTGCTTTGCAGTGAACATAAAGTTTTAAGCATCAGAAACTAAATAGGAAAAGTCCAAACATTGAGCATGACAAACAAAAAGTCAAACTTGAAACTCTTTGTGAATAGTGCACAAACAAAGGGGAAAAAGACACAGAGTGGCTTCAAAGCACCAAAGAAGAAAGTAAAGCCATCAGCCCATGAAGATGATCATAATGAAGAGAAACCAACCAGAAAAATTGGAGGAAGATACATGAGCAATCGGTTTTCCTTTCGCACAAGTGTTTCCCATGATGAAACGTGTTGCTGTTAAACCAAACCAGCAAAACTCATGAAGGAAAAGCAGAAGAAGAAGAAGAAGATGATGATGATGATGATGATGAAGAAAAAGAGTATGAGGAAAAGTCTCAGAAACTGAAAGTGATTTATCTAGTCTAACCAAAAAGAAAATGTCCACAGCAATGCCATGGTTAATTAGCTCAAGGGGCGAGTCGTCAACTTTAGGTTCAACCAGAAAATAATTAAAAATGCAATAATTTGCTTTCATGAACCTTCATAGCACAATTGCAAGCCAGCACTTATTGAACATTCCGGGGTCAGATTTTGACCACATTATATGACACACTTGGTTTCAAAAGTTGTGACGTGAAAATTTGAAACTAGATTAAAGTTGCCTTTTAACTCAGACAAGGATTAACTATGGTTTACAAATAACATTAATTTCATATATGATATGAAATATTTTAATGCAAGAATTGTAGTTGAAATTGATATAACTACAAGATATAATATTTTATAAGAAAATTCAATCAGAGATGCGAAAGCTGAAAATTAATTAAAATATGTTCTTCAAATTTAAAATCAGCTTGAATTTTATTTTAAAACTTTAAAATATTAAAATTTTAAATTAATATTTTTCAAGTTCCTAAAATAATAATCGTCACTAAATACGTTAAACATTTGGATAAATAATTATTTTATGGGTTAAATATGTTTTTAGTTCTTATACTTTGGGGGATTTTGGTTTTAGTCCCTCTTCCAAACTAAGGTACAATTTAGTCATTCAACTTTAAAAAACTCTGGTTTTAGTCATTTTTACCAAATTTTTTTAACTTTATTTGTTGTTTCAAGCACGTTTCATTATAGCATTTGGATTGTTTACACTATTTTGACATATTTTTGTTTTAATGTTAACTGAGAAACGCGTTTGAAACAACAAATAAAGTTAAAAAAATTTGGTGAAAAAGACTAAAACCAGAGTTTTCTAAAGTTGGAGGACTAAATTGTACCTTAGTTTGAAAGAGGGACTAAAACCAAAATCGCCCCAAAGTATAGGGACTAAAAACATATTTAACCCTTATTTTATTTTCTAAATGTGTAAATTAATAATAATTTAGTTTTTCACTGAACAAAAATTTTGTTTAATATAAAAAGTATGATATTTATATTGTTATATAATTTAATAATATATTACTTCCTAGACTTTATTATGTGATCAGTTTAAAACTATTCTTTAGAACACAATTTAGTGTTAAACTCACTTTTATTTATTTATTTATTTATATATATATATATATATATATATATATATATATATATATATATATATATATATATATATTATGAAAATTTCACATTTTAACTAGTTCTCCTCAGTTCACTTATAATCTATTCTTACATAAAATAATAAAACTATAAACGAAGACATTAAAAACATAAATAGATGTAAACGAAATTATCAAACTAATGATATAATTTTGAAAATCTTATAGTCTATAAATCTTAATCAATTTTGAAAAAAAAATCTTATCTAACGCAAGTAGATAAATCTTAAAGGTTAAAATCATTTAGGTGTCCCTATTTTCGTAAGGTATTCCCAATTTGGTCCCCTTTCTTTAAACATTCCCAATTGAGTCCTTATAAGTGCTAATTTCAAACAAATTAGCCCCTGTCGTTAAAGATCGTTAACAGTGTTAAAATTGTGCAGAGGTGGGTAGATGACGTTGTTAAAATTCTCCTTTTGAGGTGTTAAAATTGTGCAGAGGTGTTAAAATTGTGCAAAGGTGTTCAAATTTTTCCCATTCTCCTCTGCACAATTTTAACACCTCTGCACAATTTTAGCACCTCAAAAGGAGAATTTTAATCACGTCATCTACTCACCTCTGCACAATTTTAACACCGTTAGCAATTTTTAACGGCAGGGGCTAATTTGTTTGAAATTAGCACTTATAAGGACTCAATTGGGAAAGTTTAAAAGAAGGGGACCAAATTGAGAACACCTTACGAAAATAGGGACGCCTAAATGGTTTTAACCAATCTTAAAATAATTATCATATTAACATAGTATAATTGTAACATCCCAAAATATCATATGCACATATAATATAATAGGATTTAGCTATTATAATATGTAAAAGCAGTTGAGAGATAGAGATAACAATATTTAAATATACAGTCATCCAAAATATAGAGAAAATTAAAACGAAATATAACTTCAGTGCAAGTTTCTAAAGTTCTCCAAAATGTAAGGCTACCTAAACTTTAAAGAGACTTATAGAGTGTTTCCCAAAATACAACTCATAATAAATAAATGCTAAGAGTCTTTCAAAATAAAAGTCATCTAACTAGGAGCTAATAGAAGTCCTAAGCACTAGGGGCTGGGTCTTCCTCAACTTCCAAAGCTTGCTCTAATGGTACATTATCACCTTTTGCTCACATCCAAAGGATTGAATGATCATCGCAAGGAGGAAGGCAAACACATGCAACACATACAACGCAAGGGTGAGCTAGGTCTCAAACAATCATACAATTCATTTCCAATCAATCTAGCATTTCCAAGAATATCCATACACACATAAACACGTGAGTCATCATAAACATAAGCATTTATTTCATAAAACCCATCAAAACAAGCATCCTATCATGTTAAGACTTCTAGACACGTCCGGACTTAGAAAAAATGTAGAGCTGGCGCGGGTTGTCCACTTGTGGTGGCCTCTACTGCTTTGCAAAGCCATTGCCGAGGAGTTTCACCCGACCACACACAAGGCTAGTCCGTTACCGCGGAATAGACCTCTAGTGATAGCGCCTACCCTAGGACCTACCACTACTCCCAACACACGCGTCAATCCTCTCTAAGTGAGAATGAAAGACCGTTGGAGTGTTAGGGATAACCCCCCATATGGAAGCCTCTCACATTCATTCAATACACTAACTGATCTCACCGAGAGATCTTACTTTCATAACCAATTCGACCACTTTAAATCACATGATATACCCTTTTGAATCAATAATATACCTCCCATGCCACATTAAGTCATATACACATCAACCATTCTTACTTTGCAATAAAAATCAATACACCCTTAATTTACCAAGAGCAATTAACCAGATAATTTGGACCGAAAGTTTTAAGCATGAGCCGAGCACTTAGTGCTTTGGCCGACCACTGGGAAAATGGACTGAGTGTCAGTGCAGGACCGAGCACCCTTTAACTGAACGGTCATGAACTGACTCGAACCAAAGAAGGAGGAACCCATGTATGACCGAGAGCAATACAAGACCGAGAGTACACGAGACCGAACAATTATCAACTGTCAAGGCTCAAGAGGAACCAACCACCTTTTCTGACCGAGAGCACACCAGACCGAGAGCAATACTAGACTAAGGACAATACTAGACCGAGAACACACAAGACCGAGAACATCACAAGGTCGAGAGCAGTACTAGACTGAACGGTTACCACTAGCAAGACTCAAGTGGGGCAAACCAATTTATGACCGAGAGTAACACCAGACCGAACAACTATGAGAAGAACCAAATCCTTCTCTGACCGAGATCCACAAGACCGAACGACCATGAGAAGAACCAATCCCTCTCTGACCAAGACACACAATACCGAACGGTCACGAGAAGAACCAAATCCTTCTCTGACCAAGACACAAAATACCGAATGGTCATAAGAAAAACTAATCCTTCTCTGACCAAAACCCATAAGACCGAACGGTCATGAGAAGAACCAAATCCTTCTATGAACAAGACCCATAAGACCGAACGGTCATGAGAAGAACCAAATCCTTCTCTGACCAAGATCCATAAGACCGAACGGCCAAATTCTGCAGAATTTTGCAGAATTCTGCAGAATTATGTAGAATTCTGCAGAAATATGTAGAATCAGGACAACACCCTATATAACCATTACTAACGATTTTTACCAACTTCTAACACCTTTAATTCTTGTTTTAGATACAATTAAACTTATCTCAATGATTCTAAACATCTCCATTACCTTTCTAAAGCAATTTACACTCCATTTTAACTCTGAAACACCAATTTCTCCAACTTAAAGACCCAAAACCCAATCTTACCTCTTTGCACCTATTTTGACCAATTTAGTGACTCAAACAAGTCACAATATAGTGGATAAAACTGCCCCAACAGTCCAATAACATTACAGATCTCATTTTCTCAAAATCACTATCTCACTTCCTCTAAAATGACCTAAAATTGACCCTAAAGACACTTGATTTCCTTTCTAACAGCACTACCTAAGAATTTTCATACAAAACAGATCCAACATACACAATTTCAGCATTCCAAATCATTCCAAAACAACATACGGTCATCACACACCAAATTTGCATATTAAACACCTCTATACATGCATTTCAAGTTAACTAGAATCAAATTCATGCTTCCACAACATACCACTACAAAGTTTGTCATTCATTCACATCACACAATAAAATAAGAAATAGAACTAGCTGCCCTTACCTCTAGTGTGAACAACCAAGTTCAAGAAGAAACCCTAAACCACTCGTTTGCACTCCCAAAACGTTAGAATCACATATAAATCATCAATTGATGATGGAGAATGAATTTTAGAACCAAATAGAAGCTAGATTATGGAAGAAAACGAAATGGGTTGCATGCAACAAGTTTAATCGCATGCTTACAACCCTAGGGCAAACGAGAAATGGGTTTTCTTACCGGTTGGAGGAAATGAAAATTCAATCGGTAGAAACGTTGCTCTTGAAGTCCTGAAGGTCTTGATAGCTTCAATTTAAGAAACCAATGGTTAGAATCTGAGTTGAGATGGAGAGAGTGGTAAGGAAAGAAAGAAAATGAAAGAATGCTTGATAGAAGAGGGGAACATTCTTCAGAAGCACAATTTAGGGGTGGAATTTAGAAGGTTAAGTATTTTACTTTACTAACATTACCCAACCTATCCTATGCTGCCACGCGTACACACTCACTAGTGGAAAAACGTTGTTTAACGTCGGTTATTTTGGGCTTTTGACGTCATTTACAGAACCGACGTCTATTCCAGTGACGTTAACTTTACATCAGTCAGGTAATGACAGACATCTATGTAGACGTCGGCTGTGTACTAATCTAATTTTGTTCGATTTTTTCTAGTATTTCATAGAAATAAACGAGATGTGGATACAGTAGATAATTTTCCCCTTTTTTCTGTTATTTAAACTAATATTCAATCAAATTAAGAAAAGAGACCTGACGTGGAAATAGACGTCAGGCGTAGCCACAATAGACGTTAGCATAGACGTCATTGGTCAACAAAAGAGACGTTTGTATGCGCTGGATCGTTTTGTCCACTATTACTTATTGGACGTCACTTTGTGTATTGACTGACATCTGTAGACGTCAGTTTTGCATTAACCGACGTCTACTGGGTATTTTTTTTTAATAAATATTTTATTTTTCGAATATAACCACACCTGAAATTCAGAAAAATTTCCCAGAACAATTGTTTATAATAAATAATTGTCTGTTTGAGCTATAAATAGATATAATTCAATCAAAGATCAAAAAAGTGAATTTATAAACTTAAACTAAACCTAAGTAATTGAAAAAAACAAAAATAAGTCTTGCTCTAGTTCCACTTTTGGAGAAGATAAGTTGTCCACTCCTGCCTTAACTGCTTTATCGTGTCTTCGGGTAAAACAGATGAATTGTTGAAGCGCTGCACAATTAATTGATTATTGATTATGGTTTGATATATGCTTAAAAGAATTAATTGATTTTTGATGTTTTCAAAGTAAGCATGATTATTACCTCATTCTAGTTAACTATAATGCTAGCTCGAATGATGGTCTTAATCCAAGACATCACATAGTACCCACATTCCCATGAACCTAGCTGTCTGTTACACTAAAATGATAAACTAAATATAGTCAAGAATTAAGATCATTGAATAACATAGTAAATGAATTAAAACTATAAATGCACCAAACCTTGGGATACAACACTTGATTTAGCTGACCTCGAGATTTACCTATTACTCTATTTACATTAAAATAGAAAGTAATATTAATATAAGTATGAAATCATAAAAAATTAAGGCCGACATGAATTTAAAAGTCATTTTTAGCGAAACACTTACCCTTGAAGCATGGTTTTGAAGTCATTTTTCATCTTCCTTTGCAGCGAACAAAAGAAGACAATTGTACTTTTTTTGGGAATGAGGACCACCAGCTGCCAATGAGCCCTGTTTGGAACATCATAAATAGTTAGTAAACTAATTAAGTAAACTTTAATTACCTTTTACATAAAACAAGGCATACCCATCAATGTATGGCACAAGGTATATGTCTCTGTTTGACTCAGTCATCCATGTTTGCAAATAATTTTGTTTGATTCCAGCTGTGTTACCACAACGTTGAATGGTCTGAGGTTCAACAAATCCGTAAACGGAAGACCGACCTTAGTCTACAATGACTGTGTCCATGTACCTATAACAACAAAGTTAACTTGTTACAAAGAATGCATCTAAATTAAAATATTATGGTAGACAAAAGTAACTATCTTACATGCACCAGAGTTGAATAATGGAAATATTCAACAACTTGTCTCCCGAAATGATCTCCGATACATCATTGAATGTGATATATATTGGCATATGGGGGGGGGGAGACCAAATACTCTTAAGTCCCAGTATATTTGTACTGATCCTTTGTTGAACCTGGGAATTCTTGACATTAGTTTTGCTATGGGATCATCCTCCGCTTCAGCCATGTCATCACCATCAACACCATCATCATCTTCATGTATTGGTACCTCATTCATTGGCTGCTTTTGAGGACGTGTGAATTGAAGATAACATTTTCAAAGTTATGAACAACTATGTTTAAATGATAATATAAAATTAGTAATGATAAAAATATTATACTTGTTGTGTAGCAATGTGTGTGATAATTAATGCTCTAGGCCAAGCTAAAAGACTTCTTATGGCCTCCCCCAAAAATTGAACTTCTAGAGTGGGTACAAGCACCTGAGCCTGATGATCCCGAACCTCGTCAATCATGACATGCACGTGCTGGGGTGATATGGGAACACCATGAATAGTCTGTCCACCCTCAACTACTCGTTCGACAGCCACAATGTGTGCGGGATCCCCATCAACCAACAAGTCATACTAACCAATGTAGTCAGTAGGTTCAATAGTAGAGCAGGATCCTTTGGTGCTGGCAGGAGGTGGTGTGGGAGTTTCAATTGGCACACCTAGGGTGCCCTGCGTCATGGATTGCAGCTTCTCTTCAAGCGCTCTTTGTATTTGTTTTTGTTCTTCTATCTGCTCATTGAATCGTTGCTCCATTTCACGAATTCTTTGTTCCCACTGAAGATCCATCTGCCTTAGTGCCTCCTGATTCGTTGATTGAGTTGTTTTTTGTATAGGGCCAAAGTAGTCACGAAGACCAATCGACCCATGAACTGCACGTACACGTCCTGGGTGCTCCGGTTTTCCAATGGTCGTTGTTAATATGTCCTCCCTACCTTGGGGAGTAAATGTTCCCTGTGTTTGCTGCTCAACCAACTCATCCTGCACATTAAACATGTTATGTTACTTAAATTGCAAGATATGATAAAAACACAATTAGACAATGTTTACAATTTCAACTTACAATTCTCTGTGAGATCAATACGGCTGAGGCAGATGTCATGTTCCCATCTGATTTCATCCGAGCAGCCTTCCACATCTCGTACCTTGTAGGTGGAGGTGCTAGGTCCGGGGACTCAAGCCCCAACTCATCCGCTCGATCCTTCCTAAGTTTCTTCTCCAGTTTCGCATAACTAACCTTTTACCCTGTAAAACAATTTTTATGCATAACTATATAATAATAAAAACTGCTTTGAAGACATTGTTGGTTAAGATAAATACCTTCAATTGCTCATTCTCTCTAGATTGACGAAACTGCATTCATGCTTCTTCTGTGAAGGAATAATGCTGAAATGGATTCTCATGTTGTTTGTCTCCAATTACATACAGACGTTTCAGCCTTGTCTTGAAATCCCTCCATCTCTTACATATCTGCGTTAAGATTTTCCTCCTTATCTCAAGTGCGTTTGGAAGATCATATTTTAGCTGTTTAAAACAAGAAAAATGTTAATAACATAATAAGATCAAAGAAATAATTATATCAAATTTCTTTTAAGTAACCATACTTGAACATCTTGCCTTAAGAGGTTCTTCTCGACCTCTGGGATGTCATCCCAAGTTGCATGAAGGATAAAAACATGGGTTTTGGCTATCTTACCCAGATAACTACTAAAGTTATCAGCATTTGGCCCTGATGCCACACCTGTTCTTGGGTCAATCTCAAGATGTCTCCTCTGCCCAGGAACCTGTCCGGATGTCGCTTCTGGCAAACGTGTCTCTCCTCGTGTACGTCTGCTCTGTGTTTAGGACCAAATATCATCATTCACAACATGATATATTTTCTCTTCATGCACAACAAAGGAGAAAGATTGTATATCATCAACATAACTGGCCATGAACTATGTTTGCTACTTAAGTTCTTGTACGGATTCATACCATCAGTTGCAAGTGTAAGTCTTAAGTTTCTTGGATCTGCACCAAATTCTGGAAATGTTTCATCGATCTTCTTCCACTATGGTGAGTCTGCTGGGTGTCGAAGAAGATTATCGAACTTTCTTCCTAAAACGTGTCATTTAAGGTTCTTTGCATCCTCCTTAATAGAGAACATACGTTCGAACCTAGGTATTATAGGCAAATACCACATGACCTTACCAGGTGCACCATCATTACCTTCTTCAGTGTTTTTGTCAGATTTCTTTTTAAAACGGCTTAAACCACATGTTGGAAAAAAAACTTTAGTGGAGCAAACTCCTTGATGTACAAAACACAATCATTGGGGCAAGCATGTATCTTCTGATATTCAAGACCCATTGGACATAAAACTTTTTTGGCCTCGTAATTTCGTATAGGAAGAGTATTATTTTCTGGAAGCATCTTGTTGTCTCACTGGCAAGCGTACCAGATCGTTCCAAGTAATATAATCGGTAAAACCCGATATCGTTCTTCCCAAGAGACTCGAAAGGCCTTATTGTTCATGTGAACTAAAATCGTAAGACTTGTAGAGAGAAAAATTAATTATGTGGAATGCAAAGACTGAAAATAAACATGCAATGTGTTGATTCAGTTGACCAAAAAGACTATGAATGAATGGAGTTATTGGGGGTTTACACCTCTTGTTTAAATTGCTTTGTTATCTAATTGTTATGCAAACTTTCTTGGCCTACCCTTAGCCCGATCCCTCGGCGAAAAGAGCCTATTACTAATTACCGGCTTGTTATCCCTAGCCTCTATAAGCGGAATAGCAAGTGTACCATATCGTATCAAGTAATAAAAATGGTAAAACCCATTATCGTTCTTCCCATGAGACTCGAAAGGCCTTATCGTTCGCATGAATCAAAATCGTAAGACTTGTGAAGGAAAAATTAATTAATTGTGGTGGATGCAAAGACAGAAAATAAACATGCAATGTGTTGATTCAATTGACAAAAAGAGTATGAATGAATGGAGTTGTTGGGGGTTTACAATTTCATCTAATCCGCTCTCTCTTATTTACTCCTCTTGTTTAAATAGCATTATTATCTAATTGCATGCAAACTTTCTTGGCCTCCCCTTAACCCGATCCCTCGGCGAAAAGGGCCTATTACTAATTACCGACTTGTTATCCCTAGCCTCCCCTAGAAACTAGCAACGCATTACAAACAGAAGCAAATACAATTGATCATCCTACCCCCCTATCCCTAGGCGGTATTGCTTAACCAAGGAAATTCTCACCATTTCGTGACATTACTGTACGTCCCTGTATCAATAAAGGCAAATATCAATTACCGAATGAGTTAAACGATAAAGGCATTAAGCACAGTATGAGAATCCAACAATTGATAATAAATGCATATGAAAATCATATAATTCAAACAAGAGTTTCAATAAAAGAGAGTATCAAAAGATTACATTGTTCCCCCAACAACAAAAAGGGTTTAGTTCACCATAGTCATGGTGAACCAAGATGAAAATAATGGAAGATATGGAAAGCAAACCCTAGAAAAGGTGAAAAGGAGCCTAAGCATCCAAGAGATCCTCTCAAGAGAGTGAAAAGTAGGTATGGCCGCCCTCCTCTGTCAAAAGAATGATTTGGAATTCGTAACAGGGCTATTTATAGGTGAGGAGCGCAACAGAAAAATAGGCCCAAGCCCAGCTGACCACCGCCCGACGTCACACTTTGCCGCCCGAAGGTGTGCCCTAAATCGCGCCACCGCCCGGCGTCAAGATCTGTTGTTCGGCGTCCTCTACTGGTGTCTTCTCCTCCTGTCTGACCGCCCGGCGCCAGGGGTCTACCGCTAGGCGGTCCCTAGACTCTTCTTTTCTTCGATTTTCTTGCTTTATCTTGAGTCTATGACCTTCCTCTTCATTCCCAATCTTCACTTCTATCAAATTTGCTTCCAAACAAAGCAAAACAAGCATAATATCGCTAAAAAAAGCGTTTGACTCTCGACTGACTCATTTATTGAGTTTTACTTGATTCTAAGCTAATTCTAAGCAGTAAAGGTTGTAGATTAGTCTAAAATAGCATATGAAAATAACGGTTTTTCAACCGTTATCAGCCTCCCCTAGCAACTAGCAATGCATTACTGAACAGAAGAAAAAATAATTGATCATCCTACCTCCCTATCCCTAGGTGGTATTTCATTAATCAAGGAATTTCTCACCAGTTCATGACATTACTGTACGTTCCCGTATCAATAGAGACAAACAACAGTTATCGAATGAGTTAAACGATAAAAGCCTTAAGCGCAGATGAGAACCCAACAATCGATAATCAAAGCATATGACAATCTTATAATTAAACAAGAGTTTCAATAAAAGAGAGTGTCAAAAGATTAGATTGTTTCCCCCAACAACAAAAGGGTTTAGTTCACCATTGTCATGGTGAACCAAGATGAAAATAATGGAAGAATGGAAGAGCAAACCTTAGATAGGATGAAAAGGAGCCTAAGCATCCAAGATATCTTCTCTAGAAGTGAAAATTAGGTATGGCCGCCCTCTTCTGTCAAAACAATGAGAATGAAATCGCAACAGGGCTATTTATAACTGAGGAGTGTCACAAAAAGCAGGCCCAAGCCCAGCAGACAACCGCCCGGCGTCACACTTATGTCGCCCGGCGGTTTGCGTCTTATCGCGAAACTGCCCGGCGCCAGGGGTCCACCGCCCGGCGGTTTGCCTCTAATCGCAAAACCGCCAGGCGTCCACGCCAGGGTGCCACTCCTCGCATATGGCCGCCCAGTGGTGCATTTGTGCCGCTGGGCGGTTCCTAGACTCTTCTTTTGTTGGTTTCCTTCCTCTGTCCTGAGTCTAAGCAAGTGTTTCACTCAATCACTCAAGTGTTTAGGGTGGCACTCCAACTCTTCATTATTCATAAGTCACATGAAATAAAATTGTCGTTCATCTCAAACAATCAAAATCATTACATGCAAATGCCATCAAAAGGACTTTTCCAAGGCTTGTAATGAGGCTGGGCTATCAAGAAAAATTGGTTTTTCTGGATCACAAAATCTTTGAATCAAGAGAGCTCATTTATCATTCAAGGTTCAAGTTCAACTCTCTTTCTTAACCAAGCTCACTTGTCCCCAACTTCTTCCCTTTTTCTTTTCTTTTTACATTGAGCTCATCTTTCATGATTTTTCTTTTTCTCATGCATTTTTTATTTTCAACACTTGAGCTCAATGCCTTTCTTTTTGCCATTCAAACTTTCCCCACAACCCCAACCTTGAACCTTGAATGTACTTACAATCATTAACCTAATTCAAAGTAAATAATTTCAACACAAGGGTTTTCACTCTGTTTAGGGCCAAGGTTCAAAAAGGGTATAAAATTTCAAGCACTTTGGGTAAAAATTTGGCTAAGTAAGGGCTTCCAAAAATGGCCTTGATCATATGACATATACATGCAATTCAATGAATCATCAAGACTTAGGCAATATCATTCATGCTTTCCTGTGATTAAATTCATATAACAATACAACTCTGGAGCTCAATACCTCACACAATATGCTTTCTCACACACATTCATTCATACACCCTGCTTAGCATCATAACCACAATCATAACTCATCACACATCTGTTTCACCAAATATCCACATGCAACACAACTCGATAATCATCCACATCAAATCATCATCAAACAGGCTCATCATGCAATTAGCCAGTCAAACATCTTCAGAAAAGTATTCAAGCCAAGCATACACACTGAAAATAAAATTAAACCTATTCTACGAATTTAAAACGTGAAAGTGAAAGAGAGAATCTAGGTTGCCTCCTAGTAGCGCTTGTTTAACGTCACGAGCCTGACACAAACCTGTTTAGCACTTGTCAGTAAGTGCAAATCCTTCCAACACCCATCAGTAGGTGTGCCTTCCTGGTATCCTTCAGTGGATACAAAAATTAGCATCTCTCAGTAGATCCTACCCCCAAAATTGTTCGAAAATTCAAAATTTACATGTTCAACAATAATGAAATAAACCTAAAATTAATATTTACAAAATAAATTGTCCCAGCAACATCACGTGTTGTCCTTTTTGTTGGTGTATCCAGTACACCGAATCCTCAGCTTTTTTTTATCCACTCGCTTGGTATGTCCACTGTATGGTGCCTCGATCTCCACCATCCCTTTCTCTTTCAACTCCTTCAACACTCACTCCTTCTTCTTGTATTTCACTTTAATGCCTGGATGGAATGGGTCTTCCTTTAATTTAGAATGGACGGGTCTTCCTTCTTGACTTACGGGTACCTGTAACATATTACAACTGTCAGTATAATCAATACCTGATGTGTTATCTTCAGATGCAGCTTCCTCCTTTAGCTTCTCATGTCTGTCTCTTCTCGCTAGTTTAACCTCATCCTTCTCATAACCAGTGTATAGAAGCAAATATTCCTCATCTCTCATCATTATTCTTCTATCATGAACACTAATAAACATCTTTGACGTTGCCATGAAGGGTCTTCCCAAAATCACAGGTATTTTTTTCATCATTCTCCACATCCATGACAACGAAATCAGCTAAAAACTCTAGCTGCTCCACTCGCACAATAACATCCTCCACTATACCAAGTGGTTCTGCTATAGATCCATCTGCCACCGTCACAGTAACACTAGACGACTTCAATACCAGCCCTCTGATTTTCCATAAGAAATGCTTGGGTATCATATTGATGCTAGCCCCATAATCTATCATAGCTTTTCCTATATCACAATCATTCAGAACACATGATATTGTTAAACATCCTGGATCATCTACCTTAGGCGGATGACTGCTCTTCTGAGGCTGAACAACAGGATCCTCTTCTTCATCAGTGAGTTCAACTATCTCTTCATTTTCTGGCTCAATGATTTCTTCAACAGGATCCTCTTCCTCATCAATGATTTCAACTTCATCTTCATTGCCTCTTTTCTCATTGACTTCATCAGCGCTCATCATCCCCTCATCTTCTTCCTTATTGCTTTTAAAGTTAGTTGGTTCGCCTTCTGCCTTCCTTTTGTTGCTTGTCAGAATAGCTTTGCACTCATCCTTAGGATTAACTTCAATGTTAGCCCTAAACTGATTCTTTTCGGTGGTTTCTATCCTTTTAGACAGTTAGCCAATCTGTGATTCCAGTGATCTGAAGCTGGCTTGATT
Organism: Vigna mungo; assembly: GCA_036885675.1. NCBI lineage: Eukaryota > Viridiplantae > Streptophyta > Magnoliopsida > Fabales > Fabaceae > Vigna > Vigna mungo. The sequence continues at coordinate 36,727,039 of CP144691.1, forward strand.
ATTGTTTAACTTAGACTCATAAGCTTTAAAAAATTTATCAAATCGGTCACTGAGGGCTCTGACCGTCTCAGTCAAGCTGCTCACCTGCTGCAATAAAGGTGAAGGTTGTTGCTGCCAGAAGCCTCCTACTTGCCCAGAAGAATTATTCTGGTTTTGTCCAATGCTGGGGTGGTTCTTCCAACCTTGGCTAGAACTGCCTTGGTTAAAATTACCTTGCTTGAACTGGAACTGGGCTCCCATATGGTTGACATCCTGCTGCATTTCTTCAGGAAAAGCGCATTGACCATTAATATGGTCACCACCACATAAATCGCAAAGTTGTTGAGTCTGAGAAATATTCCTTAACCCCGTTGGAAATTCAGATAGGACCTTTGTTAGCTTGTCCAGTTTTTGGTTAAGGAGATGATTTTGTGCAGCCATAGGATCATCTGCAAGGAGATGCAAGAGTCCTCCTTTCTGTACTCCCCTCTCATTTTGAGATACTTCATTCAGAGCCATCTCTTCAATCAATTCGTAAGCCTCATCTTCAGTCTTTCCATTTATATTGCCTGCAGCTGAAGCATCCAACATCATCTTAGACTGAGTATTTAGCCCTCTAAGGAAAGCAAGTAAATATGAGGTCTTATCAAATCCATGGACTGGAGTTTTCCTCAACAGGCCTTTAAATCTGTCCCAAGCCTGTCCGAGAGTTTCTTCCATTCCTTGCTTGAATGAAGAGATTTCCAGCTTCCCCTGATTGATCTTGGTCTGCGGAAAGAATTTGGTAACAAACTGTCTTGCCAAAGCATCCCAAGTTTGAAAAGTTCCTTCCGGGAATGAATGCAACCAATCTTTAGCGTTTCCTCCTAAAGAGAAAGGAAACAGGCTGAGTCTGACCCTATCATCTGAAACTCCAGTCATTCTGACAGTATCTCAAATTTCACCGAAGATAGTCAAATGCTTATATGGATTCTCATTTGACAACCCGTGAAATTGGTTGTTTTGAACTAACTATATGAGTGCAGGGCTCATCACCATTTTGGTTGTATTATCAGCTGGTATAGCTATGCTGTTGAAGTTCAAAGGACCCACAGTGTTTGCTGAGTCCCCCAGTGTGCGTCTTGGAGGAGGTTGGTCTGCCATCTCCTCAATATCCAATGCCTCAAGAGAAGAGTGCAAAAGTTCCTCAAGACAAGGAAAGTTTTCCCTTGCAGGACGTCTAACTTTCCTCCTTCTCCTGTCCGAGAGTCCTTCTAAAAGTGGTTACTGGTCTTTTCTGCTTCTAGTGTGTATTGCTTCCTGCATACACAAGAAACAACACCCCTAAAAGAACTTTTACAGAAAACAAAATAAAACAAAATAAGAATAAAAAAGAAAAAAAAAATAATTACAAACAAGTCAAATTCAGTCAATTCACACTACTTAAAAAAGTTCAACCTCGAGTCCCCAGTAGCGACACCAAAAACTTGTTGTCTCACTGGCAAGCGTACCAGATCGTTCCAAGTAATATAATCGATAAAACCCGATATCGTTCTTCCCAAGAGACTCGAAAGGCCTTATCGTTCGTGTGAACTAAAATCGTAAGACTTGTAGAGAGAAAAATTAATTGTGTGTAATGCAAAGACAAAAAATAAACATGCAATGTGTTGATTCAGTTGACGAAAAAGACTATGAATGAATGGAGTTGTTGGGGGTTTACAATTTCATCTTGTCCGCCCTCTCTTATCTACTCCTCTTGTTTAAATTGCTTTGTTATCTAATTGTTATGCAGACTTTCTTGGCCTACCCTTAGCCTGATCCCTCGGCGAAAAGAGCCTATTACTAATTACCGGCTTGTTATCCCTAGCCTCCCCTAGCAACTAGCAATGCATTACTGAACAGAAGCAAAAACAATTGATCGTCCCACCTCCCTATCCCTAGGTGGTATTTCATTAATCAAGGAATTTCTCACCAGTTCATGACATTACTGTACGTTCCCGTATCAATAGAGACAAACAACAGTTATCGAATGAGTTAAACGATAAAAGCCTTAAGTGCATATGAGAACCCAACAATCGATAATCAAAGCACATGACAATCATATAATTAAACAAGAGTTTCTATAAAAGAGAGTTTCAAAAGATTAGATTGTTTCCCCCAACAACAAAAGGGTTTAGTTCACCATTGTCATGGTGAACCATGATAAAAATAATGGAAGAATGGAAGAGCAAACCCTAGATAGGATGAAAAGGAGCCTAAGCATCCAAGAGATCTTCTCTAGAGAGTGAAAATTAGGTTTGGCCGCCCTCTTCTGTCAAAAGAATGAGAATGAAATCGCAACAGGGCTATTTATAGCTGAGGAACGTCATAGAAAACAGGCCCAAGCCCAGCAGACAACCGCCCGGCGTCACACTTATGCCGCCCAGCGGTTTGCCTCTTATCGCGAAACTGCCCGGTGCCAGGGGTGCACCGCTCCGCGGTTTGCCTCTAATCGCAAAACCGCCAGGCGTCCACGCCAGGATGCCACTCGTTGCAACTGGCCGCCCAGCGGTGCATTTTTGCCGCTGGGCGGTTCCTAGACTCTTCTTTTCTTGGTTTTCTTCCTCTGTCCTAAGTCTAAGACCTTCATCTCCAACTCCATTCTTCACTTCCATCAAAATTGCTACAAAACAATGCAAAAAAAACATAATATCGCTAAAAACAGCTTTCGGCTCTCGACTGACTCATTTATTGAGTTTTGTTTGATTCCAAGCTCATTCTAAGCAGTAAAGGGAGTAATTTGGTCTAAAATAACATATGAAAATAACGGTTTTTCAACCGTTTATCATATCTCCTTCAGCAACTCCAACAACTCCGTGAAACTTTTATCGGTCCATCTGTTCCTTGCTTTTAAACTGAACAACTTCAAAGTTGCAGACAAACGTGTAAAGTTCGTGCAGCCTGGGTACAACGGTTGCTCATAATCATTGATAAGAGAATCGTACAAATTAGCTCTTCTAAAGTTATCTTCACCAACATCAGGTATCATGTCCTCTAAATGATCACTCATTCATTCTTCCACATAATGTGTTCCTCGTGATGTCATAGGTTGGTCCAGTACTTCTCCATGCCAAGTCCAAACGGTATACGTTCTCGTTATGCCGAACATGAATAGATGATCATGCAAATTATCCAAGTCTTGTCGTATTTGATTAAGACAACGAACACAATGACCAAAATATGTCCCGTTCACAGACTTTGCATTTTCTTTAACATATTGCAAGAACACCGAAACACCCTTCTCATATTCTTCAGAGATGCGACATGCATTCATCCAGCTTCGATCCATACTATGTTCGTAACATAATTCATCAGTATAAAAATCTTAACTCTCACAAGGTGAAGCCCTACCCATTCAGGAAAAATATTTTTCATAAATTGCTATGACATGTGCAAAGAAGTCTACATCATAAATTTGATAAAATTTCGGCAGCATTTCGCATTGGTCTTCGAAATACACAAAATGACAGTAGTCACAAGAATGACCACAATCAAATATGCATCCGGAGAACAACACAAATAATGAACCGAAATTTCATCAATCTTATGCATAAACTCCAACGTACATGTTATAGCAAATTTATGAAAAATAATTTTCCCAAACTGTCCAATTGGACAATTCAAAATTTAATACAAACGATTAAAAGATTAATCGTTTGTGTTAAATTTCAAACGGGAACTAAGTTTCACTCAGTGATTTGATACTAATGCATGCCAATTGTAATAACACAACTAAACTTAATCACATGCATATACAAACAATCTGCAAACACATGCATACCTAAACGTCAATATGAAATCATACAAAAAAAACCAATAAAATGCAAATTCAAAGTGCCAACATCATGCACAAAAGCCAATAATATCCATACAAATTAAGTTTTCAAGAAACAGACTAACCTTTTTAGCAGATTATATATAACCAAATGAGATAGATGTCGTAGTGCACACCCAAATATAGGTCAGAAAAGCAGTCCAAAAACAGTCGAAAATGCAACCCAACAAGACATTTGAAACTGCAACAAAACGCAACGAAATGTAATTATAATTGGTTGAAATGAAAGCTTTTTCATCAAAGACTAATTCAATCGGAGCAAAACTAAATTTAAACGGTCAAAAACATAGAAAACGAACCTCTAATGGCACGGCGGAGAAAATCTCTCGACGAAGAAGACGATGAATAGTGGAAATTGCTCGCGGGTTCGCGTTCTGAAGTTTATGTTACTATAGACGTCGGTTAGCTATCGCGACTGACGTCTGTAAGGTTATAGACGTCGGTCCTCTCACTAATATGACGTCTATATGATTTAAATATTAATATTGGCGCGGATTATAGACATCAGGTATATGTGCAACTGACGTCTAGTTGGACATAATCGTCGATTACCATGCAACCGACGTCTAGTTTGCAGAATAATCATTACAGTTTCACCTAACTGTCAGGTTATAGACGTTTGTTCGGAGGGGGCACCGACGTCTATGTCTCAGACCATTAATGACACTCAACTACCTGTCAGGTTATAGACGTCTGTGTGTGCCCACCGACGTCTAACTCGCGACTGTGCACCACCTCTGACACCTTTAGACGTCGGCGGTTGTCATGGTGACGTCTATAGCTCGACTCTTCACATTACCTGGCAGACCTTTAGACGTTTCTATTGAAGGGTCCCGACGTCTATAGTTCTTCACTCATCGGTTAGAGCTTACCCCGTGTCTAATTGCCCTACTTAATTACGAAATTGCCACCGGTCATCGTTTTACGTCAGTGGACCAAACAACCGACGTCTATGTGGTGACGTTAAACAGCGCTTTTCCACTAATGACTTTTTGTTATATTTTATAAGGCCTTACAATAATTACATTATTCTAAACAAATACGAATTTTTATCACTAATTTACTTTTTTAAAACTGAAGTAATTATGTATCCTAAAGACTTCAATTGTATCAATTACATTATTATAAGTCATTAAACTACTAACTACTTGATTTTGTTATTGTTATCACACAACTTTTAAAACATTCATTTAAAAAAACATTACAGATTAGAATAGAACACTTTTTTCAAACCACGAATTTAGAAATAAATCACTATAATCATATTTAAATCTAATTAATTAAATATGATTTTAAAAGTAAATCAACACTGAATCTGGCCGCCCTTACATGTAAAAAGTGTAAAGGAACAAATCAACAACTATTAAATTAATAATACTATGGCGGCTAGTAAGAAGAGGCGGCGGCATATATATTTTTAAGATATCCGATATAGTAAGATTGATTTAAATTATTCAACTTTTATTCTAATACCAATGACCTTTTTATAAGAAATAAATTATAATATAAATGTATTATCTATTATTTCTTATATGAAAAACCAAAAAGAGTAGTCATTTCGTTACGAAAAGATGAGTACCAATAAATTGATGATTAGAAAGATACTAAATTTGAAACATTTAAACGAAATATTGCATTAATAATAATATATACAAATTTATATTTAATTGTTTCATCGAAATCAATAATATTAAACAATATATATTTAATTTTTGGACTTGTGCGTAAAAAACCAATAAACATTTATCATTAACATTGTACCGTACGGTCCCTATGACCGTACGGTCCTTCCACATGGCCGTACGGTCCTCCCACATGGCTGTCCGCGTGGACCTCCCAGGCTACCGATGTACCGTACGGTCTCTATGACCGTACGGTCCTTCCACATGGTCGTACGGTCCTCCCACATGGCTGTCCGCGTGGACCTCCCAGGCTACCCTCCCAGGCCAACCTCCCGGGACGTCCTTCCATAGTCGTCCACCTACGCCGCGCCAGCTGATAATGACTCATTAAGTGCTTAATGAGGATTAAGGTGTGATTGGGCCGCCATCAGACCCACGAGAGGTAAAAGCCCATTACAGGTAGTATAAATAAAGGTCTCAGGTATGACTTCAAACCAGATTTGATTCTCTGCTTATTATGTATCCCTTTCTGATACCGTTCGGTCACTTAACTGACTTGAGCGTCGGAGTGCCTTTAACAGGTACCCGCCCACCCGGCTTGGAGAACTAGGAGGGAGAGCATTCGATTTCAACAGGTAAAGCACCCAGTCTTCCCCAGACCGTCCGGTCTCTGTCAGTTTACGGTTTTGCCAATCCGTTCGGCTCCACAAACTGCCCAACCTTCACCGTCCGTCCGGCTCTTCACACCATCATGAACGCTCTAGCTTCATCCATCCCACCTTCATCTCTCGGCACCACTTTATACCGAAACATTAATGGCGCCCACCATGGGGCCGAGTATGCATCCCCATTTGTAACCACAAGGTAAGGGTGACCAGTGCTCTTCGGAACCTTGGGAAAGCTTCTCCAGCCACTCAGTCCCGGCCATCAGTCTTCAACCGTTCGGCCAAAATGGAAACCTATACAACTAGGTCTTGGCCAGAAGGCCTCAACCGCTCGGCCAACATGGCCACCTCTCAAGCCACTCGGCCTGGACCGCTCGACCACAATTGTTCGATCATGAGCCCGGCCTCATGTATTTTGGCCTCCAAGGTCTCAACAAGTCTCAACCTCGGTCTTTCGGCCTCATGGCCCTTCGGCTCAACCGGTCACCCTCAGGCCCCAACCATCCGGTTATAGCTTGACCTTTCTGGTAAATCTCTTGAACTTGACTTCACAGGTACTTAGCTAAATTTGGCGTCGACAACTCCTTCATTCGGCCATCCGGCTTCAACCGTTCAACCTCCCGTCTACGCCCCAAGGGATCCGTCTCTCAGGGCCACCGAGCCCCTCAAGGGATCCGTCCCTCAGGGCCACCGAGCCCCCCAAGGGATCCCTCCCTCAGGGCCACCGAGCCCCTCGAGGGATCCGTCCTTCAGGGCCACCGAGCACCTCAAGGGATCCGCATTTCACGGCCACCTCAACTCTTTGAAGAAACCCAAGTTGATGGACGGAGTATCACTCCTGTCAACTTGGGCGGGCAGTGAACGACTATGCCTGCCGCCCCCAACATATTAAGGACCGCTCGTTTATGGAAATGGACACCGTCCAACGTCTCGGTCATACCCTCTCGGTCATTCGGCCTCTTGTCCTCGACCTCCAGAGGTCATAATCGTTCGGCCATCTCCACGTCGGTCTCCGAAGGCCCCTACCATTTGGCCATCCATTGGCTCCAACCATTCGGCCATCTATTTGGCCTCAACTCCTAGGCCTTCGGCCTCAAGCTCTTGACCGTTCGGCCTCATTCTTAGCCAAATTTTGGTATCATCACTCAACATTGGCCATTCGGCCCTCGAGCTCTCGGCCGACCATTGATCTCAAACATTCAGGCCTCAGCCTCAAAGCTTCCTGGCTGTCCGGCCTCAATCTCTCGGCCCTCTTGGCCATCAACCTCTCGGCCATCAACTGGCGTCACCTGTCACCCTCCGAGGACCCATACCATTCGGCCCTAGCACCCGGCCGCTAAGGGCCTCCACCTCTCGGCCTCTAAAGGCCTCCATCGCTCAGTCATTCTGCCATTAGCTCTCGGCCATAGCCTGGCCTCAGCGCTCGGCCTCTAAAGGCCTTGGTGTCTCGGCCATCCAGCCTCATACTCTTAGCCAAATTCGGCATCAGCATTTAACCTCGGCCGTTCGGCCTCGAGCTCTTGGCCGTCTAGCCCTCGAGCTCTCGACTATCCATTGGCTTCAGGCATCCCGATCGTTCGGATTCCTGTTATTGGCCTCCGCAGGTCTCAAACAGCTCGATCATCAATTGGTCTTAAGCCCACCGGCCTCCCAAGGCCTAAAACTCTTGTGCATAGTCTGACCTCAGCCTGCCGCTTAAAAACTCTTCAATCTGGCCTTCAAAGGCTTAGACCGTTCGGCAATCTATTGGCATCGTACCTTGGCCTCCAAAGGCTTACACCGCTCGGCCATTCGGCTTCAGCACTCGGCCTCCAAAGGCCTCAACCTCTGGGCCCTTCGGCCACATACTTAGCCAAATCTGGCATCAACATTCGACCTTGGCCGTTCGGCCTCATGTTCTCGGCCCCCAAAGGCCTCAAATGTCTCGACCATTTCGGCCTCATGTTCTCGGCCCCCAAAGGCCTCAAATGTCTCGACCATTTCGGCCTCATGTTCTCGGCCTCCAAAGGCCTCAAACGTCTCGGCCATTTCGGCTTCATGTTCTCGGCCTCAAAGGCCTTAAGCTGTCGGCCATTCGGCCCAGACGCTTAGCCAAATTTGGCATCAACGCTCAAACATGTTGGCCGTCCGGCCTCAACAAATCAACTTTTCAGCCTCAACTTCTCAACCACTCGGCCATCTGGCCCCAAACTCTTGGCCGTTCAACCACAGCCAATTTTGGCAACCTCCAAGCTCTCGGCCAAATGATTGGCCTCAAAACTGTTCAGCCGTAACAGCCCTCAAGCCCTCGGCCATCAAAGGCCTCAGCTTCTCAGCCTTCAGGTACCGTTCGGCTATATCTCGGCCTGAACTACTCGGCCTCCTATGATCTCAAGCTTGGTCATATCTCCGCCGTGAGACCTCGGTCATCCGAACTTAAACTCAGCAGGATTTGGCATCACCTCCCAGCCATTTGGGCCTCAATGGTTCGACCATAAACTGGTCTCAACACTCGGCTTAAGGCCTCAACGCCTCGGCCGTTCGGCCTCCAACTTCGTGGCCGTGTGGTCCTCAACTCTCGGCCTCTTAGGGCCTCAAACCCTTCGACCATCCACTGGTCTCTTATCTCGGTCTCCCGGGGCCTCATACCTTTCGGCTATAACTGGTCTCAGGTTCTCAACCTCTGAAGGCAGCAACGGTTCCGCCATCAACTCGCCTCAGCACTCGGCCTCCAAAGGCCTCCACCTCTCGGCCGTTCGGCTTCAGGCTCTCGGTCTTTCGAAGGCCGCAACAATCGGCCATACAGCCCTGACCCCTCGGCCCTCCGGCCTCCACAAATTTACTTCTCAGCCTCAAATTCTTAAGCTCTTGGCCATCTGGCCTCAAACTCTTGGCCATTGGGCCTCAGCCAAATTTCGCAACCCTCAAGCTCTCGGCTATCAAAGGCTTTCGGCCATCAACTGGCCTCAACCTCTCGGTCGTCAAGGCCTCAATTTCTTGGCTTTCGAGTACTGCTCGGCTATATCTCGGCCTCCTATGGTCGCAAGCTTGATCGTATTTCGGCCTTGAGCCCTCGGTTATCCGACCTTAAACTGTTAGCAAATTTTTTCATCACCCCTCAACCTAGCTCTCCGCCTCTATAGCCTCAAGTTCCTCGGACTTCCAAGCAAAGGCGACTAAAAAGCGAAAACAAACTGGGTGAACCCGTCCTTTCCAGGAAGGCCACTTACAAACCCTTCGCATCATTAAAATCATGCTCGGGCTTGGGGGGCTGATGTACCGTACGGCCCCTATGACTGTACGGTCCTTCCACATGGCCGTACGGTCCTCCCACATGGCTGTCCGCGTGGACCTCCCAGGCTACCGATGTACCGTACGGCCCCTATGACCGTACGATCCTTCCACATGGTCGTACGGTCCTCCCACATGGCTGTCCGCGTGGACCTCCCAGGCCAACCTCCCGGGACGTCCTTACATAGTCGTCCACCTACGCCGCGCCAGCTGATAATGACTCATTAAGTGCTTAATGAGGATTAAGGTGTGATTGGGCCGCCATCAGGCCCACGAGAGGTAAAAGCCCATTAGAGGTAGTATAAATAAAGGTCTCAGGTATGACTTCAGACCAGATTTGATTCTCTGCTTATTATGTATCCCTTTCTGATACCGTTCGGTCACTTAACTGACTTGAGCGTCGGAGTGCCTTTAACAGGTACCCGCCCACCCAGCTTGGAGAACTAGGAGGGAGAGCATTCGATTTCAACAGGTAAAGCACCCAGTCTTCCCCAGACCGTCCGGTCTCTGTCAGTTTACGGTCTTTGCCAATCCGTTCGGCTCCACAAACTGTCCAACCTTCACCGTCCGTCCGGCTCTCCACACCATCATGAACGCTCTAGCTTCATCCATCCCACCTTCATCTCTCGGCACCACTTTATACCGAAACAAACATGATTATAAAAAAATGGGTTAAAATCCCTTTGTAAAATCTAATCTTCAACCGTTAATTTTATCGAATTGGAATATTTAAAACAATTTATAAATGTAATTGTGATCTTGACCATTTTCATTTAGCATATCTTATCATATATCATAAAATTAATAACTATAATTTTATATAAATGCCTAAACTCACCTATTATGCATGTTGTAAACATATTAAAGCAACGGATAAATGAAAGCAGTCGAAGGAATCAAATTATAATAATGTAATGTTTATTAAACATTGTATTGTTTTATACTTTTGTAAACCTGATTGCTAAATTTTAAATTTTATTCACTTATATTATTATTATTATTATTACTTTATTATTATTATTATTTTTATTATTATAATAATAATAATAATAATAATAATAATAATAATAATAATAATTATTATTATTATTATTATTATTATTATTATTATTATTATTATTATTATTATTATTATATAGGTTAACCTAAGTTTTGATAAAGCTGTGAAGGATGTCTTGCATTGACCGGAAGCTTGGTTACCCGTATTCACCGCAATCCTATGTTTACGGTGACATCACACTATCCTTTCATATATACACCACATTTTCTTCATTAGTACCATGGCACAAATCTTTTTACTCAATCATATAAAAAAAATTAATATTTTTATATCAAACCACATTTCAAATTACAAACGAGAATATTTTATCAAAATTAACATTTCATTTTTAATAACTTTTTTGTAAATTTTCAACTAAAAATATCATAAAATATGTAATTTAAATTTTCAATATATATTGTACTGGTCACCCGGCCCGGCTTCAGGCCGACCCACAGGACTTATGGTCGGTCGGCCTCAGGGATAATCAAGACCATAACGGTCGGCCGGTCACCCCCGAGGACCGTGAGGTAGGTTTAATTCTGATAAGAGATTAACATGTTTGGGCCCTGATTAAAAGGGTATTGGGCCGTGATTAGTAAAGTCTTAATCACAGGCCCAAAACTAGCTCTATATATAGAGGTCAACTAGAAGAGGTAGGTACGTAAAATTGAATAGCATTTAATACTGCGAACTTAAAAACCGAACGACCATAATCTAACTTGAGCGTCGGAGTGTCTTTAACAGGTACCCGACCGGCCAGTTTGGAGAGGAGACCTAGGATCGTGAAGCGGCAGAGGAGCGGACGGCTTGAAGGAGTGAGAAGTAAATGTGTAGGTGAGTGTGACCAGACCCACCACCGAAACATTTTGGCGCCCACCGTGGGGCTCGGGGACGAAAACCAATGGTGACCACGAGAACCACTAACGCTGACGAGCAGGGAGAGATGATGAGGATGTTGGAGAGACGTTTGGATGAGATGAGGAAGCAACACGAGGAGGAAATGGCGGCGGTGAGGGCGGAGTGCGCGGCGCAGATCACCAGGGCCATTGCCGCCCGAGGTGAGGATGATGTGGACGATCGGAGGCAGGAGAAAACAGTGGTTGGGACGAGAAACGATAGAGAGGAGCACAGTAGCGCCCCCTCCCGTGAGGAGGAAAAACGGGAGAAACCGACTGGCGACAGGGACGAAAAGGCATCGCCGCTAGTGGTCGAGGGACCGTCCGTGCCCGTCCCTTTCGTTCAGGCTATCATGGACGTGCACATCTCCGAACAGTTCGTCCCACCTCAGTTCAAGATGTACGACGGTACCACCGACCCGGACGCCCATGTCAAATCTTTTACTAACGCCATGTCGTTCCGCACCGGATGTGATGCCATCTGGTGCCGGGCCTTCTCTCTTTCCTTGGAGGGGGAAGCTTTAGAGTGGTTTAATGCATTGCCGACCGGCTGCATAGCCAGTTTCAAAGGGCTGGAGGCTATGTTTAAAAAACAGTTTGCCGCGTGTATAGCCAGGGACATCACCGTCGTCGACTTGATGAATCTCAAACAGGGAAAGGAAGAACCATTGAAAACCTTTATGGACCGATACCAAAAAACCGTCCGGAGGGTGAAGGGATTGACCCTAGAATTGGCGTTGCAACATATCATGCCGGCGTTAAGGCCCGGTCCTTTCAAAGAAAGCGTGTGCCGAACGCCACCCAAGACGATGGAGGAACTGCGTGAACGGGCGGCTGACGAAATCAGGGTGGAAGAGATGAAGCAAGGTTACCAAAAGGAGACTCGGGAGGCTAAGGGAGAGAAGAGTGAGGGGAAGAGGACGGAGAACCAAACCCATCGGGCCGGGGGTCCCAGGCCTCGGGACGGTCCTCGAGGACCCCGTTTTCAGCAGTATACAGCTCTGAACGCCCCCCGTGCCCAAATACTCCACGAGGCTCTGAGCACCCAGCTGTTGCAAACGCCGCAGAAGCGTCAGACACCGTTCCATGCAGACGGCACTAAACACTGTTTATATCACCAGAATTGGGGACACGACACTGAGGATTGCGTCACCCTGAAAGACAAAATAGAAGAGTTAATCCGTGCCGGGAAATTGTTGAAGTACGTGAAGACATATCGGCCGGATCGTTCGCCCGTGCGGGAGCGAAGCCCCCGGAGGGCAAGTCCTCGACGAAGGGAGGATGGAAGAGGTGCCCGTGACCGGAACCCGCAACACCGACGGTAGGAGCACCGTCCTGATGACAGAAGACGTAGCCGGAGTCGGGGAGGGGGGAACGACCGTCCGCTGCGAGGAATGATCAACACCATTTCCGGAGGATTTGCCGGCGGGGGTTCCTCATCCAACGCCCGTAAAAAACACATCCGTTTGCTACGGTCGGTCCACGCCGTCGATGCCCCCAGAAGGACAATGCCCCCCATCATTTTCACGGACGACGATTTCCATGCGCCCGACCCCGAACAGGACGACCCTATGGTGATAACCGCCGAGATCGCACGGTATGGGGTCAGGAAGGTACTGGTTGACCAAGGAAGTTCGGTCAACATCCTTTACTGGAAAACTTTCCAGCAGATGGACATATCAGAAGACCTAATCGTACCGTATAATGAACAAATTGTTGGATTTGCGGGAGAAAGGGTAGACACAAGGGGTTACGTTGATCTGCTTACCCGGTTGGGGACCGGCCGGGAGGGGGACGAGAGGAGAGTTAGATATCTGCTGGTGGAGGCGAATACGTCGTACAATGTCCTCCTTGGACGACCATGCCTTAACGCATTCGGGGCTATCGTATCGACACCGCACTTAACGTTAAAATACCCTGACCATAAGAGGATCATACGCACGGTCCGAGCCGATCAGAAAACAGCCCGGGAATGCTATGCCGCCGGATTGAAGCTGTACCCCAGGGAGGAAAGGAGGAAGGCCCGCCGCTCCGAGGTAGCCATGGCCGACCTAGACCCCAGAACGAATACGGAGGATCGGCTCGAGCCGATTGGAGAGACCAAGCCAGTAATGTTAGGCGAAGACCTGAACCAAACCACGGCGATTGCCAGCGGCCTGGAGGCCGAGGTGGAGGAGCAACTTAGAAACATCCTCTGGAATAACAGAGATTTGTTCGCCTGGACAGCGGCCGACATGCCAGGGATTCATCCCTCGGTGGCGTCCCATAAACTATCGTTGTTCAAGGAAGCTCGGCCGGTGTCCCAGAAGAAGCGTAGGCTTGGCGAAGAAAAAAGGAAGGCGGTCGAGGAGGAAGTCGAGAAGTTGAGGGAAGCGGGTTTTATCCGGGAGATAACGTACACCACGTGGTTGGCCAACGTTGTGATGGTGAAGAAGCCGAACGGCAAATGGAGGATGTGTACGGATTACACCGATCTCAACAAAGCGTGTCCCAAGGATTCTCATCCTTTACCTAGCATTGACGCCCTTGTCGATGGGGCCTCCGGCCACAAAATTTTGAGTTTCCTGGACGCTTACTCGGGATACAATCAGATACCGATGTTCGCGCCCGACCAAGCGAAGACGGCCTTCATCACCGAAAAGGCCAGTTATTGTTACGAGGTCATGCCCTTCGGGTTGAAGAACGCCGGGGCTACCTATCAGCGTTTGATGGACAGAATGTTTACCAAACAGATCGGCCGTTGCATGGACGTATACATTGATGATATGGTAGTACGGTCGGGAGGAGCAGAGGCACATATACAAGATTTGGAAGAAGTTTTCGCGCAGATCAGAAAGTATGGAATGCGCCTTAACCCGACCAAGTGTACTTTCGGAGTGTCGGCCGGTAAGTTTTTGGGTTTCATGCTGACGTCGCGAGGGATCGAGGCCAACCCGGAGAAGTGCGACGCCATTATAACCATGAAGAGCCCGAGCACCTTAAAGGAGGTCCAGCGGCTGGTCGGTCGATTGACGGCTCTCTCACGTTTCATTCCCAAGATGGCCGAACGAGTGCGCCCCGTACTGCGAAAGTTAAAAAAGGGAAATTCCTGCAACTGGGACGACGAGTGCGAGCAAGCATTCCGAGACGTCAAGATGATACTTCAAAACCCTCCGGTCATGAACCGACCGGCTCCGGGAGAAGAACTGCAAGTGTACTTGGGAGTATCGGATTCAGCTGTGAGTGCTGCATTACTCCAGGGCGGCCGTGAGCCCAGGCTGGTGTATTTCGTCAGCCGAGCGCTGCTGGATGCCGAAACCCGATACCATCAGGTCGAGAAAGTAGCTTTGGCTCTCCTACATGCAGCGAGAAGGTTGAGGCCATACTTTCAAAGTCACCAAGTAGTGGTTAAGACCGACCACCCCATATCCAAGATTCTGAGAAAGCCCGACCTCGCGGGCAGAATGGTCGGTTGGGCAGTTGAATTGTCTGAATTCGGACTTCGATACGAGCCTAGGGGGTCGGTCAAGGGCCAACACTTGGCGGACTTCGCCGCCGAGCTACCGTCGGGAGCGAATGAGGATTGAAGTCTATACGTGGATGGAGCATCCGGGCGAACGGTCAGCGGGGCCGGGGTAGTATTGGAGGGGCCTAACGGTTTCCTCCTCGAGCATTCTTTGGTGTTCAAGTTCAAGATCTCCAACAACCAGGCCGAGTACGAGGCCTTAATAGCCGGTTTGGAGCTAGCCCGTGACATGGGCGCGAGAAAGGTGACTTGCCGGACCGATTCCCAGTTAGTGGTCGGTCAGATGAATGGAAATTTCCAAGTAAGGGAGGAGAACCTGCTTAAATATTTTCACCGGGCGTCGGCCTTAGCCAGAGAGTTCGAGGACATTCGAATTCAGCACATTCCCCGGGAGCGGAACGCCCGGGCAGACGTCCTCTCCAAGCTCAGTGCAGGGAAAGAAAAGGGCCAACTCACCACGATTATAAGGCAGGTCTTGCTCCAGCCGTCCATCGAATGCAACGCTATAACAGGGGGCGACGGGACTGACTGGAGGACGGAAATCCGGAAGCTGATGAAGGCTCAAGATGAGGGCTCAACACTATCCGTCGCCGATACCAAGAAGATCGCGCGGTTCGTAATCATTGGGAAGGATTTGTACCGACGCGGATATTCAACGCCGCTGCTTAAGTGCCTCGGCACGGAGGAGGCTCATTACGTGATGAACGAGCTTCATCATGGCATATGTGGATTTCACACTGGCCGGAGGGCCCTGAAGGGGCGTGTACTCAGGGCCGGGTATTTTTGGCCGTCCATAGAGGAAGATGCGAAGGAATTTGTGCAGAAGTGCGTGGGATGTCAGGCTCATGCTAACAACCCGCGCGCCCCGCCCCACGAGTTACACTCCATTGTATCCCCTTGGCCTTTCGCCCAGTGGGGAATGGACATCGTCGGTCCATTCCCTCCCGGCCAAGCTCAGAAGAAGTTTCTCCTCGTCGCCGTCGATTACTTCACTAAGTGGGCGGAAGCCGAGCCGCTCGCCACGATTACAGCAGCCCAGGTACAGAAATTTTGCTGGAAGCTGGTCTGTCGGTTCGGTTTGCCACGAACCATCGTCACCGATAATGGCCGACAGTTCATCGACCGGAAGCTGGAACTTTTCTTCCAGGATTTGGGCATAAAACACACCACTAGCTCGGTCGAGCACCCGCAGACGAACGGTCAAGCCGAAGCCGCGAACAAAGCCATTGTTCTCGAATTGAAAAGACGTCTAGGGGAGAAAAAGACGGCCTGGGTGGAGGAGTTGCCCGAGATCCTTTGGGCGTATCGTTGCACGCCCCACGGCACCACCGGGGAGACGCCATTCAACCTGACTTATGGAACCGATGCCATGCTGCCAGTCGAGTTAGGAGAACCGTCTCTACGTCGGCAGATGGAGGATATACAGTTGAACGACCAAGAGCTCAGAGTGGAGCTGGAAACTCTGGACGAGCGAAGAGACCGGGCGGTATTGAGAGCGGAAGCCTGTCGGCGTATGGTGGAGCGGCGATACAACACGAAGGTGCGACCTAGGAACTTTAATGACGGAGACATGGTCTGGCGGAAGACCGGGGAGGCTAGGAAGAACGCGTCCCACGGCAAGCTGGCGGCCAAATGGGAGGGTCCATTCCGAATCACCGAAGCACTGGGAAATGGTGCCTACCGTTTGAGTAAACCGGACGGGCGGCCCATACCGAACACGTGGAATGCCTCTCATTTAAAATTTTACTTCAGTTAAAATCTTTTATGTATTCACGTTATCTATGTAATGAAATTCGCAGCATTTTCCAAGTCAATTCGGACCAACGACGAAACGTTTAACACTGACCTCGTCCAAAACGCGAACGCAACACCTTTACGGATTCAAGCAATCGAAGTCCAGGTCGAGGAACGGAATTATCCTCTCGACCTGGCCGGGGTGGTGAACGGCAATGCCCTGCCGCCCTGTCTTGCGAAGTCCAGGTCGAGGAACGGAATTATCCTCTCGACCTGGCCGGGGTGGTGAACGGCAATGCCCTGCCGCCCTGTCTTGCGAAGTCCAGGTCGAGGAACGGAATTATCCTCTCGACCTTGCCGGGTGGTGAACGGCAATGCCCTGCCGCCCGGTCTTGCGAAGTCCAGGTCGAGGAACGGAATTATCCTCTCGACCTGGCCGGGGTGGTGAACGGCAATGCCCTGCCGTCCCGACTTGCGAAGTCCAGGTCGAGGAATGGAATTATCCTCTCGACCTGGCCGGAGCGGTGAACGGCAATGCCCTGCCGCCCCGACTTACGAAGAAATCGTCCTGGGACGGTGTATCAAACAAGAACAATACGATTTAAAAGCAAAAACGGCGTAACTTGCATTAAAGATGAATGAAAATGTTGATCGCATTAAAACAAAAAGGGGCGGATGTACATAAATCCGACGTCCACAAAACGCGCCGGCTTAACCAATTAAGAGGACAATGTTCAAAAAAGTAAAACGTATATCCCTTTCCCCCGGCTATCTAAAAACCCAATCCCCGGACATTACTGCCCGGCTCGGTCATCGTCCTCTTCGTCTTCGGCCACCCCATCTTCCTCCGCCGCCTCCCCGATCGCTTCATCCGGCCCAGGAACAGGCCTCATCTCCCCGTCAAAAATGTCCTGGGCGATGTCAAAACCGACTGTCATGGGATCGGCCTTGAGCAAATAAGCCACTTGACGGAGGGCTTTGTTAAAACCCTCTTCGTGTTCGATCTGGACATCAGCGCGGAGAACCGTAATGGAATCATTGGCCGAGGCAACCTCTCCGGCCAACCGAGCAATCTCCTCCTTTTGCTCCTTTTCTTTCCCCTCCGCCTCATGGAGGGACACCTTCAGTTGGTCATTCTCCTCGGCAACTTCCGAGAATCTTGTCCGCAAGCCGGTTAATTGCTTGGTGAGAGTGGCCACCTCAATGCAGGCGCCTTCATACTTCTTAGTCAGGGCCGCCTGCACTTCTGTGCACTTTGAGTGCTCCAAGCTGAGCCCGGTCAGCTCATTCCGAAGGTCTTCGTTTTCCTTCTTCGAGGCCGTCAGCTCATGCTGAATTTCCTCGGCTCCGCGTCGATCGGCGAACCGGTTGAGATACCAGTTCAACATGGCGCCGCGACAGTTGAACTCGAGGGCGGCTTTCGTAAGTTCCTTTTCAGAAAGAGATTCCACGATCTCCCTCTGGGCAGAATTCATCCGGAAGTCTATCCGGTCACTCACGCCAAAGGCGGCGTCAAGCAGACCCCCGGTCAGAGGGCGAGGATCACTGCCCTCTCGCCGACTCCTCTTAGAAGAGGATTCTCTGGATTTCCTCTTCTTCTTGGAGGACGGGTTGGTGTGAGCAGAGGGAGTGGCCTGAGACGTGCCGGCTTGTCCGATAGGATTGGCCTGCGCGGAAGGGATGGTGGCCGCCGCTGACGATTCAATTTCCACCACGGGAACTTGGTGGGCGGCCACCGTGATCTTCGGGCCAGCAGCTCCTGCGGACGGCGCGCGGGATTCGGCGGCCGTGTTCACTTTGCTGGAGCCGGCCTGGCCAATTTCTCTTTTGGGAGGAGGAGGAATAAAGCTTGTTCGGCGAGGGGTAGGAAGCGCCATTCTATCTGCAACAAGAAGGAAGATTCAGTTAAGTCGACAACGAACTTATAAGAATACGGGTAAAAATAGCATACCGAACGCCACGCGGGTAAAATCCTCGTGGCAAAGACAGCCGACCAATTGTCGGGCATGGAGACGGCGGGGAAGGTCGTTGATGATTTTCACGGCATCCCGTTCGGCGGGGGTCATGTCGTCGGTAGAAACAGCACAAACCCTGACGGGTTTCTCGGTCCAGTAGTATGGAAACAGAGGTTCGCCGGCGGAGTCGCGAAACTGGGAACGACCGGCCTCCTTTATTATTACTTTAAAATAACTAGTCTTGAACTTTTTGAAGGAATCGGCATACGCTTTGAAAAGGCAAGCATCTTGTACCGATGTCAAGGAAACCCATCCGTGTTTCGGTGGTGGCCGAACATGAAAATAATGGAAGAACACGTTAAGAGTGGGCGTGATGCCCAAAGCCGCACACATCACCATGAACGCTTGGATGCACGCCCATCCGTTCGGGTGCAACTGGCAGGGGGCGACGTTAATACGGCGAAGTACTGCCGCCTGGAAATTGGAAAAAGGAATCCGCACGAACATCCTAGTAAATAAAAATGTATATACATAGAAGAAATCCTCAATGCTTGACTCTTTCCCGTGGAAGACACGTTCGTTAGGACGACAGACGCCGAGACGTATCAACCGGGCGTCCTCTTCGTCCCGAACCACAAATGACTGGTTGGACCAGGCCAATAAGTCTCTCCGGCTTCTAATATCGGTTTCGTGGGCCGCTACTTCGGATGACGCCCAAGCATACCCATTTATGGCCGGCCACCCCCCGGTGGGGGGCGGATCCATTCCGTCAACCACTACTCCGCCTTCCAGGAGAAAAAGGATGGCGCCATGCCAAACTCGGTCACCTCCCGAACGCGAGGAACCTGAGTTCGCGCTGGACGATGACCCCCCGCCACTGTTGGAGGAGCCCCCACCGTCTCCACCTGCTGACCCTGTAGAGGAAGACAAGGAAACCGTAGCCATTTATTTACCTGAAGACAAAGAAATCTTTGAAAGAGCCGACGGTCAGAGTGGTAAAGTAGAAAGAAAGGTGAAAAATGAGGTAATAGTCCCCCCCCTATTTATAGTGAAAATTTTTGAAACCGCCAATGCATCTCCACCGTCGATAAGGACCACGATTAAGGGCCCAGATTGAAGGACTCCTCCGCTGCCCGAGAAACTCAACCAATCCCAAAGCGACACGATTTCTCCCGCCCAAAATTCCAAAGTTTTCCCGCGCAAAGTTCCAAAACATTTTAAATGCAGCGGCGACCACGCGCTTAAGACTTGGCCGGCTTCTTTTTTCCGCTCAAAGTTCCAACTCAAGGTTCCACACCATTCTAAACCCAACGGCAACTAGTTGCCTAGGGCTTGGGGGGCTTGATGTACTGGTCACCCGGCCCGGCTTCAGGCCGACCCACAGGACTTATGGTCGGTCGGCCTCAGGGATAATCAAGACCATAACGGTCGGCCGGTCACCCCCGAGGACCGTGAGGTAGGTTTAATTCTGATAAGAGATTAACATGTTTGGGCCCTGATTAAAAGGGTATTGGGCCGTGATTAGTAAAGTCTTAATCACAGGCCCAAAACTAGCTCTATATATAGAGGTCAACTAGAAGAGGTAGGTACGTAAAATTGAATAGCATTTAATACTGCGAACTTAAAAACCGAACGACCATAATCTAACTTGAGCGTCGGAGTGTCTTTAACAGGTACCCGACCGGCCAGTTTGGAGAGGAGACCTAGGATCGTGAAGCGGCAGAGGAGCGGACGGCTTGAAGGAGTGAGAAGTAAATGTGTAGGTGAGTGTGACCAGACCCACCACCGAAACATATATATATATATATATATATATATATATATATATATATATATATATATATATATATATATATAATAGGTAATTACTTATTTACCTTATTACCTCCATTCTAAAATAATTGTAGTTCTTACTCATAAAAATTTTAAAAACGATACATCTTTGGACGAAGTATAAATGTTTATACTTTTTAGTATATTCTTATATCAATTTTATATTTTTATTTCAAGTAATCCATTTAGAGAAAGAATAAGATTATAACAGCAAAATAGTTTTTTCATTGCTGTTTTTAGTAGTATACACACAGCGGAATAAAGATAATATTTTAATTGTGGTTGGTACTTTCTTATGGGGTCGCGTCGCGTGTATACGAATTTTATAACTTTAAACAATTCAACTTCTAATTAATTCTAATATAAATATTTTTAAAAAGTAATGATCTCTCTCTCTCTCTGACTATTTGCTCTCTAACTACAATGAATGCCAAGTGTTTCAGTTCACGAATTGTACGAGCGTTGAAAATGCTTCAAGAGATAATTACAAGCATGTTGCCCACTTAGAATTAGAAGAAAATATTTTAATTGTTTTTGCTAAAATAAAAGTGTATAATATGACTCACTATGGGATAGGACTCAGATCAGTTATTGTGGTTTAAATAAATTATTCGAAATTTAAAAATAATGATCGAAATATAATATTACAAACAAATAATAATAAAAATAATAATAATAATAATTATTACTATTATTATTAAACTCTAAAATCACTAGAAACTACTTTGTAAGCATACCCACTCATTCTGAAGAAGTCCTTATTATTGATGAAGTGCTCTGTATTGTTAGGAGAGCATCCTTTATCACACACACTGAAGACAAATCAATCACGATTTACCTAGAGTACTAGGAAAACCTTGAAGATATAAGAGCCCATGGATTTGACGTTCTACTAGATGCCTATCATTGCGACATTCATCGTTTCTTTGACTGGGATTCTCTCTTTCTACCTTAGTTGATTCGTCAGTTCTAGACCAACGTAGAACTCATAAAAGAAGAGATTGTCTTAAAAGTATCGGGTTAAGAACTGGTTGTAAACACTGCAACTATTGTTGATGCAATAAACTATCCTAGAGTAGACAACTGTTACTATGATGGGTGGACAACATGTAAGAAGTAGAAGGAAGTGTTGAAAGAGTGCTATTTAAAAAAAGGAGCACATTACATAGGAAATAACATACAAGGAGCTCAGTCACTATGCCAAAGTGTAAGATCCGAGAAAATAGTGTTAGGAAACAGGTAGGCTTCGTTTTACACCAAGAGCGGGATGAATTGGTGTTAGTTCAAAAACAAATTTTTTTCGCAATCTTGATATGAAAATGCAGAGCTTTTAATCTCTTCTTGAAATGCAAGTAATGAAAATTCAATGCAGCGGAAAAACGCAGTTGACTGCTAAACAGATAAAGTCGACTGGAAATAAAGAGTGTAGGGATAGAGAAAATCAAACACTGGTTTTTATACTGGTTCAGCCAACAATGCCTAGATCAAGTGTCCTTCTAACCCAGGAAGAAAATGCACTACAATGCCTACATCCAGTCTCCTCTCTAACCCAAAACCAAATATAGCTGCACACACAAAAACCAAAATTGCAGCAAGAATCCCCTCTTCTACAATCTGCACCCACGTCGAACAATCCTCAACGTGTAACCAACACTCTTCACAGGATGCCAAGCCTATCACAATAGACTTCACAGGTTGCCAAGCCTTCAATCAAATGCAGCAGTCCTCACAGGATGCCAAGCCTTCAAGATCAAACAAGAAGCACCTTCTTTGTGCAGATATTGATCAAGCAGTATGCACAAATGACTCCTCCCTTTGAATCTCTCTCAAGAAAGATCACCACCGTCTTCTTGGAGAATTCTTGGTGCTTCTAAAACAGATAATTCAATCTGAAACAGGAAAATGAAAATGTCAGATCACAAAAGTCTGAAAACAATTCGCATTCTGTCTATTTATAGTTTTCTGTTATATCATATTGCTTCTCAATCGAATAGCCTAGTAATTCAGTCGACTGTATTAAAACAGTTATAACAGACAATCAACACAAAGGCTCCTCAGTCAACTAAAACAATACACATTTATGACAGTTGACCAGCTCACACAATCTTAACTAACTTCTAAAAAATATAGTCGTTGGAGCGTATAGGCATAACATAATTCCAAACAGATTAGTAATACATTCAAATATGTGATCCACAATGTCGACTGACACATGAAAAAACACTTTGAAATTCTTTTCAACTCAAAATCTCACATAGCATAGGTTCACAAAATCTGTACAAAGATTTTAGCATAGTCGAATCCACTTTGTCACAACAAATATAAGTTCATAAAGGTGCTTGTGATCTTTTCTTTCAGAAATGTGCAGTAATCAAAACCATTTTATTTCACATTTCAATACAAGCATGTTCCACAAATATAACACACAATCAATCATAGGAACATACATTGTAATTCAACAAAACATGTTCAGCAGATATGACAAACACTTCAAAATAAGAACATGTAATACTGTAACATGTGTACTGTTATCAAGCATTGTATTGTCATCATCAAAAACTAGTTTGATATAGAGTTTGTGTTGTCAACAATCTCAACAATCTCCCCCTTTTTTTATGATGGACAACCATGATTAATAACTCAACCATGTTTGTACAGTTCCACATATGACAGGTAAAAGCATATATCAGAGACAATTAAAACAGTTTAGTTACTATGCATATACAACAAAAATATCAAGCCGATAAAGTATGATGCACCAATTCTCCCAATATAGACTTGCTCTCATACACTCAAGTATATCTCTCCCCCTTTATGCATTAACAAAAAAGGAATGCTTCAGATATTTATGCAATTTTAAAAAAACAGAGATGCATCATAAAGATATGCAGTTTGTAAAGTACAATGATGCTCTCAAAATCACAAGTTCATCACAAAACAGTGTAAAACTCCCCTTGAAATGTAGGTGTGTGATGAAACAATGTGTATAACAATGATACTCCCCTTGTCATTATGCATGAGTTTCAAAAACAGTTTGAGTGCACAATGCAGAATATCACAGATTAAACAACAGTTTAAGCACAAATTTGTATCATAGTCAAATTATCAAATCACATATATATGCAATGATACAAATATCAACAATCTCACAATATTATCTCAATTAAGATAATGAAACATGTAAAAATAGAGATAATAGCATAATATTAATGATTTAAGCAGATAGTAAGGATAGAATCAAATTCCAGAATTGGAATTGTTAACCCATTTTAGACGCAGTCGAATGCTTTAAATCATCAGTCGAATGCATTGCTTTTCCAAATGTTGAATTCTAATTGTAGATGTTCAAAGCAATGTCCTTCCTACAAAACCTTTCAACAACCTTTTCTAGATCAAGCATAGTGGTTAAGCAAGAATTAAATCATATCAGAACAGAAGTCAATATGTAAGAATGCATGACAGTTTAAGCATAGTTGACTTCAAACAGAGCACAGTCGAATCAATCAAATAATATATCAGATATTATTCAAACAATTTAAGTAATTGTATTGATTCAAACGACTAATTTCATTTCCTTGGATTAAAAGATATTACATTGGTGGAGTAAAGACAAGGAAATCAAAACACAACAAAGAAAACTACAAAAAATGGCTTTATATGCCATTATACAAAATGAAAATTCTGGTATAGGACTCAACACACAGCTTGGACAAATAGGACACTATTCTGATTCAGATGATTCTTCATCAGTAGTTTCTTCACTAATATCGTCTACATCCCTTCTCTCAGATTCTTCAGATGATGATGAAATTTCAATATAATGTTTGAACAAAATGTTCATCTTTTCATGTAGAGTCGCCAGAGAATAGTTGCAGTTGTTTATCCTTTT
Source organism: Vigna mungo (assembly GCA_036885675.1). Taxonomy (NCBI): domain Eukaryota; kingdom Viridiplantae; phylum Streptophyta; class Magnoliopsida; order Fabales; family Fabaceae; genus Vigna; species Vigna mungo. The sequence goes on from CP144691.1 coordinate 36,751,282, forward strand.
AGATGTCCTCTTGAACCTGTCAGTTACCCGAATTTCAAACTCTGAATTCAGTAATCCAACCTCTTCATCATTGTCTTTATTCACAGGTGGCATTTTTTCTTTCTGGAGGACATTTTCATCGCTGAATACCCATCCTTGAGGAGTTTTCTTCATTCCAATACAAGTTAGAGTGGCCTTTCCAATCATGTTTTCTCTGCCACATGTTTGTTTCTTCTCATCAGTAAAGTCAACACCGAAATGTTCCAGAACTTTGCTTATGAATACACCATATGGAAGTCTGTGCCCTTCACCTGTTCCTACCTCTAGGATGTGTTCTTTAAAGACAACAACCCAATTTGTTTGCATTCTATATTCAATAGCATATAGGAAGCAAACATCCACAGGAGTAAGTTTCGTGATGTTGTATCTTCCAGGTAACAAGATATGTCCAATGATGAATGCAACAACTTTTTCTTCCTTATCAAGCCATTTGAATAAGAATCCTTTTTCCTTTCTATACCTTCCTCGGTACCTCATGAAGCTTTTGAACATTTCTGTTTTCCGTATCTTTTTATACCGTGGACAGTCAAACTTGTGAGATAGCTCTCCTTCATTTCTCAGCCCGGTGAACTTCCACTAAATGTCATCATCAATAACAATGTCTACACCTTTAACCCGAGAATAAATGTTCCCATTAACTTCTTTGACATTGTAGTAGATGACTTCTACCAGTTCATCATAACAATCTCCCTTCATTTCAATGAAGTTGTTGAGACCTTGAAATTTAAGATCATCAGGAAACATAAACTTCTCTTCTTCAAATAGAGCAAGTTGAGCGATATGATGTTTGACAACTTCTTTGAGTGCCCACATAATGAGAAATCTTTCTCTGGTTTTATCAACACTGATCCATCCAGAAGGATCAGCCTCTCTTCTTGCGAGCAACGAAAACTTTCTTGGTCTTGATGATGATGCAACCATTTGAGCAGAGAAGAGGAAGGGTTTCACCGGAATCAGATTAAGGGTTTGTTTACCAAGTTGTATGTGAATGCTACAGACTGTCTCATTCATTTATAGAAGGAAAATGCGCCAAATTATATGTGTGAATTGAACATTCAAATTTTAAGTTTCATGGATATGAAAAACAAAGACCATAGTCGAATGTATTAATATTGGGAGTCGATTGTGACTTATGAAAAATCATTTTCAACCAAATTCAATCAATCATACAACAACAATTAATCAGTATATGCATGATGCAATAGATAGATACAAATTTACCAGTTGTAGACACTCAAGGTTTTTGATATGTTCCATAGTTGATTCATCCTTGAGAACAATTCTGCATCAGTTGTATATCCTGCAAAACAATTAAGTTTTGGTTGCTGGTACCCATTTGACTTTGGGTCCTTGATTGTTAGTTTTGTTACATGTTCCTTTGGTATCCATACACATAATCCTTGAGGAACAACAACATTTCTATAATAACAATTTCTAACAGTATGACCAACACAATTGCAATAAAAACATGCATTTCTAGCAGGTTTTCTTAACTCATTTGATTTCCTAGCATTGGTTCTGTTAGAGTAAGCTTTGTATCCAATTCCTTGTCTATTTTTAATTTTGCTAGATGAATTTAATACAACATCTAAATTGTCTCTACCTTGAGTAAACTTAGCTAGCGTGCTAGTCAAGTAATTTATCTTTTCAATGTGAGTAGGACAATTTTCACAACCTTTTTCAACAGTAACTGTGTTAATTTCAATATTCCTAGCAGATAACAAAGCTTCATTTAATTCTTTTTCTAATTTCTCATTTTCTGCAGCAAGGTCTTTAATTCTATTTTCAAAGTCTCTTCTTTCAGAGCTTAGTCGATTTACCTTGTATTGCAGTCGCATAGCTTCAACATGTAACTCTTTGAAAGCATCTTGAAGCAGATCATATTTGACTTCTACTAGTTCATTTGATATCATAGTCATCCCATGTTACACCTGTCATATAGCACAAATTTGATTCCTCTTCTTGATCAGAATCTTCATCACTTGATTTCTCAGAATCTGAGTTTTCCCAAGCAATGTAGGTTCCTTTTCTTCTCATATTTCTGCCTTGAGGGAATCTTTTCTTTCCTTTCTGCTTTGGCTGTAATTCAGGACAGTCAGGCTTGATGTGACCTTCTTTTCCACATTCATAGCACTGGACAACATTTGTGTTGAAGCTCTTCTTTTTGCTATAACCTGCATGGTTAGACAATTGACTATCATTTTGCATAAATCGGATAAACTTTCTTACCATCAAGGTCATGAGCTCTTTGTCGTCCATCTCTGTTTCTTGACGGTATCGGAGGGGGTAAATTTTAAAGAGTTTAACGCAGCGGATTAAAAACACAGAGAGCGTAAAGCGAATTAAGTCACAGTTGAACGTCAGAGATCGTTTCTCTAGATTGCATTCTGAACACTCATATTCCTGAATGAGAGTGTTCTTCCTAGCTCGTTTCACGTCCTCTGTTCCTTCATGAGTGACTCTGAGGACTTCCCACATTTCCTGTGCTGTCTTACACACTGAAATTCTATAAAATTCATCAAGCACAACAGCAGATGAAATAATATTACGAGCTTTAATATCAAACTGAGCTCGTCTATTTTCCTCAGCAGTCCAATTAAAATAAGGTTTTTCTGTTTCTACACCATCTACTGTACTCATAGGAATATAAGGACCATTTTGTACAGCTTCCCAAATGCCTCTATCAACAGACCCCATAAAAATTTCCGTTCTTACTTTCCAAAAAGCATAATTATCTCCAGTAAACAACAGAGGTCTGCTAATAGACGCACCCTCAGCATAAACAGCGTTTTGACTGTGACCGGCCATTTTCGCAAAGATTTTGAAAGAATATCAAAGCAAGCTCTGATACCAATTGACGGTATCGGAGGGGGTAAATTTTAAAGAGTTTAACACAGCGGATTAAAAACACAGAGAGCGTAAAGCGAATTAAGTCATAGTTGAAACGATTTTATCCTTTTTTAAAGAAAATAATTTTCTTTCAGAAAATTAACCAAGCAGTTGATGTACGTTAAAGTAAAATGAGTATAGGGCATAAGAAAAGCACACAAGGATTTTTATACTGGTTCGATTCAACAGAATCTACGTCCAGTCGTTAATCACTACAAAGAGTGATTAACAGTTCCACTAAAAATAGTTTAACAGTTTACAATGAAATGAACAAGAACAGAATGAAAAGAACCACTCTACCAACTTGAAGAGAATAGCTCCGGCAATCGACAAACGATTCACGAGCTTCTCATTTCACAAGACCAGGCAGAGAACCTTGCCAACTTGAAGAGAGTCCACTTCGACTATCGACACACGATACGTAAGCCTCTCCTTTCACAAGATCAAGCAAGGGAACAAAGAAAACAAAAGCTCTCAAGAACGTTCCTCTGACAACTCAGTGTTCTAAGCTTTCTAAGTTTTCACAAAGTTATATTCTGAAGCTCTCAAACACCAATTATATAGCCAAGCACACTGAATGCCAAAGGTCAGCTCCCAACTGCCATGAATAATCGATTATTGTAAGTGATAATCGATTATTCAAGTCCGTTATAGAAATTTCAAAAAGTGATAATCGATTATTTTAAGTGATAATCGATTATTTTAAGTGATAATCGATTATTCAAGTGTGACTTGTGATAATCGATTATTGCTTCATGATAATCGATTATTTTAGTTCAAAAGCATCTGATAATCGATTATACCTTAATCATAATCGATTATACAAGTAGAAATTACAATGTTTATCATTTTCCTACTACATTCAAACTCTACAAGTTGCTTTTTAAGTATTCTCCTATTACAATCAAGAATTACAATTTGCAGCATCATCAAAACTTGTCTTCAGGTTTTACCAATACTCCTTTATTGGTAACAATCTCCCCCTTTTTGATGATGATCAAAAAATCCTCTTTTAAAAGCAACTCAGTTTTACCTACAATACATACAAACTAAAAACAGCCACAGAGTTAGCAGTACCTGTACACACAGTACCTGTACACTTGAAAAATATTATTTCTTCTCCCCTATAATATAATATTAAAAATAATCTCCCCCTTTTTGATCATAAGCAAAAAGTAAGAATCTCCCCCTTAATATGAGCTCCCCCTTAAAAAGATAACAGATGCATAAAAGCTCATTTTTAAAAAATAACGGGAAATTTATAACGATTTAAAATACCACAAAGAAAACAATCAAACTTAGAACCCTAAAAAAAAAACTAAAATTCAGGACTAGGAGATCTTTCAGTAGGAGGGATATTGAGATGATTCTCAATGTTATGTAGTTGAACATCAAACTCAAGAAACTGATCAACTAAGTACTCATCAAGAGATTGCTGCCACTCATGTACTTCATCAAAATGTGTCTTCTGTGCTAGACTCATATCCTCCAATTGTTTAGATAATCTTGCAAAGTGTTCTTCCATAGAAGTTGAGGAAGAGAAGGGTATGTTGGAAGGTCCAGCTTCAGATGGAGCTGCAGCACTCACTGGGTCAGCCATATGAGTGTCCATATCGTCATCTTCATCATCATCATGATGGTCATCATCTTTTTGAATAAGGACTCTTCCTCTAGTAATGAATCCCATTTGACGAAAGGTAGTATCTCCGATTTCTGATCCGACAGTCTCAATGGTTTGAACAAGTTCTCCTTCAACAGGTACTCCTTTATATTCTAAAATCCTAGAAACAAGAAGAGCATAAGGAAACTGATAAGAGTGGGATTTCTTGGCTTTTACCATGGTGTCAGCTATGAAAGCAGGCCAGTCGATGTGTATGTGATTTAAAATCCCATACAAGAGAAGTAAGTCCTGCTCAGAGCATTGAGCATGGTTGGTTGCTCTAGGACAGAGAATCCAAACAATCAAGTAGTGTATCATCCTCTCTTCAACTTTGAACCCTCCAACCAGTAGTTGCCTTCTATTTGTTTGCCTCTCAGGATGTCGCAGAAAGGATTGGAAAGTTAGCATCCTGTTGAAGTCTTCAAGTCCTAAATGAACTTTGACAGTATCATCCCAGATAGGAAGTTGAGCAACATTTGTCCAAACGTCATCATCTAAAATGATGCGTACGCCTTTGACCTTGGTAGAAATTATCCCATCTCGATAGCGCAAGTTGAAGTAGAAAACTCTTATGAGATCGGGATAAATATTTCCTTTTTGTTCTACTAGATGTGCTAACCCCTGCTCAGCAAAAGTATTTGGAAATTGAAATCCATAAAAGTGAAAAAAAATCAAGACGGATGTACTTTACCGCCATGATTTTCCTTTCTTGCCAGGAGTTTACGAAATCTGCATGTTTTTCTTGATCTGAGATCCATCCATCTATGTTGGCTAGTCGTGGTTGAGAGGAGGAAGAGGCTCCAGCTGTTTTGCGATGATACCTTCTTGGTTCAGCCATGGATGAAGATGGAGGAGATGAAGGTTTATAAAGTGAAAGAGAAATGAAGAGATTTTGAGCTCTGGATTTGATTTTAGTAGTATTTGGTTGCAAAGAAGTGTCTAACAATCGATTATGGAGGGCTATTTATAAGAAAGATGGAAAAACTAGCCGTTTATGGCCGTTTATAGACGTTATGGGACGCTCCAACGGCTCTATTTTTGAACCTGTTAACGTGATAATCGATTATGGCTCGTGATAATCGATTATCAGTTCATTAATCTCTGCCCAGAATTGCATGATAATCGATTATGCCTGATGATAATCGATTATCTGCTCAAATTTTTCCAGTTTTTACTTTTATGACAAAATAATCGATTATGACTCAGTGACAATCGATTATGGCATGTTAAGGTCACGAAAAATGCAAGATCGTGCATGAATTTTGATTCTAGGATATGTCTAATACTCCTAATTCTCTCCTAAGCTCAAAGAATCTATCTTTAGGTAGAGCTTTGGTAAAAATATCAGCTAACTGATGCAAGGTATCACCATATTCAATTTGACAGTCCCCCTTTTGAATATGATCTCTTAGAAAATGGTGCCTAATTTCTATATGCTTAGTTCTTGAATGCATTATAGGGTTCTTGGTCAAGTTTATAGCACTAGTGTTATCACATTTTAGAGGAATATTGTCAAGAAAGATATCAAAGTCTTCCAATTGTTGTTTCATCCATAAAATTTGAGCACAACAGTTTCCAGCTGCAATATATTCAGCTTCAGTGGTAGACAAAGCTACACATGCTTGTTTCTTTGAGTGCCATGACACTACAGAACATCCCAAGAAATGACAAGTTCCACTAGTACTTTTTCTATCAATTTTACAGCCACCATAATCTGCATCAGAGTATCCTATTAAACTAGGTGAAGCATCAGAGGGATACCAAAGTCCAAATGAAGTAGTTCCTTTAAGATATTTTAGAATTCTCTTAATTGCAGTCAAATGTGACTCTTTAGGATTGGCTTGGTATCTAGCACATACACAAACACTCTGCATAATATCTGGTCTACTAGCAGTTAAGTATAGCAAAGATCCTATCATGCCTCTAAACATGGTTTCATTCACTCCCTTTCCAGTTTCATCCTTATCTAAATAGCAAGAGGTACCCATGGGTGTACTAGCTTCCTTGCAGCTATCCATTCCAAATTTCCTAAGAATTTCTCTACAGTATTTAGTTTGGGATATGAATGTTCCACCATTCATTTGTTTTATTTGTAGACCTAAGAAAAAATTTAACTCACCCATCATAGACATTTCAAATTCTCCTTGCATTATTTTTGCAAACTCTTCACATAAAGAGTCATCAGTTGAACCAAAAATAATATCATCTACATAAACTTGCACAACCAAAATGTGTTTTCCTACTTTCTTAATGAATAAGGTTGAATCAACCTTTCCTCTAGAAAATTTATTTCCAATCAAAAAGGTACTAAGTCTTTCATACCAAGACCTAGGTGCTTGTTTAAGACCATAAAGGGCCTTTTTCAACTTGTAAACATGATTAGGAAATTTAAAATCTTCAAAACCAGGAGGTTGACTAACATAAACTTCTTCTTTTATAAAACCATTTAAAAATGCACTTTTAACATCCATTTGATATAGTTTAAATTTCATCAAAGATGCATATGCAAGTAATAATCTAATTGCTTCTAACCTGGCTACTGGTGCATAAGTTTCATCGTAATCAATACCTTCTTCTTGACAGTATCCCTTAGCAACTAGCCTTGCTTTATTCTTTGTGATGTTTCCGTCCTCATCAAGCTTGTTCCTGAAAACCCATTTGGTTCCTATAACTTGAAATTCTTCTTGTTTTGGGATAAGTTCCCAAACTTCATTCCTTTCAAATTGATTTAGCTCTTCTTGCATAGCAATGCACCACTTGTCATCTTGAAGAGCTTCCTTTATATTTTTAGGTTCTATCTGAGACACAAAAGCAACAGTTAGGCAAAAATTATTTAAATTATGTCTAGTGGTTACTCCTTTTGATATATCTCCTATGATGTTGTCCAAGGATAGTCCTCTCGGTTGTTAATAGCTTTTGAAGTCAACAACTTGAGGTGTTTCTTGAAGCTCCGGAGGATAATTTTCATTTAGATACATTTCTTCTAGAGCTTCTCTTAAGTAATCCTCATCACCTGCAATGGGTTTATTTGACTCAAGAGGATTTTCCTCAAGGTCTACAATCTCATCAAAGACAACATGCATAGATTCTTCAATACTTAGTGTTCTTCTATTGAACACCCTATAAGCTTTGCTAGTTAATGAATATCCTAGAAAGATTGCTTCATTAGATTTTGCATCAAACTTTCCAAGATTATCTGTTCCAGTATTTAATACAAAGGATTTGCATCCAAAAATTTTCAAATGAGATATATTTGGTTTTCTACCATTCAACAATTCATAAGGAGTTAATTTCAAAATTGGCCTTATAAGCATTCTATTTAACACATAACAAGCAGTGCTTACTGAATCAGCCCAAAAGTATTTTGGCACATTAGATTCACTCATAAGTGTTCTAGCTAATTCTTCTAGTGATCTATTTTTCCTTTCAACAACACCATTTTGTTGGGGAGTTCTAGGTGCAGAAAAATTATGTGCAATTCCAAATTCTTCACAAAATTTTCCAAATGATTCATTTTCAAATTCACCACCATGATCACTTCTCAAGGTTTTCATTTTCAAATCTTTTTCATTTTGAATACGTTTAGCAAAAGTTTTAAAAGCTTTGAAAGCTTCACTTTTCAGAGTTAAAAAGAAGGTCCAAGTAAATCTAGAGTTATCATCAACAATTACAAGAGCATAGTAATTTCCACCAAAACTTTTAATTCTAGATGGACCAAACAAGTCCATATGCAAAAGTTCTAAAGGTTTTGATGTAGAAATCATACTTTTAGATGAAAAAGAAGATTATGTTTGAGGCCTTCAACATATAAGACGTCTTTTATTGTCAAAGTGTTTCCTCCTCCAATATCTCCGGTTCCCATTATTCTGCCTTTGTTGTTATCCCCGTAAGTTACAAATCCTTGCTTCTTCTTCTCAAAAGAGATGAACCTTTTCTTGTCACCAGTCATGTGTCTTGAGCAACCACTGTCAAGATACCACAATGACTTCTTTGACTTAGATTGTTCCTACAAAACAAGTTAGCAAGAATTTTTAGGTCCCCAATCTCAACATGGGTCCTTGGGGTTAGTTTATACAAGAATACATCATTTCACAGCTTTAACCCAAGCATATTTGCCATTTGGAACACCAACATGTTTGATATTGCATTTGTTTGATGTGTGACCATGCTTCATACAGTAAAAGCAACATACATCACTAACTTTTTTTTTAACATAAGTTCCTTTAACAAACCAGATTTTTCGAGTTCTTTTTACCTTGGATTTATAATTCTGATGCATGTTTCTATTTTTAATTTTGCTTTTATTAAAATTTGTTTTAGCATGTGAATTTGTTTTAGTTGCCTTAGCAAGCAAATTTTCAAGTATATCAATATCAAACATATAGCTCTTGCATGATAAGCATTCAACAGGTTCAACAATAGCATTTGAGTCAGACAATTTTATTTCTAAAGTACTGACTCTGTTTCTTAACACAACTTCATCATCAAGCAGTTTATCATATTTCAATTTTAAATCATTGTGCTCTTTTTTAAGTTTTTTATGTGCAGCATCAAGTTTTTCAGATTCATTCATTAATTCAAAGAAAGCTTTTTGTAAATCTAATTCACTAGATTCAAAACTGGAATCACTTACTTGGCTTCCTGTTTCTTCAGAATCTGCCATAAGGCATAGGTTAGCTTCTTCTTCTGTGTCACTTGAACTTGTTGAGCTAGAGGCATTATCCTCCCAAGCTATGTATGCTTTCTTTTTCCTTTGAAATTTTCTTTCCTTCTTGTCTTCACTCTTCTTGCTCTTTGGACACTCAGATTTCACGTGCCCTCTTTCTCCACAACTGAAGCACTTAACGTTTGATGGAGAATCTTGATTTTCCTTCCTTTCCTTTTGAAACTTGTCATTTCCCTTTGCTTTCATGAATTTTGCAAATTTCTTTATCATCAAGCTCATGTTTTCTTCATCATCAGAATCATCTTCTTCGATCCTCTTATAGCTTTTTCACTTAGAAATTTCAGACTTGAAAGCTAGAGTTTTCCTCTTGCCTTGATCCTCTTCAGCAGTTAATCTCCTTAAATCAAGTTCATGCTCCCGGAGCTTTCCAAACAAGATTGACATTGTCATTTGAGCAAGATTTTGAGACTCCGATATGGCAGTTACCTTTGGTTGCCAAGACCTGTCCAGAGATTTCAAAATTTTCACATTAAGTTCATCAGTATCAAAAGTCTTACCCAAACCTGTTAAGTGATTCACAATATGAGTGAATCATTTTTGAACGTCAGAGATCGTTTCTCCAGATTGCATTCTGAACACTCATATTCCTGAATGAGAGTGTTCTTCCTAGCTCATTTCACGTCCTCTATTCCTTCATGAGTGACTCTGAGGACTTCCCACATTTCCTGTGCTGTCTTACACACTGAAATTCTATAAAATTCATCAAGCACAACAGCAGATGAAATAATATTACGAGCTTTAATATCAAACTGAGCTCGTCTATTTTCCTCAGCAGTCCAATTAAAATAAGGTTTTTCTGTTTCTACACCATCTACTGTACTCATAGGAATATAAGGACCATTTTGTACAGCTTCCCAAATGCCTCTATCAACAGACCCCATAAAAATTTCCATTCTTACTTTCCAAAAAGCATAATTATCTCCAGTAAACAACGGAGGTCTGTTAATAGACGCACCCTCAGCATAAACAGCGTTTTGACTGTGACCGGCCATTTTCGCAAAGATTTTGAAAGAATATCAAAGCAAGCTCTGATACCAATTGACGGTATCGGAGGGGGTAAATTTTAAAGAGTTTAACGCAGCGGATTAAAAACACAGAGAGCGTAAAGCGAATTAAGTCATAGTTGAAACGATTTTATCCTTTTTTAAAGAAAATAATTTTCTTTCAGAAAATTAACCAAGCAGTTGATGTACGTTAAAGTAAAATGAGTATAGGGCATAAGAAAAGCACACAAGGATTTTTATACTGGTTCGATTCAACAGAATCTACGTCCAGTCGTTAATCACTACAAAGAGTGATTAACAGTTCCACTAAAAATAGTTTAACAGTTTACAATGAAATGAACAAGAACAGAATGAAAAGAACCACTCTACCAACTTGAAGAGAACAGCTTCGACAATCGACAAACGATTCACGAGCTTCTCCTTTCACAAGACCAGGCAGAGAACCTTGCCAACTTGAAGAGAGTCCACTTCGACTATCGACACACGATACGTAAGCCTCTCCTTTCACAAGATCAAGCAAGGGAACAAAGAAAACAAAAGCTCTCAAGAACGTTCCTCTGACAACTCAGTGTTCTAAGCTTTCTAAGTTTTCACAAAGTTATTTTCTGAAGCTCCCAAACACCAATTATATAGCCAAGCACACTGAATGCCAAAGGTCAGCTCCCAACTGCCATGAATAATCGATTATTGTAAGTGATAATCGATTATTCAAGTCCGTTATAGAAATTTCAAAAAGTGATAATCGATTATTTTAAGTGATAATCGATTATTCAAGTGTGACTTGTGATAATCGATTATTGCTTCATGATAATCAATTATTTTAGTTCAAAAGCATCTGATAATCGATTATACCTTAATCATAATCGATTATATAATCGATTATACAAGTAGAAATTACAATGTTTATCATTTTCCTACTACATTCAAACTCTACAAGTTGTTTTTTAAGTGTTCTCCTATTACAATCAAGAATTACAATTTGCAGCATCATCAAAACTTGTCTTCAGGTTTTACCAATACTCCCTTATTGGTAACATTTCTGTGATGTTCTTGCTTGCAGCATTCAGAGCAATAGACTTCTTTTCTTCAATCTCCTCTTCATCCTTCAGTCTACCAAGTTCTAACTCATGTTCCCGTAACTTGCCAAACAACGTAGCCATATTCATAGTTTTAAGATCTTTGGATTTGGAGATTGCAGTGACTTTTGGTTGCCAATTCCTGTTCAGGCTTTTCAGAATCTTGATGTTGATCTCTTTTTTGTCAAACACTTTGCCAAGAGCCATCAGGTGATTTACAATATGAGTGAATCGTTTCTGGACATCATAGATGCCTCCACCAGCTTTAATTCTGAACAATTCATACTCTTGTATCAACGAATTCTTCTTAGCTCTCTTGACTTCATCTGTGCCTTCATGTGTTACCTCTAGAACATCCCACATTTCCTTTGCAGACTTGCATTGGGATATTGTTGACTGACTCGCAAGCGTACTAGATCGTTCCAAGTAATATAATCGGTAAAACCCGATATCGTTCTTTCCAAGAGACTCAAATGGCCTTATCGTTCGTGTGAACTAAAATCGAAAGACTTGCAGAGAGAAAAATTAATTACGTGGAATGCAAATACAAAAAATAAACATGCAATGTGTTGATTCAGTTGACGAAAAAGACTATGAATGAATGGAGATGTTGGGGGTTTACAATTTCATCTTATCCGCCCTCTCTTATCTACTCCTCTTGTTTAAATTGCCTTGTTATCTAATTGTTATGCAAACTTTCTTGGCCTACCCTTAGCCCGATCCCTCGGCGAAAAGAGCCTATTACTAATTACCGGCTTGCTATCCCTAGCCTCCCCTAGTAACTAGCAATGCATTACCGAACAGAAGCAAAAACAATTGACCGTCCTACCTCCCTATCCCTAGGTGGTATTTCATTGATCAAGGAATTTCTCACCAGTTCATGACATTAGTGTACGTTCCCGTTTCAATAGAGACAAACAACAGTTATCGAATGAGTTAAACAATAAAAGCCTTAAGCGCAGATGAGAACCCAACAATCGATAAACAAAGCATATGACAATCATATAATTAAACAAGAGTTTCAGAAAAAGAGAGTTTCAAAATATTACATTGTTTCCCCCAACAACAAAAGGGTTTAGTTCACCATTGTCATGGTGAACCAAGATGAAAATAATGGAAAAATGGAAGAGCAAACCCTAGATAGTAAGAAAAGGAGCCTAAGCATCCAAGAGATCTTCTCCAGAGAATGGAAACTAGATCTTGCCGCCCTCTTCTGTCAAAAGAATGAGAATGAAATCGCAACAGGGCTATTTATAGCTGAGGAGCGCAACAGAAAATAGGCCTAGGCCTAGCAGACAACCGCTCAGCGTCACACTTATGCCGCTCGGCGGTTTGCCTCTTATCGCGCTACCGCCTGGCGTCAGGGGTCCACCGCCCGACAGTTTGCCTCTTATCGCAAAACCGCCAGGCATCCCTGCCATGGTGCCATCTCCTTGCATTGGGCCCCCCAACGGTGTATTTATGCCGCTAGGCAGTTCCTAGACTCTTCTTTTCTTGATTTTCTTCCTCTGTCTTGTGTCTAAGGCCTTTATCTTCACCTCCATTCTTTACTTCCACCAAAATTGCTACAAAACAATGCAAAACAAGCATAATATCGCTAAAAACAGCTTTTGACTCTCGACTGACTCATTTATTAAGTTTTGTTTAATTCCAAGCTCATTTTAAGCAGTAAAGGGAGTAATTTGGTCTAAAATAGCAAATGAAAATAACGGTTTTTAAACCGTTATCACAACCCCAAACTTAGAATTTTGATTGTCCTCAAGCAAAACAAAACAAAACTATGGACAAAACAAAACTTGGCTCTCTACAATTTCATCCAATGATTCAACATCCCTAAAGTACATGATGAGAACTACTCAATTTCAGATCGTCAGTGCTAATTAAGTCAAAATGCATGCATGCTTTCAATTCAGTTATCTCACACATTCCTCAACAGATGTTACATATTATGAATGACCAATCCACTAAGCAAAGATGCAATCATGAAATTTAGAAATTCTCACCAAGCAAGTGTTTCACTCAATCACTCAAGTGTTTAGGGTGACACTCCAACTCTTCATTATTCACAAGTCACATGAAATAAAATTTCCGTTGATCTCAAACAATCAAAATCATTTCATGCAAATGCCATCAAAAGGACTTTTCCAAGGCTTGTAATGAGGCTGGGCTATCAAGAAAAATTGGTTTTTCTGGATCACAAAATCTTTGAATTAAGAGAGCTCATTTATCATTCAAGGTTCAAGTTCAACTCTCTTTTTCAACCAATCTCACTTGTCCCCAACTTCTTCCCTTTTTCTTTTATTTTTACATTGAGCTCATCCTTCATGATTGTTCTTTTTCTCATGTATTTTTCATTTTCAACACTTGAGGTCAATGCCTTTCTTTTTGCTATTCAAACTTTCCCGCAACCCCAAACTTGAACCTTGAATGTACTTACAGTCATTAACCCAATTCAAAGTAAATAGTTTCAGCTCAAGGGTTTTTATTCTGTTTAGGGCCAAGGTTCAAAAAGTGTATAAAATTTCAAGCACTTTGGGTAAAATTTGGCTAAGTAAGGGCTTCCAAAAATGGCCTTGATCATATGACATATACATCCAATTCAATCAATCATCAAGACTTAGGCAATATCATTCATGCTTTCCTATGAATAAGTTCATATAGCAATAAAAGCTCTGAAGCTCAATACCTCACACAACATGCTTTCTCACACATATTCATTCATACACCCTGATTAGCATCATAACCACAATCATAATTCATCACACATCCGTTTCACAGGACATCAACATGCAGCACAACTCGATAATCATCCACATCAAATCATCATCAAATAGACTCCTCATGCAATTAGTCAGTCAAACATCTTCAAAAAAGTATTCAAGCCAAGCAAACACACTGGAAATAAATTCAACCTATTCTAAGAATTTAAACTGCAAAAGTGAAAGAAAGAATCTAGGTTGCCTCCTAGTAGCGCTTGTTTAACGTCACGAGCCTGACCTAAACCTGCTTAGCACTTGTCAGTAAGTGCAAATCCTTCCAACATCCTTCAGTAGGTGTGCCTACTTATATCCTTTAGTAGATACAAATAAAGTTTGAGCATCCCTCAGTAGATGCTACTCCAAAAATTGTTCCAACAATCAAAGAATTACAATTTCAAAAATAAAATAAACCTAAACTAAGATAAAATAAGAAAATGATTTACAGCAATTGGGATGACCCCAACAAACACCCATCAGTTGGTGCTGCAACCCTTGGTATTCTTTTCTTTTTCTTCTTTCTCCTGAATTTCTTAGGAAAATTAAGAACACCAAGCACTTGCTTCCATGTTTCAATCATAGGAGCTTTAATCTCCAATTTCTTGAAGATCTCCATATAACACTTGACTTTCTTTTCCTTCCTATGATTTGTCTTTCGATGAGGAAATGGCTTTTCAGATGATCTTTTCTTTTTTTCCTCTCTTCCTTTTTTTCTCACTCTTTTCTCTCAACTTTCTCTTTTTCTCTTTTCTTCTTTTCTTCTTTATTTTGAAATATTTTTTCTTTTTTTCTTTTTTCTCAACCACTTCTTTTTCTTTCTCCTCATTTTTCTCTCCCTTACTCAACCCTTATGTTTCTTTCTCCTCTATCATTTCCTCTTCAACAACCTTATCATTTTCAGAGATAGCGGCTCGCCATTCCTCTTTAGGGTTAACTTCAGTATTAACCCTAATACCTAGAGACTTCAACATGTAAGAGAGTTGTTCCTTCCATAAACGTTGTTATGCTTCCCCCAATGTTTCTCTTCGTACATAAGATTGTTTTTGTTGTAAACGTTGTTCTGCTTCCCCCAACGTTTCTTTCTGCAAAGAGAATTGTTTCTTCTGTAAGCGTTGTTCAGCTTCCCGCTGTAAACGTTGTTGGGCTTCCCCCAACGTTTCTTTTGGCAAGGAGAATAGCTTCTGCCGTAAAACTTGTTCAACTTCCCCAACGTTTCTTTTGGCACAGAAAATAGTTCCTGCCGTAAACGTTGTTCAGCTTCCCCCAACGTTTCTTTTGGCCTAGAAAGTTGTTGCTTAAGATCTTGCCCCTTTTGGCTTTGATCGAAGTTTGAGTGAGGTTCACACCAGTGGTTGAATTCATTTTGGTAGAATTGAGTGCCCATATAATCAAATTCTTGTCCAAACTGCATTCTGCGAACATTAGGCACAAAATCCTAGAGAACATTTAGTAAAAAGTAAAATAAAAACAAACATAAAATCAAGTCAAATTCAATCAATTCACACTACTTGAAAAAGTTAAACCTCGAGTCCCCGGCAGTGGCGCCAAAAACTTGTTGACTCACTGGCAAGCGTACCAGATAGTTCCATGTAATATAATCAGTAAAACCCGATATCGTTGTTCCCAAGAGACTCGAAAGGCCTTATCGTTCGTGTGAACAAAAATGGAAAGACTTGTAGAGAGAAAAATTAATTGTGTGGAATGCAAATACAAAAAATAAACATGCAATGTGTTGATTCAGTTGACGAAAAAGACTATGAATGAATGAAGTTGTTGGGGTTGGGGGTTTACAATTTCATCTTATCCGCCCTCTCTTATCTACTCCTCTTGTTTAAATTGCCTTGTTATCTAATTGTTATGCAAACTTTCTTGGCCTACCCTTAGCCCGATCCCTCGGCGAAAAGAGCCTATTACTAATTACCGGCTTGTTATCCCTAGCCTCCCCTAGTAACTAGTAATGCATTACCGAACAGAAGCAAAAACAATTGATCGTCCTACCTCCCTATCCCTAGGTGGTATTTCATTGATCAAGGAATTTCTCACCAGTTCATGACATTATTGTACGTTCTCGTATCAATAGAGACAAACAACAGTTATCGAATGAGTTAAACGATAAAAGCCTTAAGCGCAGATGAGAACCCAACAATCGATAAACAAAGCATATGACAATCATATAATTAAACAAGAGTTTCAATAAAAGAGAGTTTCAAAAGATTACATTGGTTCCCCCAACAACAAAAGGGTTTAGTTCACCATTGTCATGGTGAACCAAGATGAAAATAATGGAAAAATGGAAGAGCAAACCCTAGATAGGAAGAAAAGGAGCCTAAGCATCCAAGAGATCTTCTCCAGAGAATGGAAACTAGGTCTGGCCGCCCTCTTCTGTCAAAAGAATGAGAATGAAATCGCAACAGGGCTATTTATAGCTGAGGAGCGCAACAGAAAACAGGCCCAGGCTCAGCAGACAACCGCCCGGCATCACTCTTATGCCGCTCGGCGGTTTGCCTCTTATCGCAAAACCGCCAGGCGTCCCTGCCATGGTGCCATCTCCTCGCATTTGGCCGCCCAGGGGTGTATTTATGCCGCAGAGCGGTTCCTAGACTCTTCTTTTCTTGATTTTCTTCCTCTGTCTTGAGTCTAAGGCCTTTATCTTCACCTTCATTCTTCACTTCCATCAAAATTGCTACAAAACAATGCAAAACAAGCATAATATCGCTAAAAACAGCTTTTGATTCTCGATTGACTCATTTATTAAGTTTTGTTTGATTCCAACCTCATTCTAACCAGTAAAGGGAGTAATTTGGTCTAAAATAGTATATGAAAATAACGGTTTTTCAACCGTTATCCGATATCCTGAAAAAAATCATCAATTGTTAGTGCAGAGGAATTAATATTTCTAGCTTTAACATCATACTGAGCTTTTCTATTTTCATTAACAGTCCACTCAGTAAAAGGTTTCAAAACAGTTTCACTATCAACAATTTTTGTAGGCACATATGGCCCATTCAAAGTGGCGTCCAAAATTCCTTTATCTTGCGATTCAAGAAAGATCTGCATGCGAATTTTCCAAAAAGGATAATTTTCACCAGCAAACAGAGGTTGTCTTTTTGTTGAAGCACCTTCACCAAAAGTTTAAAAATTTGAAGCCATCCCCAGGTTTTACGGTTGAATAGAATAAAACAGAGTCGACTGAATTTTCAAATATCTTATGAAAACCAGCTTTGGTGCAAATTGTTAGGAGACATATAGGCTTCGTTTTACACCAAGAGGGGGTGAATTGGTGTTAGTTCAAAAACAAAATCTTTTCGCAATCTTGATATGAAAATGCAGAGCTTTTAATCTTTTCTTGAAATGCAAGTAATGAAAATTCAATGCAGCGAAAAAACGCAGTTGACTGCTAAACAGATAAAGTCGACTGGAAATAAAGAGTGCAGGGATAGAGAAAATCAAACACTGGTTTTTATACTGGTTCGGTCAACAATGCCTACATCTAGTGTGCTTCCAACCCAGGAAGCAAATGCACTATAATGGTTGCGGTTTTTACAACAAGGAATTTATAGAAGCACCACGCAAAAATATAAATCTCCTCTCTAACCCAAAACCAAATATAGCTGCACACACAAAAACCAAAATTGCAGCAAGAATCCCCTCTTCTGCAATCTGCACCCACGTCGAACAATCCTCAACGTGTAACCAGCACTCTTCACAGGATGCCAAGCCTATCATAGCAGACTTCATAGGTTGCCAAGCCTTCAATAAAATGTAGCAGTCTTCACAAGATGCCAAGCTTTCAAGATCAAACAAGAAGCACCTTCTTTGTGCAGATATTGATCAAGTAGTATGCGCAAATGACTCCTCCTTTGAATCTCTCTCAAGAAAGATCACCACCATCTTCTTGGAGAATTCTTGGAGCTTGTAAAACAGAGAATTCAATCTGAAACAGGAAAATGAGAATGTCAGATCACAAAAGTCTCAGAACAATTCGCGTTCTGTCTATTTATGGTTTTCTGTTATATCAGATTGCTTTGCACTCGAATAGTCTACTAATTCAGTTGACTGTATTAAAATAGTTATAACAGACAGTCAACACAAAGGCTCCTCAGTCAACAAAAACAATAAACATTTATAACAGTTGACTAGGTCATACAATCTTAACTAACTTTTGAAAAATATAGTCGTTGGACCATGTAGGCATAACAAAATTCCAAACAAATCAGTAATACAGTCGAATATGTGATCCACAATGTCGACTGACACATGAAAAAACACTTTGAAATTCTTTTCAACTCAAAATCTCATATAGCAGAGGTTCACAAAATCTGTACAAAGATTTTAGCGTAGTCGAATCCATTATGAGTGTATTCGACTGGACTAGAACTTTGTCACAACAAATATAAGTTCATAAAGGTGCTTGTGATCTTTTCTTTCAGAAATGTGCAGTAATCAAAACCATTTTATTTCACATTTCAATACAAGTATGTTCCACAAATATAACACACAATCAATCATAGGAACATACATTCTAATTCAATAAAACATGTTCAGCAGATATGACAAACACTTCAAAACAAGAACATGTAATACTGTAACATGTGTACTGTTATTAAGCATTGTGTTGTCATCATCAAAAACTAGTTTATTATAGAGTTTGTGTTGTCAGCAATCTCAACAAATAGGAGTTTTAAAAATAAATTAGTTTTAGTGGTTTATGATATTTTAAAAAGTAGTTAAGAGAGAATAAGAGAAATCTTAGTAGTTTTAGAGATAAATTGAGATTTTATTAAAACTAAAAACATAGAGATAGAATAGAAGAAGATAAAAAGGAGAAGAGTAAAAAGTGATTTTTATTTTTTTACCCTAAAATCAAAAAACGAAAATTTGAAAGATAAGGGAGAGCAAAATACGTTTTCTAGGAGAAAAAAGGAAGAGTTCCCAAAAATCTTAGTGCAAGGGAGGGTTTTTGGTGTTTTTGAAGTTAGATAAAACTCTAGTATTGGCCAAGGTATGAGGAAACTTTCCATTGTTTGTTGTATGCTATGTGATGAGTCGATATTTTATTGATTTCACTTAGCTTATTGTACCGAATTTAATCAGGGAATTGTGTTTAATTGTCTGTTATTTTCCCGTTTTTCCTGATTGTGCTTAATTTGATAGAAAATTCTAATTTTAATTAATTTGAATTTTTTGAGCTAATTATTTGCATTATTATTTTTAGGGAAAATATTGGACAAACATTTTGGAGCATTAGGATGAAGACAAAATAATTCAAGACTCTCTACATAGACAATTTAGAATTAATCAAAATTTTAATTTAGTAGATTAGGCTTTTTAAACCAAGTTTTGTAATTTTAGGCCAATTTTTGGTAGTGTAGACTAAGCCCAATTGTAGAGGGAGATGATTTGGCACCTAGGGTTTCTTTAGGATGGACCCCACCCTCTCATTTAAAGACATATGGCCTCTTAGGAATTGTAGCAGCCGTCACTCACTTTGATTACTCTCGGCAAATTGGAGGGGGGCACCATATTTTTTGGGGCCTATGGAAACTTTCTTTGATTTGTTGGATTGTGGTTGACTGAAAAATGTTGCCGCCACACATTTTAATTTTCACTCAGTTGGAACAATTTGGAGAGGGGGCTGCAACGTTTTTTTTTTATTTTCTTGGCTTGTGAACATTTCTTTGAGCTTTTGAATGTTTTATGCTAGTTTCTCATTGAATGAAAAAGGATTCAACATCTTTGCATTTTACTTTGAATGTTTTGGAAGCTTGAAGGTTGTTCTCAGTCTTTCTTTCATGGAATGAGGAGAAGCACACACTTTATTTTTCTTTAAGAATAGGACTGGAACGGAGACGCCGCCACACACATTTTGGTTCGGTAGTTTTGAAGGGAGCATCTTACTCTGATATTGTTTAAGAATAGGGCTGGAACGGAGACGCCGCCACACACACTTCAAAGTTTAGGGGGCTGCAATGTTTCATTTGAATTCGCATGCACATTATTTGTTTTTTTTTGTTTAGAGTCATTGCTCGGTGTAGCAGCCACCACCTAGAAGAAGAATCATTTTCATTTTTATTTTCATATTTTCTAATGATGGGAAGGTAGTGATAGTAAAGCACATGCATTTATCTACTTTTGGAATTGTTCGGTGATTGAGTGCAAGAAACAATTTGGAATTGCTGATTTCATTCATGGGACACGTTCACAGACTGCGACAATGGAAGGTTGATTCATTTGGCCTTGGGTCTGCACATGGTTGCGGTGCTTTTTGCTGGAGGAGAGTTCATTCATTTAGTGGATAAATTGCAAGCGGTGATGAAGATTTAGGAGCTGTAGATGGCACCCATTTTGAAGGTTGATTTAGTTACTTATTTTTTTTAATTGGAAGCAACACGTTTATTGTCTTGGAATGCATCATTGTGATTTTTTACTTTTCGCTTATGGAGAGGAGGTGATTAATTTTGGGCAGTGCAGCATGAAGTACACAGGTTACGGTTAGCAAAAGGGAACTCCAAATATGTGTTTTTTTTTATTTCATTTTATGAATCTCCAAGGTTACATTCCAACTTATGCGTTATTGTATTTTTCTAGTTGCATTTAAAAAATGATTCAAGCACTTTCGTATTTAGTTTTATTCCAACTACATTGTGTTTTAATTGCTTAGTTTACTATTTCTGTTCATTATGTTGTCTATTATGTTCGGTTCATTGTTTCCGTTTACTTTAATGTTGTCTAGTATTTTCGGTTGTGATAATATCCAGTTTTAATTTAGTTCATTTGCATTCACAAAACCTTACAAACTCCCCCCCCCCACTTCGTGTCTGACCTAATTCTCGAACCATAGTTTGGTCCTTGAGAGACGACCTAGGGGTCATTCCCTAGCTATACTGCATTTCTTTATGCTCATTAAATTTGATTGGGCTGCGACACCCATCAAATTTTGGCGCCATTGCCAGGGGCCAACTGATGAGTCGTTATTTCTTGACTATATTTGGTTTATTGCACTCAAATAAATCAGGGAATTGTGTTTAATTGCCCATTATTTCCCCATTTCTTCTAACTGTGCTTAATTTGGTCGAAAATTCATATTTTCACTAATTTGGATTTTTTTGAGCTAATTAATTGCAGGGAAAATATTGGAGACATATTTTGGAGCATTAGGAGATGGCATAGACATTCAAGATTTAATATTTAGTCATTGCAAATTTAATTAAAATTGTAATCTAGTTGATTAAGAACTTTACTTAAGCTTTTGGTGCATTGGGCCCATGTTGGCAATTTTTATGTTAGGCCCAAACTTTGAGGGACATGTGGCACTTAACCTAGGGTTTCTAGGAGGTGGACCCCACCAATTTTGAGGGTTTTGGACAGCATTTTGAGCCAAAAGGCCGTGACACTCATACTAGACACACTTTACACTTCATTTTGCTTAGGTTTTGAACACTCTCATGGAGAGCCTTTGTGTGCTACGGTTTTGGCCATTGTGAATGAGCAAAGATGAAATTTTCTTCTTCTCTTTCTTAAATCTTGGTTGTCTTTGCTTGGTGGTGGTGAAAAACCTTCCCTTTCCCCATCTTATTTCTTGCTTTTTGGAGTTGGAAGCATGAGTTTGAAGAGTTTCTTCTTGCCTTTTCATGAGGGTCTCTTTGGTTGAAGGGAGACCCACTCTCCATTTCGGTTTTCTCATCATTTTGCTGCAGTAATCTCGTTTTTATTTTGAGTTTCTTGGATTGGAGGATGGAAATGGAGTTGTTGTCAAGTTTGGTAGTGAAAAAGGCTTAAGTTGGTGCATGGGTATTGTATTCTTGAGCCATTTTCTTCTAGCATTTTGTTGTTGATGTTGGGAAACGAATTTTGAGCTGGACTTTGTGCTTGATGATGGTGGCTGGACGGTATTGCATAGAAGCATAGGGGTTTGGTTTTGTTTTGGTCAAAAAGTTGAAGAAAAGTAAGTGGTGAAGTTGGATTTATGAAGGTAGAACTTGGTTTTATTGTTCTTGAATTATTTTGATGATGAAATTTGGTTAGTTGGGTGTGTGTCTCTGTTTGGAGATGGGAAGAAACAATTTGGATGTTTGTTTGTTGAAGAAAAACGAAAATGGAGTGGAGAAGGAAGAGAGAAGGTGTAATTAATTTTTTACCCGATTTGGCCAAGCACACATGGAGCTACTTTTGACAAAAGGAATTTTTTCCACTTTGGTTTTGTCTCTAGCAATGTTTCAGCCGAGAATTGCAATGGTGAAGGGAGATGTTTGTGTTTTATTTTTCCATTGTCTTTGCTTACATGGAAATTAGGAAGAAGCACCCAAGTTATACTTCATTTACACATTGGTTAGAAGCACTTTTTGAGAATTCTCTTTGTATCTCACGTAACTTTGTGTGGCTTGGTGTGGGGTTTCGTTTTTGCTGCATGGAAAGGGAGGAAAGCATGGTTTTATGGTGTGTTTAAGGCATATGTTCACTTTCTTGAAGTATGGAGCACATGGGACAAAAGGAGGCAACATATGAATAGTTTATTGAAGGTTGAATTGAAGTTGACTTTGGGGGACTACATGACTCACGGCCATGAAGGTTTTCTTGGGCCAATTGCACTTTTAAACTCATTTGGTGGATAAATATTGATCACATAATCGATAGATGAAAAAGCATGTTTAATTATCCCTTGTTTTGTATTAATTTGCATGGTAGGTTTAGTTGCTTTTGATGTCTCTAACTTGGTGTTGTATTTTAATAGTTTTAATTTTGTTTAGATAATTGTTTGTTGAAATGTGGGATTTAGCTTTTTATTTTATTTTGATGTTTGCTAGCTTACACAGTTGCGTTTAATGTCCACTCATTTTAATTTAGTTATTCGTATTCACAAAAACACTTTTTAAACCCCCCCCTTCCGTGTTAGACTTGACTCTGAACCGCAGTTGGTCCTTGAGAGACGACCTAGGGGTCATTCCCTAGCATTATACTGCATTTCTAAATTGCAATTAAATTTGTATGGGTTGCGACGCCCATCAAATTTTGGCGCCTTTGCCGGGGACCAACGGTTCAGTATTGACTCTTTTGTCTGTGTTTATGTGTCTTGTGACTGTGTTTTGACGTGTTGTGATAGTCTTTTTGTGTTGTCTTGTGTTGTTTTCTGTGATTTGAGATTTTTGTGCTATTGATTCATGATTAGAGGGTGTTGTGATTTAGTGCATGACTAGAGGAAATCCTGGATTCATACCACCTTTTGACCCTGAAATATATAGGACATTTCATAGGTTAGTTAGGCATTCTAGGAATTTGTCTTTAGAGTCTGTTTTTGAGTCTGTTCCATTAGATACTGTGCATCCAACTGCTGAGTATTCTGTGCATACTGCATTCACTGCATCTGTTGCATCTGCACTTGATTCTGGTTCTGATTCTGTTGTTTTTCACACTGAGAACAATATGGCACAACCTCCACCTCGTGAGAGGACTTTTAGGGAAATGGCACAACCTCCACCTCGTGAGAGTACATCATGTGGTTGCCCAGTCTTTATCAGCCATTGAAAGCAAGTTGGAAGGCAAGATTGAATCTCTTACAAAGTTGGTGACACAGTTGACTACCAACCAAAGATCTGCAGCTCCATCTGCATCTGTTGCACGACTATGTGCTATTTGTCCTTCCAGTGACCACTATACAGATGCTTGTCCTACTTTGCAGTCCTCAGCTGCCTCTGATGCGCCTCAGGCTTATGCTACTAACATATATAACAACAGGTAGCCATAACAGCAAAGTCATGACTTGTCCAGCAACAGGTACAACCCAGGGTGGAGGAATCACCCCAATCTTAGATGGAACAATGCGCCACAGCATCAGCAGCAGGCGCCACCTTTCCAGAATGCTGGAGCACCTAACAGATATGTGCCTCCATCTATGCAACAACACCAGAGGCAACAGCAACAACAGCAGCAGCAAGAGGCACCTGCCCAACCAGCTGCCCAACCTTCCACTTCTTCTGAGCATTCATTGGAAGAGTTAGTGAGACAAATGACTATGCAAAACCTGCAGTTTCAGTAGGAGACTAGAGCTTCCATACAGAGTCTCATTAACCAGATGGGTCAGATGGCTACTCAGATGAACCAGGCACAGTCTCAAAATTCTGATAAGATACCATCCCAGACTGTGCAGAATCTGAAGAATGTGAGTGCCATTACCCTCAGATCAGGGAAGCAGACTGTTGTGCCTTAAGAGCCCGCTTCTACACCTACACCTGTGCCTGCCACTTGTCCTAGAGAGGACGACCATGACGGTCCACGCAGGGCATTTTAGGTGGGTGGATCTTCTTCTTCAGCCGGTGGTTCTTCTTCAGGTGGATCTTCTTCCTCTTCCACCACCACCACCGCTGCGCCTTCTCCATTGGTTGATCGACCTATCCCTCTTCCATTCCCTTCATGGGCACTTCCTAGCAAAAAGACTGAAGAGGTGGATAGGGAAATTCTGGAGACCTTCAGGAAAGTAGAGGTGAACATACCTCTACTTGATGCCAATAAACATACCTTCAGGAAAGGAGTTGTGCACACACAAGAGGAAGATGAAGGGCGATGAAAGGATTAGCATGGGTAGGTGAATTGATTTTTCCTGCTGACTTTTATGTTTTGGAGATGGAGGAGGGATTCTCTCATGGATCCGCTCCCATTATCTTAGGCAGGCCATTTTTGAAAACTGCCCAAACTAAGATTGATGTGTATGATGGAACTTTGTCTATGGAATTTGCTGATATTGTTGTTCATTTTAATATCCTTGATGGAATGAAATTTCCAGCTGAGGACCATTCTGTGTTTAGGATTGATGCATTGGATGACATTATTGATGAATTTGTTGTTCACGACTTTCATTCTTTGCATGAGAAGAAGCATTCTTTTCTATCTTCTTTACATTCATGCATTGAATCTGGGATTGAGACAGGAATTGAGAATAATGTTGAATTGGATGTTGATTTGGATGAGAATTGTGATGTCCAGGGTATTGTTGATGTCCAGGTTATTGATGATATGCATGTTTTTGATGATTTGGATGATATTGATGATGTTGTTGATATACCTGTGATGGATATTGATCTGGATTGTGATGAGATGGGTTCTCTGCCTTTACCTGTTCATTCTTTAGAGTCATAATGCATTAACCACGTTGCAGGAAGTACACTTGAATCTGACTTGCAGGAACCCACTCTTGAGCTGAAACAGCTCCTAGAAAACCTCAAGTACGTGTACTTGGAGGATGATGAGAGGAAACCGGTCATAATTTCCACCTCCCTTGATTCTGTGCAAGAGGAGAGGTTGCTTGGAGTGTTGAGGGCGCATAAGAAAGCCATAGGTTGGAGTTTGGCTGACATACCTGGTATTAGCCCATCCACATGCATGCATAGAATTCTTTTGGAAGATGGGGCAAAGCCAGTGAGACAGCCACAAAGAAGGCAAAACCCCGTGATCATGGACGTCATCAAGAAGGAGGTGACCAAGCTTTTGCAAGCTGGGATCATTTACCCTATTTCAGACAGTCAGTGGGTGAGCCCTATCCATGTTGTGCCCAAGAAGACTGGCCTCACGGTTGTGAAAAATGAGAGGGATGAGTTGATTCCCACAAAAGTGCAGAACAGCTGGAGAGTCTGCATTGATTATAGGAGGCTCAATCAAGCAACCAGGAAAGATCACTTCCCCCTGCCATTCATTGATCAGATGCTGGAGCGCCTGGCAGGTAAATCTCATTATTGCTTTCTTGATGGTTTTTCTGGTTATTTTCAAATCAATATTGCTCCTAAGGACCAAGAGAAAACCACATTCACCTGCCCCTTTGGCACTTTTGCCTATAGGAGGATGCCCTTTGGCCTATGCAACGCCCCTGGTAGCTTCCAGCGGTGCATGCTTAGCATTTTTAGCGACTTTCTTGAGAGTTGCATAGAGGTGTTTATGGATGATTTTACTGTGTATGGATCCTCTTTTGATGCATGTTTAGACTGTTTGGAAAACGTTTTGAAAAGATGCATAGAAACAAACCTTGTTCTCAATTTTGAGAAATGTCACTTCATGGTTGAACAAGGTTTGGTTCTAGGGCACATCATTTCTGAAAAGGGAATAGAGGTAGATCCTGCTAAAATATCTGTTATTTCGCAATTGCCTTACCCCTCTTGCGTGCGAGAGGTTAGATCTTTTCTAGGACATGCAGGTTTCTACAGGCGCTTCATCAAGGATTTCAGCAAGAAGGCGTTTCCCTTGTCTAGACTACTGCAGAAGGACATCGATTTTGAGTTTGATGACAGGTGCAAGCAGGCGTTTGATTGCCTGAAGGAAGCTTTGACCACCACTCCGATCATTCAGGCACCAGATTGGACAGCCCCATTTGAGCTCATGTGTGACGCATCAAATCATGCCTTGGGAGCTGTCCTGACACAGAAGATTGGCAAGCTGCCTAGAGTGATCTACTATGCTTCCCGCACTTTGGATGCTGCCCAAGCAAACTACACCACAACTGAGAAAGAGTTGTTGGCAATTGTTTTTGCCCTTGATAAGTTTAGGTCGTATTTGCTTGGATCTCTTGTTATTGTGTATACTGACCATGCAGCTCTGAAGTTTCTGTTGAAAAAGGCTGAGTCAAAGCCTAGATTGATCAGGTGGATGCTACTGCTCCAGGAGTTTGACTTGCAGATTAAAGACCGGAGTGGAGCAAAAAATTTGGTTGCAGATCACCTCAGCCGCATTGAGAGAGTTGGGGATGAAGCTGATGTGTTGCCCATCACGGATGACTTTCCTGATGAGAGTTTGTTAATGATTTCTTCTTCTCACCCTACTCCTTGGTTTGCACACATTGTGAACTATTTGGTTGCTTCTGTTTTTCCTCCCTTAGCATCACGTGCTCAGATTGCCAAAATCAAGAGTGATGCTAAGTATTATGTTTGGGATGACCCATATCTGTGGAAGTTGTGCAGTGACCAGGTTACTAGGAGATGCATTCCGGACCATGAGATTGACTCGGTCCTCCAGTTTTGTCATGCCTCCTCACCTGGTGGTCATTTGGGGATTCAAAGAACAGCTCGCAGGGTGCTTGATTGCGGTTTCTACTGGCCTTCCATCTTCAAGGATGCGGAGAGGACTTGTAGCACCTGTGAGCCATGTCAGAGAGCAGGAGGACCTATTTCACAGAGACAGGAGATGCCTCAACAGCCTATGCTGTTCTGTGAGGTGTTTGATGTCTGGGGTATAAATTTCATGGGTCCTTTTCTTGTTTCTTTTGGTTTCTCTTATATTCTCCTTGCTGTGGATTATGTTTCAAAATGGGTGGAAGCTAGAGCCACCAGGACTAATGATGCTCCGGTTGTTGTAGATTTTGTTAGATCTCACCTCTTTTGCAGGTTTGGAGTGCCTAGAGCGATTGTTAGCGATCAGGGAACCCATTTTTGCAACAGATCCATGCAAGCCTTGCTCAAGAAATATGGGGTGACGCACAGAGTTTCTACACCTTACCACCCCCAGACAAATGGGCAGGCTGAGATCTCCAACAGGGAGATCAAGAGGATTTTGGAGAAGATTGTCCAGCCCAACAGAAAGGATTGTAGCAATAGGTTGGACGATGCTCTTTGGGCTCACAGGACTGCCTACAAAGCACCCATTGGGATGTCTCCCTATCGGGTTGTCTTTGGAAAGGCATGTCATTTACCAGTCGAGATTGAGCATCGAGCATATTGGGCTGTGAAGATTTGCAACTTCTCCATTGACCAAGCTGGAGAGGAAAGGAAGTTGCAATTGAATGAATTGGATGAGATTCGATTGGAGGCCTATGAGAATTCGAAGTTCTACAAAGAGAGGACCAAGAGGTTCCATGATAGTTCCATTGTTAGAAAGGACTTCAAGGTTGGCCAACAGGTTTTGTTGTATAACTCTAGGCTCGGCCTCATGGGTGGTAAGTTGAGATCAAAGTGCACTGGACCTTTTGTTGTGACTAATGTTTATCCTTATGGTGCAGTAGAGATCCAGGATCCATCTGCAGCTACAAGCTTCAAGGTGAACGGGCATAGACTGAAGCCTTTCCTCAGCAATCCTTCTTTGTTGGATGCAGTGGTGGAGGAGACGTCTTTGGTCCACCCCACCTATCCTCCCATCTGACTTAGGGAGTTTCTTTTCTCCTGCCCTCCTCACTTTTATTGCACGTTGTCTGTATCTGATGATTGTTCTGATTGTTGATCTGTTGATTGTGACACACTGAGGACATTGTGTTGTTTAAGTGTGGTCTATTAGGGGAGGTTGTTCTTTGTTTAGATTTCGTTTTCTAGTGAATTTTGTTGAGTCTTGTGTACAGTTTTGCATGCTTTTTGTGAATTTTGGACTGTGATTAGGTTGCTAGTTTCCCTTCACTGCATTGATACTCTGTTTTGTTGGACTCCTTGCTCTTCTTTGCTTGGAAGATAATCATGATGTTTGAGAGTTGGATTAATTGTGACCGATTACCTGTGTGAGATTTGAGCCATTTGATGATCTTTCTTGTGTGTGATATGTCTCTAGATTGCTTGCACATTTGCCTTGACTTGACTCTGTTGATAATTCTTGATTCATGAGCATGTTTGAAAATGATAAAGGCATTTTGTTGATTGAGCCTCTCTAGCCAGATGAGCCTACCCTGTTGTGATCCTTTGATAGCCCCTTTGAGCCTATGCTTTCCCCATTTCTTTGTTTTGAAGCTGATACACTAGCCCTAAGTGAAAAACCATGATTACCTGAACCTTAGGGAATTTTGGAGCTTTGGAATTGTTTTTGGAATAAGTGTGGTCTCTTAGGAGTTGCAGATGAATTGGCTGGTGAGTCCTCTTCTTGCGGTTGCATTGTAAATATCATGTATCTTGTCTTTTGAATGGTATGTTGAATAGAAAAGGAAAAGAGACAAAATAAAAAAAAAGAGAGGAAAAATACAAAAAAAAAATAAAATTTGTGAATAATGGAGTCAAGAAGAGGATGGAATTAGAGGTTGTGGGTGTGTTTGAAGGTGTTTACACTTGTTCCCCATTGCTCCTCTGTTCCTTTTGGTTTGTAGCTTCTTATCCAGATGTATCCTCCCTTGTCCTTGACCCCATTACAACCATGAAAAGACCTTTTGATTTCAACATGCATATGTTTTTGAGTGTTGATATTAGAGGCTTGTCAAGTCTGTTTGTTACTTGTTTTCTTGAGTGCATTGAGTTGATATTGATTTACCTTAAACACTTGAGAGAAACACTGATTGTGTGCATCTGTGAGGCTCTGTTACTTTTGATTCATCTCTTGAACTGATTGACTGTTCTCCATGTATTGAACTGTTTGGATGATTGTGAGTATCTGCTTTCATTGACTCTGTGTGGGATTCTGCCTATGCCTTTCACTGTCTAGATTTTGTGAGAATTGTGCAACTCTGTGTCTGTCTGTTGAGTCTGTGTTTTTTCCTGATGTCCTATAATCTGTTCCCTGTTTTCGTCTTAATTTTGCCCAGGAGTGCAAAAGACTAAGTGTGGTCTATTTTGATGAGTCGTTATTTCTTGACTATATTTGGTTTATTGCACTCAAATAAATCAGAGAATTGTGTTTAATTGCCCATTATTTCCCCATTTGTTCTAACTGTGCTTAATTTGGTCGGAAATTCATATTTTCACTAATTTGGATTTTTTTGAGCTAATTAATTGCATGTTTAATTACAGGGAAAATATTGGAGACATATGTTGGAGCATTAGGAGATGGCATGGACGTTCAAGATTTAATATTTAGTCATTGCAAATTTAATTAAAATTGTAATCTAGTTGATTAAGAACTTTACTTAAGCTTTCGGTGCATTGGGCCCATGTTGGCAATTTTTATGTTAGGCCCAAACTTTGAGGGACATGTGGCACTTAACCTAGGGTTTCTAGGAGGTGGACCCCACCGATTTTGAGGGTTTTGGACAGCATTTTGAGCCAAAAGGTCATGACACTCATACTAGACACACTTTACACTTCATTTTGCTTAGGTTTTGAACACTCTCATGGAGAGCCTTTCTGTGCTACGGTTTTGGCCATTGTGAATGAGCAAAGATGAAATTTTCTTCTTCTTTTACTTAAATATTGGTTGTCTTTGCTTGGTGGTGGTGAAAAACCTTCCCTTTCCCCATCTTATTTCTTGCTTTTTGGAGTTGGAAGCATGAGTTTGAAGAGTTTCTTCTTGCCTTTTCATGAGGGTCTCTTTGGTTGAAGGGAGACCCACTCTCCATTTCGGTTTTCTCATCATTTTGTTGCAGTAATCTCGTTTTTATTTTGAGTTTCTTGGATTGGAGGATGGAAATGGAGTTGTTGTCAAGTTTGGTAGTGAAAAAGGCTTAAGTTGGTGCATGGGTATTGTATTCTTGAGCCATTTTCTTCTAGCATTTTGTTGTTGATGTTGGGAAACGAATTTTGAGCTGGACTTTGTGCTTGATGATGGTGGCTGGACGGTATTGCATAGAAGCATAGGGGTTTGGTTTTGTTTTGGTCAAAAAGTTGAAGAAAAGTAAGTGGTGAAGTTGGATTTATGAAGGTAGAACTTGGTTTTATTGTTCTTGAATTATTTTGATGATGAACTTTGGTTAGTTGGGTGTGTGTCTCTGTTTGGAGATGGGAAGAAACAATTTGGATATTTGTTTGTTGAAGAAAAACGAAAATGGAGTGGAGAAGGAAGAGAGAAGGTGTAATTAATTTTTTACCCGATTTGGCCAAGCACACATGGAGCTACTTTTGACAAAAAGAATTTTTTCCACTTTGGTTTTGTCTCTAGCAATGTTTCTGCCGAGAATTACAATGGTGAAGGGAGATGTTTGTGTTTTATTTTTCCATTGTCTTTGCTTACATGGCACTTAGGAAGAAGCACCCAAGTTATACTTCATTTACACATTGGTTGGAAGCACTTTTTGAGAATTCTGTTTGTATCTCACGTAACTTTGTGTGGCTTGGTGTGGGGTTTCGTTTTTGCTGCATGGAAAGGGAGGAAAGCATGGTTTTATGGTGTGTTTAAGGCATATGTTCACTTTCTTGAAGTATGGAGCACATGGGACAAAAGGAGGCAACATATGAATAGTTTATTGAAGGTTGAATTGAAGTTGACTTTGGGGGACTACATGACTCACGGCCATGAAGGTTTTCTTGGGCCAATTGCACTTTTAAACTCATTTGGTGGATAAATATTGATCACATAATTGATAGATGAAAAAGCATGTTTAATTATCCCTTGTTTTGTATTAATTTGCATGGTAGGTTTAGTTGCTTTTGATGTCTCTAACTTGGTGTTGTATTTTAATAGTTTTAATTTTGTTTAGATAATTTTTTGTTGAAATGTGGGATTTAGCTTTTTATTTTATTTTGATGTTTGCTAGCTTACACAATTGCGTTTAATGTCCACTCATTTTAATTTAGTTATTCGTATTCACAAAAACACTTTTTAAAACCCCCCCTTCCGTGTTAGGCTTGACTCTGAACCGTAGTTAGTCCTTGAGAGACAACCTAGGGGTCATTCCCTAGCATTATACTGCATTTCTAAATTGCAATTAAATTTGTATGGGTTGCGACGCCCATCACCAACGGTTCGGTTTTAGGTCTTTGATATGTTAGTGTGTGTTGTGTCTTGTCTTGTGTTGTGAGTGTGATGTTCTGTTTTGTGTGTTCGTCATTGTGTGTTGCATTTAGGTAGCTTTAGTTGCATATTTGCATTGCATTCTTCTTTCCCCGCTTCCTTCTACATGTCTACCTACTTTGATTTTGTGAATATTGTTTCTTCTGCCTATGTCCATGACTTTGATTCTCCTTCTGCATCTTACTCTGATATTGCTTCTCATGCATATTCTACTGATTTCTATGTTGAGAACAATATGACTCATCCTTCCATTCTTGAGAGTTCTCTTTGGGAGCCAGTTTCACATAGTGAGGATGATGTTCATTGCGTTCTCACCTCTGGACTGATAGATTTGCTGCCTAGGTTTTATGGTTCTACAGGTGAATGCCTACATAGACATTTGGAGAGGTTCCAACGCATTTGCTCTGAAATGAAACCTCCTCATGTCCCAGATGATCTCATTTTCTTAAAGGCATTTTTGCATTCAGTAGAACAAGCAGCATGAGAATGGCTTTATTATCTTCCTCCTGAATTGAAGACCAATTGGAAAGATCTTAAGCATCTGTTTTTGGAAAGATTTCACCCTTCACAGCATAAACATGAAGAACCACCATTCCAGAATGCTTGTATGCCTCCCCTGTCCAGGAACCACAGCAGCTGCAGTTTCATGAGCCTGCCCAAGCAACTCCTCATCCTTCTACTACTTCTGAGCCTACATTGAAGGAGTTATTGGAGCAGATGACTATTCTCAACATTTAGTTCCGGTGAGAGAACATGGAGTTTCAACACGAGACCAGAGCTTCCGTTCAGAGTTTGACTAATCAGATGGGGCAGATGGCCACTCAGCTCACTGAGGAACAGTCTTATGTTTCAGAGGGATCACCATTTCAGATTATTTAGCTTCCAGATGATGTCAGTGCCATCCACATAGGAGATGGGGAGCAGAGTCATGAGCTTACTACTGCACCATCTACTTCCCCACCCTCTTATGTCCCCACTCTTGCACTTGAGGAGACTGATCTAGAATTGGGGGACCAGGCAAATATGAGCACCACTTTTGAGATAGGTAGACCACTTTCACCTTCACCCACTCTACCAACTTTCAGGGAAGTGGAGGTAAACATACCTGTGATTGATTTTGTTGTTGATGATTATGCTAATGATAAGTATGTTGATGTTGATGAGCATGTTTTCAATTCTCCCTCTCTGCATGATGAGAACCACTTTTTGTTATCACATCTGAATGTTTATTCCGCATGCACTGAACATGAATCTGAGCCTGTTGATGATATAGTTTATACATTTGAAATCGATTCATGTTCTGAGAGTATATCTGAGGGTCAGCTTGTTACACTAGGATTGGGTGTTATACCCCAGCATGTTATTTTTGTGGAACCATATTGCACTAACCATGTTGCAGGAGGTACATATGAATTTGATCAACACACACCCATGGTGGAAGACAAGGGTGCCAATATACACAATAGTTTGAAGATCAATGTGCACCAGCTGAACCCACTCATCAACAATCACTGCTTCTTGGATCCAGCTGTGGAGGACATCTCCCTGCTTGATCAAATCTAGAGACTGAAGCATTTCCTCTTCAACACTTCCTTGCTGAATTCTATGGTGGAAGACATCTCCCTGAAAGTCCAAAATTGGCAATTGCCACCATGACCAGGGGAGTTTTCTTTTCCCTTCTCCTCCCTTTCCCGCTTTTATTGCACTTGTCTATGCTCTGTTAACTGTTCTGATTTTTGATATGATGATTGTGACACATTGAGGACACTGTGAGTTTAAGTGTGGTCTATTGGGGGAGATTCTGAT
Source organism: Vigna mungo (assembly GCA_036885675.1). Classification (NCBI taxonomy): domain Eukaryota; kingdom Viridiplantae; phylum Streptophyta; class Magnoliopsida; order Fabales; family Fabaceae; genus Vigna; species Vigna mungo. The sequence continues at coordinate 36,784,845 of CP144691.1, forward strand.
TTTTCTTTGATTAGTTTATGTTTTTTGCGTTAAATTTTTTGTTTTCTAGGTAGTTTTTGTTGTGTCTTGTGTACAGTGTTGCATGTTTCTCTTGATTTCTGGACTTTGTTTAGGTTGTAGACGTGTCTTTAACTTCATTGATATTCTGATTGGTTTGAAATCCTTGCTTTTCTCTGATTGGAAGATGATTATGATGTTTGAGAGGTGCATTTGATTGTGACAGAATTACCCTGTGTGAGAATTGAGCCACTTGATATTCTTTCTTGTGTGTGATATGTCTCTTGATTGCTTGCACATATGCCTTGGCTTGACTCTTGTTGATGATTCTTGATTGATATGCATGTTTGGAAGTGATAAAGGCAGTTTTGTTGTTGAGCCTCTCTAGCCAAATGAGCCTACCCTTGTTTTTATCCTTTGATAACCCTTTTTGAGCCTATGCTTTCCCCATTTCTTTGTTTTGAAGCTCACACACTAGCCCTATGTGAAAAACCATGTTTACCTTAACCTTAGGGAGTTTTGGAGCTTTGGAATTGTTTTGGGAACAAGTGTGGTCTCCTTGGGAATTCTGATGAATTGGCTAGTTGGTTCCTCTTCTTGTTTTGTGTTTATAAATATGTTATGTATCTTGTCTCTTACAGTTGTGTTCTAAAAACAGAGAAAAGGAAGAGAAAGGATGGAAAAAATACAAAAAAAAAAATGAGAAAAAATTAAAAAAAAAATTGTGAGTAAAGGAGTCAAGAAGAGGATGGAATTAGAGGTTTTGGGTGTGAGTATACTGTGTTTACACTTGTTCCCCATTGTTGCTCTATTTCCTTTGGTTTGTAGCTTCTTATCCATATTTATCCTCCCTTGTCCTTGGCCTCATTTCACCTATAAAAGACCTTTTGATTTGAACATGCATATATGTTTTGAGTGTTGATATTAGAGGCTTGCCAAGTCTATTTGTGTTTGCTTTCTTGAGTGCATTAAGTTGACATTGTTTATCTAAACACTTGAGAGAAACACTGATAGTATGCATTTGTGAGGTTCTATTACTTTTGATTCACCTCTTGAGCTGATTGATGATTTTGCCATGTTTTGAATTGCTTGGATGACTTCATGAGTATCGATTTTCCTTGATTCTGTGTTGGATGCTGTCTACTTCCTTTCTTTGTCCATATTTCTTGAGGATTGTGTAATTCTGTTTCTTTCCTTGTTAGTCTTTATTTCTATGTGATGAGTCTGTGTCAATTCCCTGATGTCCGTTGAATTGTTCCCTAATTTGTGTCTTGATTTTGCCCAGGAGTGCAAAAGACTAAGTGTGGTCTATTTCGACGAGTCGATATTTTATTGATTTCACTTAGCTTATTGTACCGAATTTAATCAGGGAATTGTGTTTAATTGTCCGTTATTTTCCTGTTTTTCCTAATTATGCTTAATTTGATCGAAAATTCTAATTTTAATTAATTTGAATTTTTTGAGCTAATTATTTGCATTATTATTTTCAGGGAAAATATTGGACAAACATTTTGGAGCATTAGGATGAAGACAAAATAATTCAAGACTCTCTACATAGACCCTTTAGAATTAATCAAAATTTTAATTTAGTAGATTAGGCTTTTTAAACCAATTTTTGTAATTTTGGGCCAATTTTTGGTAGTGTAGACTAAGCCCAATTGTAGAAGGAGATGATTTGGCACCTAGGGTTTCTTTAGGGTGGACCCCACCCTCTCATTTAGAGACACATGGCCTCTTAGGAATTGTAGCAGCCGTCACTCACTTTGATTACTCTCGGCAGATTGGAGGGGGGCACCATATTTTTTGGGGCCTATGGAAACTTTCTTTGATTTGTTCGATTGTGGTTGACTGAAAAATGTTGCCGCCACACATTTTAATTTTCACTCGGTTGGAACAATTTGGAGAGGGGGCTGCAATGTTTTTATTTTTATTTTCTTGGCTTGTGAACATTTCTTTGAGCTTTTGAATGTTTCATGCTAGTTTCTCATTGAATGAAAAAGGATTCAGCATCTTTGCATTTTACTTTGAATGTTTTGGAAGCTTGAAGGTTGTTCTCGGTCTTTCTTTCATGGAATGAGGAGAAGCACACACTTTATTTTTCTTTAAGAATAGGGCTGGAACGGAGACGCCGCCACACACATTTTGGTTCGGTAGTTTTGAAGGGAGCAACCGACACTTCAAAGTTTAGGGGGCTGCAACGTTTCATTTGAATTCGCATGCACATTATTTGTTTTTTTTTTGTTTAGAGTCATTGCTCGGCGTAGCAGCCACCACCTAGAAGAAGATTCATTTTCATTTTTATTTTCATATTCTCTAATAATGGGATGGTAGTGATAGTAAAGCACATGCATTTATCTACTTTTGGAATTGTTCGGTGATTGAGTGGAAGAAACAATTTGGAATTGCTGATTTCATTCATGGGACACATTCACGGGCTGCGAGAATGGAAGGTTGATTCATTTGGCCTTGGGTCCGCACATGGTTGCGGTGCTTTTTGCTAGAGGAGAGTTCATTCATTTAGTGGATAAATTGCAAGCGATGATGAAGATTTAGGAGCTGCAGATGGCACCCATTATGAAGGTTGATTTAGTTACTTATTTTTTTTAATTGGAAGCAACACGTTTATTGTCTTGGAACGCATCATTGTGATTTTTTACTTTTCGCTTATGGAGAGGAGGTGATTAATTTTGGGCGGTGCAGCATGAAGTACACAGGTTACGGTTAGCAAAAGGGAACTCCAAATATGTGTTTTTTTTTATTTCATTTTTTGAATCTCCAAGGTTACATTCCAACGTATGCGTTATTGTATTTTGCTAGTTGCATTTAAAAAATGATTCAAGCACTTTCGTATTTAGTTTTATTCCAACTACATGGCGTTTTAATTGCTCAGTTTACTATTTCTGTTCATTATGTTGTCTATTATGTTCAGTTCATTGTTTCCGTTTACTTTAATGTTGTCTAGTATTTTCGGTTGTGATAATATCCAGTTTTAATTTAGTTTATTTGCATTCACAAAACCTTACACAACCCCCCCCCCCACTTCGTGTCTGACCTAATTCTCGAACCACAGGTTGGTCCTTGAGAGACGACCTAGGGGTCATTCCCTAGCTATACTGCATTTCTTTATGCTCATTAAATTTGATTGGGCTGCGACACCCATCACTATGCATTCTCGATTTACTTGCATGAAAAATACTTGTTTGATATGTGTTACATGATTATGATTATGATTATATGTTGCTATTGTTGGGCAAGGGTTTGTGTGTGCATGGGAATAGATTTTTTGTAATATTTTGTGATGAGTTTTCCTTATGAATGTATTATACATGTTTTTGTTGGATTATCCTAACAAAGGGTTTGATGCTAAGAGAGAACAAAGTTATGATACTTGGTGTTTTCCATGCAAATATATGTTGCAAGTGTTTGGTTATTTTGCTCCCTTCCTATTTTGAGAATAAACCAAATAATGTGGACCATTATGTCTTGTTGGTACCAACAGGGTATGGTTCGAAGAGTTTAACGCAGCGGAATAAAACTAAAAGTAGCATATAAGCGTGTTTGGTCACTTTTTACAAATAAATTGGTCCGTCTTAGAAAATCAATTTTCTTTCAGAAAATTTATCGAACAATTAATATGCATAAAATGAAATGAGTGTAGGGAATAGAAAAATCACACAAGTATTTTTATACTGGTTCGATTTAACAGAATCTACGTCCAGTCGTTAATCACTGTAAAGAGTGATTAATAGTTCCACTAAAAAACAATTTCACAAATTTACAATAAGTAAAATATAAAAGAACCTTCCTTCGACGAACGAACTGGAAGAAGAATACTCAGCCAACTCGAAGAGAACTGCTCCGGCAATCGACCAACGATTCGCGAGCTTCTCCTGTTCACGAGACCAGGTAGAGCACCTTGCTAACTCGAAGAGAGCTTGCTCCGACAATCGACCAACGATTCGCGAGCCTCTCCTATTCACGAGACCAAGCAAGGGAACTTTGAACAAAGCTTCTGAGAACTTCCTCTCACAAACAATATTCTACTTAGCTATCAGTTCAAAAACGTTGCCTCTGAAATTTACAGAAGCCAAATATAGAGCAATTCACTGAATGCCAAAGGTCAGGTCCCAACTGCCACGAATAATCGATTATTGTAAGTGATAATCAATTATTCAAGTCCGTTACAGGTTTTTCAAAAAGTGATAATCGATTATATGAAGTGATAATCGATTATTCCTGAATGACTTGTGATAATCGATTATTGCTTCATGATAATCGATTATTGCAATTAAAAATGTAATTTTTTTCAAAGTTTGAAAAGCTTTCCTACTACATTTAAGTTCTACAAATTGCTTTTAAATAAACTTAAACTCTTCTTCAACTAAATCTTCTTGCAGCATCATCAAAACAAAAGTGTTCAAGATTTACCAATACTCCTTATTGGTAACAATCTCCCCCTTTTTTATGATGATAAAAAATACTGTTTTAAAAGCAACTTTGGCTATCCTGCAAAAACATACAATCTAACAAACAACAACAGAGTTAAGCAATACCTGTATTTAATTTATGCTTCTCCCCTTAAATTATTTTTCTCCCCCTTTTTGATCATAAACAAAAAGATTAATGTAAAGAGCTCCCCCTAAATATGATCTCCCCCTCAAATAAACAAAGTATGCATATAATTAAGAGATCATTTTATTAATGAAAAGAAAGATTACAGCAAAAAAAAACAGAATTATAACATAGAGGAAATAGCAAGCAAACAACAAAATATGCTCTCATAGAAACCTATCTCTAAAACTCAAGGCTAGGGGATCTCTCAGGTGGTTGAAGGTTGAGATGAGACTCTATGTTGGATATGCGAACATCAAGATCAAGAAATTGATCAACCAAGTATTCATCAATAGATTTCTGCCACTCATAAACCCCTTCAAAGTGTGTTTTCTGTGCTAGACTTAAATTTTCTATTTGCGTAGATAATCTAGCAAAATGTTCTTCCATTGAGAATGAGGAAGATGAGGGCATGGTTGATGGACCAGCATTAGAAGGAGCAGCAGCGCTAACTGGTTCAGCCATATGAGTATCTATGTCATCATCTTCATCTTCAGTAGGATGGTCATCATCTTTGTGGATGAGAACTCTTCCTCTGGTAATGAATCCCATCTGAAAAAATGTAGTATCTCCAATTTCTGAACCAACTGCTTCAATGGCTTGGACGAGTTCTCCTTCAACATTTACACCTTTATACTCTAAAATCCTAGAATAAGAAGAGCATAGGGAAATTGATATGAATGGGATTTCTTGGCTTTTACCATCGTGTCAGCAATGAGAGCAAGCCAATCAATGTGTATGTGATTTAAAATCCCATACAGAAGAAGCAGATCCTGCTCAGAGCATTGAGCATGGTTGGTTGCTCTAGGACATAAAATCCAGACAATCAAGTAGTGAATCATCCTTTCTTCAACTTTGAAACCACCAACAAGCAATTGTCTTCGGTTGGTCTACTGGTCAGGATGACGTAGAAAGGATTGGAAAGACAACAACCGATTGAAATCTTGAAGTCCTAGATGAACTTTTACAGCATCATCCCAGATGGTAAGTTGGGCAACATTTGTCCATACATCGTCATCTAATATTATGCGGACGCCCTTCACCTTAGTGGATATGATCCCATCTCGATATTTCAAATTGAAGTAGAAAACTCTTATAAGATCAGGATAAATGCATCTTTTTTGCTCTACCAGATGCGTTAGTCCTTGCTCAGCAAAAATATCTAGAAATTGAAAACCATAGAAACGGAAAAAGTGAAGACGAATATACTTTACCGCCATGATTCTCCTTTCTTGCCAAGAATTTACAAAATCCGCATGTTTCTCTTGATCTGAAATCCGTCCATTAATGTTTGCAAGACGTGGTTGAGAGGAAGAAGATGCCCCAACATTTCTGCGGCGATGTCTTCTTGATTCCACCATGGAGAAGATTTGAGGTAGAGAAACTTTGAAAAATAGAAGAGAAATGGAGAGAATTTTGGCTCTAGATTTGATTTCAGCAGCTTCTGGGTGCAAAGAAGTGTTTAATAATCAATTATAGGGGGCTATTTATAAGAAAAATGGAAAAACTAGTCGTTTATGGCCGTTTATAGTCGTTATGGGACGCTCCAACGACTCTATTTTTGAATCTGTCAGCGTGATAATCAATTATGGCTCGTGATAATCGATTATCTGCTCAAAAATCACTGCCCAGAAATTGCATGATAATCGATTATGCATGATGATAATCGATTATCTGTTCAAAATTTTCCAGATTTAAGTTGAGATTGAATAATCGATTATTGCCTTGTGATAATCGATTATGAAGCGTTAATTCTACGAAAATACTAAAATTTTCATAAGTTTTGATCCTAAGACATGTCTAATACTCCTAGCTCTCTTTTAAGCTCAAAAAATCTATCCTTAGGTAGTGCTTTGGTGAAAATATCAGCTAATTGATGTAAGGTATCAACATATTCAATTTGACAATCCCCCTTTTGAATATGGTCTCTTAAGAAATGATGTCTAATTTCAATGTGCTTAGTTCTTGAATGCATTATGGGGTTCTTGGTTAGCTTTATATCACTAGTATTATCACATTTCAAAGGAATATTATCAAGGAAGATATCAAAGTCTTCCAGTTGTTGTTTCATCCACAAAATTTGGGCACAACAATTGCCAGCTGCAATATATTTAGCTTCAGTGGTAGACAAAGCTACACACGCTTGTTTCTTTGAGTGCCAGGACACTAAAGAACAGCCCAGAAAATGACATGTTCCACTAGTACTTTTCCTATCAATTTTACAACCACCATAATCTGCATCAGAATAACCTATTAAACTAGGTGAAGCATCAGAGGGATACCAAATTCCAAAGGAAGTGGTACCCTTAAGGTATTTTAAGATTATTTTGACAGCAGTCAAATGAGATTCTTTAGGATTGGCTTGGTACCTAGCACACACACATACACTTTGCATAATATCTAGTCTACTAGCAGTTAAGTACAGCAAAGATCCTATCATGCCTCTAAACATGGTTTCATTTACTCCTTTTCCATATTCATCCTTATCTAAGTAGCATGAAGTTCCCATAGGTGTACTTGCTTCTTTGCAAGTATCCATATTAAATTTCTTAAGAATTTCTCTACAATATTTTGTTTGGGAGATAAAAGTACCTCCATTCATTTGTTTTATCTGAAGTCCTAAAAAGAAATTTAGCTCACCCATCATAGACATCTCAAACTCACCTTGCATTATTTTTGCAAATTCTTCACACAAAGAGTCATCAGTTGACCCAAAAATAATATCATCTACATAAACTTGCACAATTAAAATGTGTTTTCCTACTTTCTTAATGAATAAGGTTGAATCAACCTTTCCTCTAGAAAACTCATTGTCAATTAAGAAGGTACTAAGTCTTTCATACCAAGACCTAGGTGCCTGTTTAAGACCATAAAAGGCCTTTTTCAACTTGTAAACATGATTAGGAAATCTAAAATCCTCAAAGCCAGGAGGTTGACTAACATACACTTCTTCTTTTATAAAACCATTTAAGAAAGCACTTTTCACATCCATTTGATACAGTTTAAATTTCATCAAAGATGCATATGCAAGTAATAATCTAATTGCTTCTAACCTGGCTACCAGTGCATACGTTTCATCATAATCTATACCTTCCTCTTGACAGTAGCCCTTAGCAAATAGCCTTGCTTTATTCTTTGTGATATTCCCATCCTCATCAAGCTTGTTCCTGAATACCCATTTGGTTCCTATGACTTGATAATTATCTTGTTTTGGAGTCAGTTCCCAAACTTCATTCCTTTCAAATTGATTTAGCTCTTCTTACATAGCAATGCACCACTTATCATCTTGAAGAGCTTCCTTTATGTTCTTGGGTTCTATCTGAGACACAAAAGCTACAGTTAGACAAAAATTATTAATATTGTGTCTAGTAGTTACCCCTTTTGAAATATCTCCAATGATGTTGTCCAAAGATAATCCTCTTGGTTGTTGATAGCTTTTAGAATCAAAAGCTTGAGGTCTTTCTTGAAATTCTGGAGGATAATTCTCATTTAGATACATCTCATCAAGAGCTTCTCTCAAATAGTCTTTATCACCTGCAATGGGTTTATTTGACTCAAGAGGGTTTACCTCAAGGTCCACAATCTCATCAAAGACAACATGCATTGATTCTTCAATTATCAAAGTTCTTCTATTAAACACTTTATATGCTTTACTAGTCAAAGAGTATCCTAGAAAAATTGCTTCATCAGATTTTGCATCAAATTTTCCTAGATTATCTTTTCCATTATTTAATACAAAGCATTTGCATCCAAATACTTTCAAATGAGATACATTTGGTTTTCTACCATTTAACAGTTCATAAGGAGTTAATTTCAGAATTGGTATAATAAGCATCCTATTCAACACATAACAAGCCGTACTAACTGCTTCAGCCCAAAAATATTTTGGTACACTAGATTCTTTCATAAGTGTTCTAGCTAATTCTTCTAATGATCTATTCTTCCTTTCAACAACACCATTTTGTTGGAGTGTTCTAGGTGCAGAAAAGTTATGTGCAATGCCATATTCTTCACAAAATTTTTCAAAAGATTCATTTTCAAATTCACCACCATGATCACTCCTCAAAGTTTTAATTTACAAATCTTTCTCATTTTGAATACGTTTAGCAAAAGTTCTAAATGCTTTGAAAGCTTCACTTTTCAAAGTTAAAAAGAAAGTCCAAGTAAATCTAGAATAATCATCAACAATTACAAGAGCATAGTAATTTCCACCCAAACTTTTAATTCTAGATGGACCAAAAAAATCCATATGTAATAATTCTAAGGGTTTTGAAGTCGACATTATGTTTTTGGATGAAAATGAAGATTTGGTTTGTTTACCTTTTTGACATGCAGAGCATAATTTGTCTTTTTCAAATTTTAATTTAGGCAAACCAATCACAAGATCTTTTGAAATTAATTTATTTAAGTGTTGCATATGAATATGTGCAGCTCTTTTATGCCATAGCCAAGGATTTTCTTCTTTAGCAACTAAGCATGTTATATTATGACTAGATGCACTTTCAATATCAATCCGATATATGTTGTTATGTCTAACACCTTGTAAAGCAATATCAGCAAAATTTTTAAAGTAAACAGTACATTTATCACTTTCAAAGGTTACCTTGAGACCTTTGTCGCATAATTGGCTTATGCTTAGAAGGTTATGCTTGAGGTCTTCAACATATAAGACTTCTCTTATTGTCAAAGTGTTTCCTCGTCCAATATCTCCGGTACCCATGATTCTACCTTTGTTATTGTCTCCATAAGTTACAAATCCTTGCTTTTTCTTCTCAAAAGAGATGAACCTTTTCTTGTCACCAGCCATGTATCTTGAGCAACCACTGTCAAGATACCACAACAACTTCTTGGACTTAATAGGTTCCTACAAAACAAATTAACAAGAATTTTAGGTCCCCAATCTCATTATGGGTCCTTGGGGTTAGTATATATTATTTTACAACTTTAATCCATGCATATTTACCATTAGGAATACCAAAATGTTTAATATTTCACTTGTTTGATGTGTGACCATGCTTCATACAATAAAAACAACATACATTACTTACTTTATTTTTAATAACAGTTCCTTTAACAACCCAAATTTTTCAGTTCTTCTTACCTTGGATTTATAATTTTGATGCATGTTTCTATTTTTAACATTGCTTTTATTAAAGTTTGTTTTAGCATGTGAATTAGTCTCAGTTGCCTTAGCAAGTAAATTTTCAAGTATATCAATATCAAACATATGACTTTTACATGACAAACATTCAACAGGTTCAACAGTAACATGTGCATCAGACAATTTTATTCTAAAGTACTAACTTTATTTCTTAAAACAACTTCATCATCAAGCAATTTATCATACTTCAATTTCAATTCATTGTGCTTCTTTTTTAGCTTTTTATGAGCAGCACCAAGTTTTTTAGATTCATTCATTAAATCAAAGAAGGCCTTTTGTAAATCTAATTCACTAGATTCAAAACTGGAATCACTTACTTGGCTTCCAGTATCTTCTGAGTCCGCCAATAGACAAATGTTGGCTTCTTCATCTGAATCACTTGAGCTTGTTGAGCTAGAAGCATTGTCCTCCCAAGCTATGTAAGCTTTCTTTTTCTTTTGAAATTTTCTTCCTTCTTGTCTTCACTTTTCTTGTTCTTTGGACACTTAGTTTTCATGTGTCCTCTTTCTCCACATCCATAGCATTTTATACTAGAAGGAGATTCTTGACCCTCTCTCCTATCTTTACGAGTTTTGTCCTTTCCATTTGCCTTCATAAACTTGGCAAATTTCTTTATCATGAGGCTCATGTTCTCCTCATCAATGTCTGAATCATTCTCTTCAGTCCTCTTAGAACTGTTTCCTTTAGAGATCTCGGACTTGAAGGCTAATGCTTTTCTCTTGCCTTGATCCTCTTCAGCAGTTAATCTCCTAACTCAAGCTCATGCTCACAGAGCTTCCCAAACAAAATTGGCATCGACATCTGAGTGAGGTTTTGAGACTCCGATATGGCAGTTACCTTTGGTTGCCAAGACCTGTCCAATGATTTTAAAATTTTCACATTTAATTCATCAGTATCAAAAGTCTTACCCAACCCTGTTAAGTGGTTTACAATGTGAGTGAAACGCTTTTGAACGTCAGAAATGTTTTCTCCAGGTTGCATTCAGAACATCTCATACTCCTGAATGAGAGTGTTCTTCCTTGTGCGTTTAACGTCCTCTGTTCCTTTGTGAGTAACTATGAGAACTTCCCACATTTCCTGTGCTGTCTTACACACTGAAATTCTACAAAATTCATCAAGTACAACAGCAGATGAAATAATATTGCGAGCTTTAATATCAAACTGAGCTCGTCTATTTTCTTCAGCAGACCAATTAAAAAATGGTTTTTCTATTTCTACACCATCAACAGTGCTTTTAGGAATAAAAGGACCATTTTGTACAGCTTCCCAGATGCCTTTGTCAACAGACCCCATAAAAATTTCCATTCTAACTTTCCAGAAGGCATAGTTATCACCAGTAAAAAGTGGAGGTCTGTTAATAGAAGCACCCTCAGCATATACAAGGTTTTGATTGTGACCAGCCATTTTCGCAAATATTTTGAAAAACTATTAAAGCAAGCTCTGATACCAATTGTTGGTACCAGCGGGGTATGGTTCGAAGAGTATCACGTAGCAGAATAAAACTAAAAGTAGCGTATAAGCGTGTTCGGTCACTTTTTACAAAAAAATTGGTCTGTCTTAGAAAATCAATTTTCTTTCTGAAAATTTATCGAACAGTTAATATGTGTAAAATGAAATGAGTGTAGGGAATAGAAAAATCACACAAGTATTTTTATACTGGTTCGATTCAACAGAATCTACGTCCAGTCATTAATCACTGTAAAGAGTGATTAACAGTTCCACTAAAAAACAATTTCACAGATTTACAATAAGTAAAATATAAAAGAACCTTCCTTCGATGAACGAACCAGAAGAAGAATACTTAGCCAACTCGGAGAGAACCGCTCCGGCAATTGACCAACGATTCGCGAGCTTCTCCTGTTCACGAGACCAGGCAGAGCACCTTGCTAACTCGAAGAGAGCTTGCTCCTGCAATCGACCAACGATTCGCGAGCCTCTCCTATTCACGAGACCAAGATAGGGAACTTTGAACAAAGCTTCTGAGAACTTCCTCTGACAAACAGTATTCTACTTAGCTATCAGTTCAAAAACGTTACCTCTGAAATTTACAGAAGCCAAATATATAGCCAATTGCACTGAATGCCAAAGGTCAGGTCCCAACTGCCACGAATAATCGATTATTGTAAGTGATAATCAATTATTCAAGTCCGTTACAGGTTTTTCAAAAAGTGATAATCGATTATATGAAGTGATAATCGATTATTCCTGAATGACTTGTGATAATCGATTATTGCTTCATGATAATCGATTATTGCAGTTAAAAATGTAATTTTTTCAAAGTTTGAAAAGCTTTCCTACTACATTAAAGTTCTTCAAATTGCTTTTAAATAAACTTAAACTCTTATTCAACTAAATCTTCTTGCAGCATCATCAAAACAAAAGTCTTCAAGATTTACTAATACTCCTTATTGGTAACATGTCTCACTTTGTTTCAGTGTAGATAGGTCAGATTAGTAGGGCACATTAAAGTCATTTGAAGGGAAAAGCCAAGTGAGAGAGAAAGGAAGAGAAGAAGTCATTCCCACATAACATAAAACCTGCACTGGTGTTTTCGTTGCTGTGAAGTCGTTCATTGTTGGATCAGGATGATATTTGGACAGTGGGTTCCAGACATATAGTTCTTCATTCTTACCATTTAGATCGTCAATCAGAAGTCTAGTTTGGGAGAAAACATCCTCATATTAGGAGCTCTATTTTGGAGAATTTTCATCTTGTACTAAGGCTGCCAAACATAAAGTTTGAATCTGATAGACTTTGTGATGCTTATCAAAAAAGAAAACAAACTATATCATCTTTTAAATCCAAACTTCAAGAATCAAAAGTCTAAGAGAAAATCTTTATGGTCTGGCTATTGTAGTTGATTATTCCAGATTCACTTGGACTTTCTTTCTTGCATATAAGAGTGATACATTTAGAACTTTTAAGAAAATTTCCTCTATTATTCAAAATGAAAAAGATCTTAGGATAAAGACTATTAGAAGTGATTGTTGGGACGGATCGACAAGTGTACCGAGTCGCACAAGTAATATAAAATGGTAAGACCAAGTATCGTATCCCAGAAGACTCTCGACGTTAGACAGTCATGTGATAACAAGAGTAATTAAGACTTAATAAAAAGAGATCATTGGTTTCAAATGCAAGAACAAAAACTAAATATGAATGCAATTAGATCAATAACAGAATAATACATAGATGAACAAATGTTGTTTAATATGAGATGAATATGTTGTTGGGGTTAGATTTCACCAAGTTTCCTCTCATGTATATAAGAATTCTTCTTTATGCATTATTGTTAACGTTACACACTAAATCACCTAAACCCGATCCCTCGGTGAATAAGCTTGTCCCAAATTACCAGTTCATGCAATTCCTAGCATTCCTAGTAATAAGATGTGAAGATCAAGAGCTTTAAGATGACCAAGACTCATACCCTCATCCCTGAGAAATATTACTCTTGGGAGTAATTCAACAAGAACCTGAATTGTAAGGAACGTCCCGGAACTCATGCAATTCATAAATCATGCTAATGAATGAGTTAAACACAGCAAGCATTGAAACAGATGAATTACTCTAACAATTAATGAAAAAACATATATTATTGAGAATGAATTCAATTACATGAGAGTTCACAAGGTTACATCATCCCCCAACAACAAATAGGGTTTAGTTCCCCATAGACATGGAGAAACTATATGAACAATGGAAGAGAATGAGATAGAGAAACCCTAAGAATTGGGGAAAGAGTGTGTTGCTACGCTTCTCTCTGCCAAAGATACAAAACCTAGAGCGTCAGGGTCCATTAAATAGATTCGGAAAAGAGTAGAAATAGGGCCTGGTCCAATAGAGTCAAAACAGAGCAAAAATTGGGCCTGACCCGCGAAACTCGACGCTCAGGCGCCCCACTTAGGGGCGCCTGGGTGGTAGACGATCCTTATGTATGGCTTGAGCCCTCAATCTTGGCGCCCAGCCTTCGTGACATGATGCTTAGGCGCCCTAATAGGGCACCGGGTGGTGGACGTTGATTTTAAGCGCTCAAGCTTCCAGACAGTGCGCCCAAGCCTCGTGGGATCCCTTTTTTTGGTGCTTTTCCAGGCCTTTCTGAGCTCTATCTCCTTAGTACTTCATCTCTGCTTTCAGTATTACTTCATTCTCTGCCAAAACAAGGGGAATTAGTCATAAAATCATCAAATTCAACCTTAACTCTCTTATTCACACAACTTAATGAAAAAGCATGAGTTCAAGCAAGTTTCTAAGTAGAAAAAGGTGCATTTAGTGTCATAATTACATCACAGATAATAATATTTTCAACCGTTATGAGTGATCATGGAAGAGAGTTTCAAAATGAAAACTTTAAGAACTTTTGTGATGAACAAGGTATATCACATTATTTCTCTGTTCTTAGATCACCACAGAAAATTGGTTGTTAAAATAGAATGACTCAATTTCTCACACCAAGAGGGGGGGTGGTGAATTGGTGAAGTGTAAAAGCAAAAGCTTTTAAAATCTTTTTCACAAAATGTGATGCCTTTATACTCTTCTTAAATCGCAAGGTAAAAGATTATCAATGCAGCGGAAACTTAATCGAATATGCAAAGAACGTAATCGAATGAATAAAAGAGAGTAGGGATAAAAAAATTCAAACGCTATGTTTTAATACTGGTTCGGTCAACCTGCCTACATCCAGTGTCCTTCCAACTATGGGAAGCAAATGCACTATATTGATCAAAGTTTTTACAGAAGACCACACGTCAAAAATGTAAAACACCTCTCTAACCCTCTAATCAAAATATAGGCAATACACAACAAGACCAGCAACAAGAATCCCCTCTCCTGCCGTCTAACCCTTTGAGGCACCCTCAAAGTCAAGAACACACACATTCTTCTTCCTATAATCACAACAGGGAACTCAAACCAATCTTCAAAAGATGGCAAATTCTGATCGCGCAGTAAACACCTAAATGTGCAGATTGATCAAACTTTTGAAAGACGACAACCTTACTCCTCAAGAAATCACAAGTTGTTGATCACCACAGTCAATCTTGTTTCTTGGAGATTTTCCTCTCTCTGTAAGATCACAACTTTTTGTAAAAGATATGAAAGTGTTAAAATCACAAAAGTTCTTACAGAAATCAAATCTGCGTCAATTTATAGTATAACACATATGAGACGTAATTTAATCGATTAAGCTACTAATGTAATCGAATACAACAATCAGTTATAACAGTTTATCAACAATCATGGAATTAATTGAATGCACAATTAATGTAATCGACTATCATTTAATGCTTAGTCAATGCATTTACACGTATGACCGTTATGTTAGTTGTAACAAGCATTTAACAGATTTTCAAATCATCAACCAACTTATTCGAATACAGATTGCATGCATTCGATTAAGTGAAATCTTTTAGCACAATTTTGAAAACTTTTCTCTTTGAAAAATCTCACACCACACTTAAAAAAGGTTTATACAAACACACAAGTGTTAATCGATTCACCCCATAACGTAATCGACTTAAAATTACTGTTTTTCCACACATTTAAAGTTCAACCAAAGTGCTTGTGGTTTTCCTTTTCCCAAAATATGTCATGCATACACATTTAAAATCACATATTTAACAAAGTGATATGCAATGAACAACACAATCATGTTCTCAGATATGCTTAAACAGATTTAACACATTAATGAAAAACATATAACATGTAAACACATGTAAACACAGAATGCACATGTTTTATTAATAATGTGTTGTCATCATCAAAAACACAGATATTACTGAGATTGTGGGTTAAGCTAAACATGTGCTCCCCCTATCAACAATCTCAACAGTGTTGTTGAAAGGAAAAATAGAGCACTAGAAGAACTTGCTAGGACCATATTGAATGAAAGATCCGTGCCCAAACACTTTTGGGCTGATGCAATTAGCACAACTTGCTATGTGTTGAATAGAACTATCATTAGACCCATGCTTAAGCTTACCCGTTATGAACTATTCAAAGGAAGAAAACCTAACATTACTCACTTAAGGATTTTTGGTTTCAAATGTTTTGTGTTGAATAATGGTAAAAGCAACCTTGGTAAGTTTGATTCTAAAACAGATGAAGCAATCTTTCTAGGATATTCATTGACTAGCAAAGCATATAGAATTTACAACAAACACACCTTATATGTTGAGAAATTTTGACTGTATAACTAACACGTTGCATCCTAGAGAGTGTATAGGTGTAGGTGAATCTGATGCAGGTGAAGAACTAGATTTTGAAGAGACTTAGGAAGTCCAAAATCAAACTGTTACAAAAACAAACACTACTGTAGAACCTCTCAAAGACTGCATAGTTTCTAAATATTTTTCAAAGAGCAACAACATAGGTGATATTACAAAGGTGTGTCTACAAGAAGACAATTGAATCAATTGTGCATGAATGTAACCTTTGTCTACCAAATTGAACCGAAGAATGTTAATGATACATTGAAAGATGAAAATTGGTTCTTGGTAATGCAAGAAGAATTGAACTAATTCAAGTGAAACAATGTGTGGGAACTCGTTCCAAGGAAAAATGCTCAAGAAGTGATAGGAACAAAGTGGATTTTCAGAAACAAAATGGATGATTTTGGAGATATCATCAAGAACAAAGCAAGACTTGTGGGAAAAGGATATAGCCAAGAAGAAGGTATCAATTATGATGAGACTTGCGCACTTGTGGCTAGACTTGAAGCAATAAGAATCCTACTTTCCATTGCATCAATGTTGAACTTCAAGTTTTATTAAATGGAAGTGAAAAGTGCATTTCTAAATGGCTACATCAAGGAAGAAATATTTGTGGAAAAAACACCTAGCTTTCAAGACTTTAAATTTCTGGATCATATCTTTAAGTTGAAGAAAGATCTGTATGGACTTAAGTAAACTCCACACTCTTGGTATGAAAGGTTGAGTGAATTCCTTCTCAAAAAAGAATTCCAAAAAAGGGGTAAAGTTGATTCAACTCTATTCATTAAGAAATCTGGTAAAGATTTATTATTTGTACAAATATATATTGATGATATCGTCGTATTTGGGTCTACTAACCCTCTATTGTGCAAGGACTTTCTAAAAACATGAAGGAGGAGTTTGAGATGCCAATGATGGGAGAACTCAACTACTTCCTTAGACTGCAATTAAAGTAAGAAGATGCAGGCATATTCATTCACCAATCCAAATATTGTGTTGATCTATTAAAGAAGTTCAAAGTTTTGCATAATATGCTTGAAAAGAGAGTGAAAGAGTAAAATACAGAAGAGAGTCTCTCAAGCTTCATCAAAATATCCACATGAAGAAAGAAGAGAGAGTGAAAGAGTGAAATACATAAGAAAGTCTCTCAAGCTTCATTATGAGAAACACCTGCGAGTGTTTAAACTGTGTTGTATTTTAATCAAATCCTCTCTGCTAGAGATAGAGTCTGAACAACTTGTAAGCAATCTATGATTGCAATTCTGAAGGGAATCAAAACACTTACAACTTAACTATGAGAAGTTGAGGAAATCAAGGCAAGGTCGTCTAGTACAAAGAGTGGTGCGAATACTCAAATGATCTAGGGTAACTGGAGGTTATTTGTTGACCAAGGATACCAGGAGTGGTGAAGAATATTGTACAACCAGGAGTGAGTGATACTCAAGGAAATCTCAGCGGGTTGCTGAGTACCAAGAGGGTGCGAATACTCAAGGAAATCTCAACGGGTTGCCGAGTACTAAGAGTGGTGCGAATACTCAACTGATCTAGGATAAGTGGAGGTTATTCGCTGATCAGGGATACTAGGAGTGGTGAACAATACTACGCAACCAAAGAGGGGGAAACTAAACTAGATGTAGTTTCTTAGAGGTACTGAGAGGGTCTAGAGATACCAGGAGTGGTGAATAATACTACACAATCAGGAGTGAGTAAAAATCAATTGTACTTCATTGAATATCTAATGGAACCCTCTAAGTTAACTTAGAGGAGAACTAAATGTAGCTTTAATAGGTTAACCAGTATAAAGAATTGTGTTTGTTTTAGTCTGTTGATAAACGATGTAGTATAGTTAACTTCTCTTATGCTTCCACATTAGACTTTACATGCTACTCCACTTAAGATTACTGCGTATACCTTAAAAAAGAGAAACTAAACACTTGAATACGTTGAGTTGGCTAAGTAAACGATTCCTTCAGGACATCATTTACTAATCATGCCTAATCAACTTCAAGTGTCACGTTCATCATGGTCATATTCTGCAAGCTACGGAAAAGTTATGAAAATACTATTCAACCCCCTTCTAGTGTTTCCCCATGTTAACACCCTGGCAAGTGTACCAGATCGTATCAAGTAATAATAAAACGGTAAGTCCGAGTATCGTTTTCCCAAGAGACTCATGGCACTAAACTGTTGTGCTTTTGCTTAACCAATCAAGACTATGAAAACAATATTTTGAGGTTTTTGAATTCAAAGTGCGGAAAAATAAACATGAATACAATTTGATCAATTGAGGCTAAACAAAAAAGTGAATGTATGATGTTGATAATATGAGATGAATATGTTATTAGGGTTTAGATTTCCCCTAATCACTCTCATGCATAAATGAATTCATCTTCTTCATTAATGTTAGTACAACTTTCTAAATTACCCTAAACCCGATTCCTCTGTGAAGAGAGCCTATTCCCAATTACTAGTTTACTATTCTTAGTCTCCCTAGTAATTAGTCACACATTAAAGATACAAGCTTAAAGCAATTGACCGTAATGTTCCTATTCCTAGGTAATATTTCATAATCAAGAGATTTCTCCTCACGTCTAGATTGTTTGCAAATAGGTAGGCTTTGTTTTACACCAAGAGGAGGGGGGAGGGTGAATTGGTGTTGTTTCAAAAACTAAATCTTTTCGCAATCTTTAATCAAAAGTATAAAGCTTTTTTATCTTTCTTGAAATGCAAGTAATGAAAGTTTCTATGTAGCGGAAAAACGTAGTTAACTGCGTAACAGATATAGTCGACTGAAATAAGAGTGCAGGGATAGAGAAAATCAAACACTGGTTTTTATACTGGTTCGGCCAATAATGCCTACATACAGTGTCCTTTCAACCCAGGAAGCAAATGCACTATATAGGTTGCGGTTTTTACAACAAAGAATTTATAGAAAACCTCACGTAAAAAATATAAATCTCCTCTCCAACCCAAAACCAAAATATAGCTGCAATAACCAAAACCAGGCTTGCAGCAAGAATCCCCTCTTCTGCAATCTGAACCCACGTCGAACAATCCTCAACGTGTAACGCCTGTATCACAACAGGTCAATTCCAACACTCTTCACAGGATGTCAAGCCTTCAAACAATGCAGCAGTCTTCACAGGATGCCAAACCTTCAATGATCAATCAAGAAGCACCTTCTTTGTGTAGTTTCTAATCACACATTCAGCACATAAGCCTTCTCCCTTTGAATCTCTCTCAAGATAGATCACAACCGTCTTCTTGGAGAATTCCTAGAGCTGTTAACACAGAGAATTCAATCTGAAACAAGAAATGAAAATGTTAGAGCATCAAAAGTCTCTGAACAAATCATGTTCAGCCAATTTATAGTTTTCTGTCAGTCAGATTGTTTCTCAGTCGAATAGCCTACTAATTCAGTCGACTGTATTATTATAGTTATAACAGACAGTCAACATAAAGGCTCTCAGTCAACCAAAATCAACACACATTTAATACAGTTGACCAAGTCATCAATGCTTAACTAACTTCTAAAAAATATAGCCGTTGGAGCGTGTAAGCATAAAAGAATTCCAAAACAGATCAAAGATACAGTCGAATGTACTCTATACAAAGTCGACTGACACATGTAAAAACATTTTGAAATTCTTCTCAATCCAAAACATCACAGAGCACTGATTCTCAAAATCTCTACAAAGGTTTTAGAATAGTCGAATCCATTACAGATGTATTCGACTGGACTAGAACTTTGTTACACAATTATAAGTTTATAAAAGTGCTTGTGATTTTTCACTTTCCAAAATGTACAGTAAATTTTTTTTGATAAAGCAGTTCACATTGCACATAATCATACAAGCATGTTCCATAAATATATCACACAATTAACATAGGAACATACATCACAGTACATCAAAACATGTTCAGCAGATATAACAATCAGTGCAGAATAAGAACATGTAATACAACATGAGTACTTTTATTAAGCATAATGTTGTCATCATCAAAAACTAGATTGATATAGAGTTTGTGTTGTCAAGAATCTCAACAATCTCCCCCTTTTTTGATGATGCACAACCATGATTAATAATTGAACCATGTTTGTACAATTCAACACAAGACATAGTAATAACATATAGCAAAAGATTTAATACAGTTCAATTACTCTGCATATACAACATAATATCAAGCAGATAAAGTATGAGACAGACTATTCTCCCCTTTTCACAAAGCATTTATACATGCTCTCATACTCTCATATATATCTCGCCCCCTTTGTGCATTAACAAAAAAGGAATGCTTCAGATATTTATGCAGATTTGAAAACAAAGATTCATCAGAAAGATATGCAATTTGTAAAATACAATGATGCTCTCATAAACACAATTTCATCACAAAACAATGTTAACTCCCCCTAAAGTTTAGGCATGTGATGTAAAATGAGTAAAAAAGTGATACTCCCCCTTCATTATGCATGAGTAACAAAATCAATTCAAATGCACAATGCAGTATATCACAAATTTAGTAGCAGTTTAAGCACAGAGTTATATCAAAGTAAGAATATCAAACCATATAGATATGCAATGATACAAACTTCAACAATCACAATATTATCTCAATTCAGATATTTGCAACAGATAAAAACATAGATAATAACAGATTTATATGATTTAAGCGATCAGTAAAGATAAAACCAGATTCCATATATGGAATTGTTAACCCATTTGTACGCAGTCGAATGCTTTAAATCATCAGTCGAGTGCATTGCTTTTGCAAAAGTTGAATTCCAATTGTGACTTCCAAAGCAATGTCCTTCCTACAAAACCTTTCAACAACCTTTTCTAGATCAAGCATAATGGTTAAGCAAGAATTATAATCAAATAACAACAGAAGTCAATATGTAAAGATGTATGACAAAATAAGCATAGTTGACTTCACTCAAGACATAGTCGAATTAATCAATCAATGTATCAGATATTATTCAAACAGATTAAAGCAATGTAGATTGATTCAAAATACTAATTTTATTTCCTTGACAAAGATGATATTATATTGATAGGATTAGAACAAGGAAACCACAAAAGAAACAACAACAAAAAATGGCTTTATAAGCCATACACACAAAAGAAAAACTGGACAAAAACTTAGTCTATGACTCAAGACACAATAGGACAAGACTAATTTTTATTTCTCTTTTTATTAATGAAGGACTTGAGAATCATGTCACTTGCATTGTCCTCTGATCTTGTGTCTTCACCATCGTCATTGCTTCTTTGAGAGGATTTTCTAGAGGAGTTTACATCTTCAGAATTTTCATTTTCTTGGCTGTTGTTTTTCTGTTCATCAAGCCTTCTTTTTATTTCAGATAATTCATACAGAACAATCCTTTCAAATTAATTTCTTCCTCTATATTGATTTATTTGAGAAGATGATGGTGTGTTTTTGTCCCTGGCAAGTTCATCTTTGTATTTCCAACCGTATGATGTTTTCACCATATGCATTAGGTGAAGAACAGTTTCGACAACACGACATGTACGTTGATACTGCTCACTTGATTCTCCAATGCACTCCACACCGCACTAAATCAATACTTTTGAAATAAAAACACAGTAAGGTAGTTTCCCCGAATCTGATTTGGTTACCTTCAACATGTTGTCAGAAATGGCTGCTGGCCAGTCTACCCGAATGTTCTTTTTCAAAGCTTTTAGCAGCATTAAGTCTTCAGTGGTGGCTTGTGCATAGTTTCCTCCTCTAGCCATAAGTATATAGGCGATGGCATAGATGGCCATTCTTTCATCTTTCTTCATACCACCAGTTTTGTAGTTTGAATTATCCCTGTGATTATTTGCATTTCTCAGACATTGTTGATACTCATTCGACTTGTTGAATTCCTTGATGGCATTTTTTACTACCAATTCTTAATCCTCCAACAGTACTCCAGACATCACTAGTCAGTTTGATGTTTATTCCCTTAACTCGAGAGCAGAGGACGTCATCTACAATTTTCAGATTATAGTAGAAGACCTTTACCAAATCGGGATACCAGGGGCTCGCCATTTCAACAAATTGTTTTAATCGCTGATGCTTAATCCACCTTCAGAACTGAAACCCTTCGTTTTTGAAAAAATTCAACTTAAGAAATTTATGCGTTACCAAAGTTCTTCTTTTCCAGCAATCAAGAACATTTGACTGAGCTTCGTCATCGCTTATCCATCCGTTCAAATCAGATACCCTTCTAGTGCTTCTTGAGGCGATGGTCTTAAACCTTCTTCTCGGTGTAGTACTAGAAGCCATTGTAGTTTGAGGATGAGTGAAGATTCTCTTAGGAGGAATGAGGATAGTGGAGTATCAGATCGATGAGAATGAATGCAAGGACTCATGACTCTCAAGATTTCAATATGTTTATTCCGGATAACCAATTTGGAGGGAAAACTT
The DNA here is from genome assembly GCA_036885675.1 of Vigna mungo. NCBI lineage: Eukaryota > Viridiplantae > Streptophyta > Magnoliopsida > Fabales > Fabaceae > Vigna > Vigna mungo. The sequence continues at coordinate 36,807,255 of CP144691.1, forward strand.
AATTTTCACTTTCGTAGCAAAATAAAATTTTAAATTTCAGATTAGTAAAAAACTTTTCAACACATAGTCGAATGTATTAATATGGAAGTCGACTACAAATTTTGAAAATCATTTTCAAACAATTCAATCAATCAAACAATTTAAGCATACAACACAAACAATCATACAGTAACAACCAATCAATATAAGCATGATGCAGCAGATAGATACAAATTTACCAGTTGTAGATACTCAAGAATTTTGATGTATTCCATAGATGATTCATTCTTGAGATCACTCTGCATCAGCTGTGTATCCTGCAAAAGAACTAAGTTTTGGTTGCTGGTACCCATTTGACTTTGGGTCCGTGATTGTTAATGCTTGTTACATGTTCCTTTGATATCCAGACACATAATCCTTTAGGAACAACAACATTTCTGTAATAACAGTTTCTAACAGTATGACCAATATAATTGTAATAAAAACATGCATTTCTAGCAGGTTTATTTAAATAAGTGAATTTCCTAGTATTGGTTCTGTTAGATTGAGCTTTGTAACCAATTCCTTGTCTATTAATAACTTTTCCAGATGAGTTTAAAACAACATCTAAATTATCTCTACCTTGAGTATACTTAGCTAGCGTGCTAGTCAAGTAATTTATCTTTTCAATATGAGCAGGACAATTTTCACAAACGTTTTCTACTGTAACAATTTTAATTTCAACATTCTTAGCAAATAACAAAGCTTCATTCAATTCTTTTTCTAATTTCTCATTTTTTGCAACAAGGTTATTAATTTTGTATTCATAATCTCTTTTTTCATAGTTCAGTCGATTAACCTTGTATTCTAGTCGCATTGCTTCAACATGCACTTCTCTGAATGTCTCTATCAACTGCTGATATTTTTCTTCTATAAGCAGCTTCTCAAATTCATCATCACTGTCACTTTCAGTCCATGATCTTCCAGCCATATTACATATGTTGGATTTCTCCTCTTGGTCAGCATCTTCATCACTTGAGCTTTCAGAATCTTAGTTCTCCCAAGCAATGTAGGCTCCTTTTCTTTTCATATTTCTGCCTTGAGGAAATCTTTTCTTTCCTTTTTCTTTCGGCTGTAAGTCAGAACAATCAGGTTTGATGTGACCTTTTTTTCCACATTCATAGCACTGGACAACATTTGTATTGAAGCTCTTCTTTTTGCATTAACCTACATGGTTAGACAGTTGACTATTATTTTGCATAAGTCGACTAAACTTTCTTACCATCAAGGTCATCAATTGTTTTTGTCCATGTCTGTTTCTATGTTGTTCTTGCTTGAGGCTTTCAGAGCAATGGACTTCTTTTCTTCAATCTCCTCTTCATCCTTTAATCTACCAAGTTCCAACACATATTCTCGTAACTTGCCAAACAAGGTAGCCATGGTCATAGTTGTAAGATCTTTGGATTCAAAGATTGTTGTGACTTTTGGTTGCCAATTCCTGTTCAGACTTTTCAAAATCTTGATGTTGATCTCCTCCTTATCAAACACCTTGTCAAGAGCCATTAGATGATTTACAATGTGAGTGAATCGTTTATGTACATCATAAATGTTTTCTCCAGCCTTCATTCTGAACAATTCATACTCCTGTATCAATGAGTTCTTTCTAGTTCTCTTGACTTCATCTGTGCCTTCATGAATTACCTCTAAGGCATCCCACATTTCCTTTGCAGATTTGCATTGAGATATCCTGAAAAATTCATCAATTGTCAGTGCACAGGCAATTATATTTCTAGCTTTAACATCATACTGAGCTTTTCTATTTTCATCCGCAGTCCACTTAGTAAAAGGTTTTAAAACAGTTTCTTTATCAACAGTTTTTGTAGGCACATATGGACCATTCAAAGTGACATCCAAAATTCCCTTATCTTGGGATTCAAGAAAGATTTGCATTCGAATTTTTCAAAAAGGATAATTTTCACCAGCAAATAGAGGTGGTCTGTTTGTTGAAGCACCTTCACCAAAAGTTTGAAAACAAGAAACCATCCCCAGGTTTTATAGTCGAATAAGATAAAAATAGAGTCCACTAAATTTTAAAATATCTTATGAAAACCAGCTTTGGTGCAAATTGTTGGGAAACAAATAGGTTTCGTTTTATACCAAGAGGGAGGGGGGGGGGGGTGAATTGGTGTTGTTTCAAAAACAAAATCTTTTCGCCATCTTTGATCAAAAGTATAAAGCTTTTTTCTCTTTCTTGAAATGCAAGTAATGAAAATTTCTATGCAGCGGAAAAACGTAGTTGACTGCATAACAGATATAGTCGACTAAAATAAAGAGTGCAGGGATAGAGAAAATCAAACACTGGTTTTTATACTGGTTCGGCCAACAATGCCTACATCCAGGAAGCAAATGTATTATATAGGTTGCGGTTTTTACAACAAAGAATTTATAGAAAACCTCACGTCAAAAATATAAATCTCTTCTCCAACCCAAAACCAAAATATAGGTGCAATAACCAAAACTAGACTTGCAGCAATAATCCCCTCTTCTGCAATCTGAACCCACATCGAACAATCCTCAACGTGTAACGCCTGTATCACAACAGGTCAATTTCAGCACTCTTCACAGGATGCCAAGCCTTCAAATAATGCAGGAGTCTTCACAGGATGCCAAGGCTTCAATGATCAATCAAGAAGCACCTCCTTTGTGCAAATTATGATCACAGAGTCAGCGCATAAGCCTTCTCCCTTTGAATCTCTCTCAAGATAGATCACCACCATCTTCTTGGAGAATTCTTGGAGCTGTTAACACAGAGAATTCAATCTGAAACAAGAAATGAAAATGTTAGAGCATCAAAAGTCTCTGAACAAATCGCGTTAAGCCAATTTATAGTTTTCTGTCAGTCAGATTATTTCTCAGTCGAATAGCCTACTAATTCAGTCGACTTTATTATTACAGTTATAACAGACAGTCAACATAGAGGCTCTCAGTCAACCAAAATCAACACACATTTAATACAGTTGACCAAGTCATCAATGCTTAACTAACTTTTAAAAGATATAGTCGTTGGAGTGTGTAAGCATAACAGAATTCCAAAACAGATCAAAGATACAGTCGAATGTACTCTATACAAAGTCGACTGACACATGTAAAAACATTTTGAAATTCTTTTCAATCCAAAACATCACAGAGCACTGATTCTCAAAATCTGTACAAAGGTTTTAGAATAGTCGAATCCATTAGAGATGTATTCGACTGGACTAGAAGTTTATCACACAATTATAGTTTATAAAATTGGTTGTGATTTTTCACTTTTCGAAATCTGCAGTAAAATATTTTTGATAAAGCAGTTCACATTGCACATAATCATAAGAGCATGTTCCAAGAATACATCACACAATTAACATAGGAACATACATCACAGTACATCAAAACATGTTCAGCAGATATAACAATCAGTTCAGAATAAGAACATGTAATACAACAACATGTGTACTATTATTAAGCATAGTGTTGTCATCATAAAAAATTAGATTGATATAGAGTTTGTGTTGTCAACAATCTCAACATAGATTTCCTCGTACGTTCCCATATCAACAAAATCAATGATCATGAAACTGAATGAGTTGAACAATGCAAGCTTTAAATTTAGAGAAGAAAACCCTAACAAATAATGAATGAAAGAATATATCTTCAAGAACAATTGAAATACAAGAGAGTTTGGAGGTTACATCTTCTCTAATAACAAATGAGATTAGTTTTCCATCCTCATGAAGAAAGTAGGTGTACAATGGAATGAAAGAGATAAATCCCTAAAAAGAGAAGATGAGAGTTGTTAATTCCCCAAATCTTCCCCAAAGGGGTGAAAAGTGTGTTTCTGTGCCTAAGCCATCAAAAACTACATTCTCTAAGACGTTCTGGCCTTTAAATAGGGTAGAAAAATAATAGAAAACGGGTCCAGACCCAAAACAGATAATAAAAATAACAGAAAAACTGGCCCAATCCATGCAAATGGCACTCAGCGCTCAAATACCGCTCAACGGTAGGTGCGACACTCAGAATGGTATCAACATTTGATATCAAAATTAAGTATAAAAATAACGGGTTTTGAACCGTTATCACCCCACACCTTCATTGGTATCAAAGCGTACCTCGATGAGCTAGTTCTTAATAGAACTTGAGGCAACTAGTTCAAGGGCTTATGTATCAAGGTATGAAAGATCCCTAAGGAACATGATGTATAAGAGTCAAAACAAGTCAATCCTTAAGGGTGGTTTATGGTCATCAAAGAATCTGGCTTAACATCTATATCAAAGAATTCTTCTTTCCTTTTTCACCTTGATATAAAAGAATGCTCATTAAGAAGATCTTTGTCTTCAGTTGTATTGAAGATATAAAGAAATATATCTTCAATTCGTGGATAAAGTAGACATCTGGATTAACGACCAAAGCTCACAAGTCTGGAAAGCAGACACATGAGTTAATGCTCTTAAAGACAAGAAGGGACTTGGGTAAGTCCACAAAGATCGTTGAAGGAAGAGCACATAACTCAAAAATAAGTCCTCCTACACTTATCTAGGAAGGATAAGGAATAACAAGCAAAGTGATCCATCGAAGAAATCAGAGAGACCATAAAGAACAAAAGTCAACCATAAAATCTCTCGGTAAAGATTTGAAGAGGGGATGCTATCTTTACAAGTTGGACAAGATGATCTGACCTAATCTATGCAGAAATAGGTACGAGCTCTGTTCCTTCTCTCAACATTAAATTACCTTATAAAATGTTATAACTGCCTAAGAACATGTTAAATATGTTATATTCTATTAGGACTCATAGAGAACCTAATGCATGAAGAAATATCTCTTTAGTATACTACATTTAAGTTTGCGAACTATTTTGAATCTCTCCAAACAATGTAGGAACATCTGGTTGACATAACACCCACATTGAATAATTAGGATAGAGAAAATATATAGGATATTAATTCTTTAGACAGAAGATTCTAAGAATTAATTAAGGTTAGAAAGTCCCAAAATAGATACGGCTAGGACATCGTCTAGGAAACCTCTCCAAATCTGAGTAATCCATTTTTGGAGAATAGCACAAGTTAGGTCATCTAGTGCCAAAAGGCATAACAAGTTAGAAAAGATAGAAATCCATTCTATTCTATCAATGTGACGCTTGAAGTTCGAAATGTGTCTACTAAGTATTAGCCACGTTAGAACCAAAACTACCACACAGGAGAAAAAAAGGCAGGTCACCTTCCACTTTACCCAAAACCTCACTATGTAAATTTAATGTGTAATGATGTTCCCCCAATTCTGACAGTTGAAATTTGAGTAAACCGTCAAACCTTCAATATCCAGAAATTCCAAAAGGTCTTTCTTGCCCAATAAGAAATCCTTTAAATTCTCCTTCTCCTCAACAAATTATTTACCCATACCTTGTCTAGCCAATCTTCTAAGACCTTGCTGTCCTCTCTCCTCAACCCGAAATGGCCAAGCTCTCTTTAATAGATATTCTAGAAACAACAACCAAAATTGCTAGTTGCAATGCCTCAAGTGACAAGACCCTCCACCTAGAGGACGTGACTGTTAGTATTTTAAGGTTGTGAAATGAGTAGTTGATAAGGTACGGAAAAATGTAGAGAAAATGTGGAGATATTAGAATGTAGAAGTAGTAGTTGGAAGAAGTGTTATAGTTGTCTTAGTTGTTGTAGATGTTGGCTTCTTGTCTACATACATCAAATGGTAGAGTTCATGGATATTTATAGACCCATAGAATATTCTAGAACATATTAGCCATAACTTATGTGGAATGTTCTAGATTTTTACCTATGTAGAACATTCTTGACTTTTCTTCCTATCTTAGACTTTTCTACAATATTCTAGAACTTGTGTTACATTTCTTTTCTTCTATCTTAGGAGTTTCTACATTCTTCTAGAATTTGCATTACACTTTAATAGTGACCACTCTAGTTGAGCTTCAAGGAATAAAGATCAAGCTATCAGGAGTTAGGATGTTCAGAGCTGAAAAATTCTTCATCAAGGATGAGCCCATCCTAGTTGAAACAATAAAAGAGTTCTAGAAAAACTCTCGAGTAGAACATAGTCACATAGTGTCAGCAGTCGCAAGAACATCGATTTTCATTACTTTCGGCGTTGTTGTTGAAGCAATGAACTACTGTCAACTATATGACTTCTTGACAGATGATTGTGATGAAGAATATGCCTTCAATGGGAAGGTAGAGAAAGTTCTCTATGGGGAGAACTTTGAAAGAAAATTCATCTACAATGACATTATCATTGATCGAATGACCGAGGAAGCTAGGGAACTACTTCGTGTATGCAAAAGAACCATTCTGCATTCCAACTTCATTGGAGAAGTAACGAGTTGGAGAAGTTTGCATTCTTCAACCTGTTAACCAATAACTCGTTCAACCTTCCCCACCTTCTCCTCTTACACTTGAACTAAACCCTAACCAACTACAACCCAAATCAAGAGGGACACTAGTGCTCTTGTCTTGTCTTTAGGATTCTTTCTCATATAGGACTCCTAAATCATATTTGAAGCCCTAAACCTAGAAACCATTCTAACCAGCGAAGCCGAAAGAGGAGAAAGACTTCTTGTTAGAGGGTGGAAGGTGTATGTGCGAAGGAAGAAGAGAGAGAGTAGGGAGTAGAATGCAAATCTTTCAACAAATAGACCACCTCTGTTTGCTGGCGAAAATTATCCGTTTTGGAAAATTAGAATGCAAATCTTTCTTGAATCGCAAGATATAGGAATTTTGGATGCCACTTTAAATGGTCCTTTTGTGCCTATAAAAACTGTTGAAGAGAAAATTGTTTTGAAACCTTTTACTGAGTGGACTGCTGATGAAAATAGAAAAGCTCAGTATGATAGTAAAGCTAGAAATATTATTGCCTTCTCACTGACTATTGATGAATTTTTCTGGATATCTCAATGCAAATCCGCAAAGGAAATGTGGAATGTCTTAGATGTAACTCATGAAGGCACAGATGAAGTAAAGAGAGCAAGAATGAACTCCCTGATACAAGAGTATGAATATTTCAGAATGAAAGCTGGAGAAACCATCTATGATGTGTAGAAACGATTCACTCACATTGTAAATCATGTCATAGCTCTCAGGAAGTTATTTGACATGGAAGAAATCAATATCAAGATTTTGAAAAGTCTAAACAGAAATTGGCAACCAAAAGTCACAGCAATCTCTGAATCCAAGGATCTCACAACGATGAACATGGCTACCTTGTTTGGCAAGTTACGTGAACATGAATTGGAACTTGGTAGATTAAAGGATCAATAGGAGATTGAAGAAAAGAAGTCCATTTCTCTGAAGGCTACAAGCAAGAACAACTCTGAAACAGACATGGACGAGAAAGAATTGATGACCTTGACGGTAAGGAAGTTTAGTCGACTTATACATAATGATAGTCAACTGACTAACCATGCAAGTCAAGGCAAAACGAATAGCTTGAGTAAAAATGTTGTTTAGTGTTACGAATGTGGAAAGGAAGGACACATCAAGCCTGATTGTCCTAAATTAAATCCTAAGAAGAAAGGAAAGAAAAGATTCCCTCAAGGCAGAAACTTAAAAAGAAAAGGAGCATACATTGCTTAGGAGAACACAGATTCTGAAAGCTCAAGCGATGAAGATGCAGACCAAGAGGAAGAATCCAACATCTGTCACATGGCTGGAGCATCAAGTGATGACAGTGACAGTGATGAAGAATTTGAGAAGCTACCAATAGAAGAGAAATATCAGCAACATATAGAGACATTTAGAGAACTACATGCTGAAGCAATGCGACTAGAATACAAGGTTAATCGACTAAACTCTAAGAGAAGAGATTATGAGTATAGGATTAACAATCTTGTTGTTGAAAATGAAAAATTAGAGAAAGAATTAAATGAAGCTTTGTTATCTGCTAAGGATGTTGAAATTAAAACTGTTACAGTAGAAAAAACTTGTGAAAATTGTCCTTCTCATATTGAAAAGGTAGATTACTTGACTAGCACGCTAGCTAAGTTTACTCAAGGTATAGACAATTTAAATGTTGTACTGAAATCATCTGGCAGAGCGATAAATAAGCAAGGAATAGGATACAAAGCTCAATCTAACAGAACAAATGCTAATAGATTTACTGATTTAAGTAAACCTGCTAAGAATGCATGTTTTTATTATAATTGTGTCGGCCATACTGTTAGAAATTGTTATTAGAGAAATGTTGTTGTTCTTAAAGGATTATGTGTATGGAAACTGTTAACTGAATGGCAAGTGTACCATATCGTTTCAAGTAATAAAAATGGTAAAACCCATTATCGTTCTTCCCATGAGACTCGAAAGGCCTTATCGTTCGAATGAATCAAAATCGTAAGGCTTGTGAAAGGAAAATTAATTGTTGTGGTGAATGCAAAGACAGAAAATAAACATGCAATGAGTGATTCAGTTGACGAGAAAATAGTACGAATGAATGGAGTTGTTGGGGGTTTACAATTTCATCTAATCCTCTCTCTCTCTTATTTACTCCTCTTGTTTAAATTGCCTTATTATCTAATTGTTATGCAAACTTTCTAGGCCTCCCCTTAACCCGATCCCTCGGCGAAAATGGCCTATTACAAATTACCGGCTTGTTATCCCTAGCCTCCCCTAGCAACTAGCAACGCATTACAAACAGAAGCAAAAAAAATTGGTCGTCCTACCCCCCTATCCCTAGGTGGTATTGCTTAACCAAGGAATTACTCACCAGTTCGTGACATTACTGTACGTTCCTGTATCAATAAAGGCAAATAACAGTTACCAAATGAGTTAAACGATAAAAGCTTTAAGCACAGTATGAGAATCCAACAATTGATAATAAATGCATACGAAAATCATATAATTTAAACAAGAGTTTCAATAGAAGAGAGTATCAAAAGATTACATTGTTCCCCCAACAACAAAAGGGTTTAGTTCACCATTGTCATGGTGAACCAAGATGAAAATAATGGAAGATATGGAAAGCAAACCCTAGAAAAGATGAAAAGGAGCCTAAGCATCCAAGAGAGTGAAAAGTAGGTCTGGTCGCCCTCCTCTGTCAAAAGAATGAGAATGAAATCGCACTAGGGCTATTTATAGCTGAGGAGCGCAATAGAAAACAGGCCCGAGCCCAACAGGCAACCGCTTGGAGTCACACTTATGCCGCCTGACGGTTTCCCTCTTATCGTGCTACCGCTCGGCGTCAAGGGTCCACCGCCCGACGGTTTGCCTCTTATCGCAAAACCGCCAGGCGTCGCTGCCTTGGTGCCAACTCCTCGCATTTGGCCGCCCAGCGGTGCAATTCTGCCGCTGGGCGGTTTCTAGACTCTTCTTTTGTTGATTTTCTTCCTCTATCTTGAGTCTAACGCCTTTATCTTCACCTCCATTCTTCACTTCCATCAAAATTGCTGCAAAACAATGCAAAACAAGCATAATATCGCTAAAAACAACTTTTGACTCTCGACTGACTCATTTATTGAGTTTTGTTTTATTTCAAGCTCATTCTGAGCAGTAAAGGGAGTAATTTGGTCTAAAATAACACATGAAAATAACGATTTTTCAACCGTTATCAGAAACCAAAGGAACAAGTGACAAATGACTGAGCAATCAAGATATTTTGACTGAGCTTCGTCATCGCTAATCCAGCTATTTAAATCAGACACCCTTCTAGCATTCTTTGAAGCAACAGTTTTGATCCTTCTTCTTGGCGTGAAGCTTGAAGCCATTGTGGTTGAAGAAAAAGAGGGTTTTCTCAGGAAGAATGAGGATAATGGAGTATCAGATCAGTGAGAATTAATGTAGTGACCTATGATTATCAAGGTTTTAACATATCAGGGGAGGATGAAATTTTGGAGGGAAATATTTGACTTTATTTTCGCACCAAAAAAAACAATTTTAAATTTCAGACTCAGTTATATAGAATATTCACAGTCAAATACCCAATGAGCTTAGTTAACAGGGTGTGTCTGAAAGCATTTCAGAAACATAGTTTCAAAAGCATACACAAAACATAGTCGAATGAATTAATAAAGCAGTGAACTAAGAAACAATAAAAACAGAGTTGCAAACTCAATCATTCACCCAAGTAGATAGACAATGCATTCATACAATCATTTAATAACAGCCAATGAGTTTAAGCATAATGCAACAAATAGATACAGTTTTACCAGTTGTCGATACTCAAGATTTTGATTTTTCCAAAGTGATTCATTCTTGAGATCATACTGCACCTGCTGGGTATCTTGCAAAACAGTTCAAGTTTTTTTGTTGAAATGGCAAGCCCCTGGTATCCAGATTTGGTTAAGGTTTTCTATTGCAATTTGAAAATTGAAGACGATATTCTCTATTCTCGTGTAAAGGGGGTTGACATCAAACTGACTAATGAAGTCTGGAGTGCTGTTGGTGGATTAAAAACTGGTGGAGAAAAATGTCATCTAGGGATAGATGGTTTCCATAAATTCACTGAATACCGAAACTGTCTGAGAAATGCAAATGATTACAGAGACTACTCAAATTACAAGACAGGTGGAATGAAGAAAGATGAAAGATTAGCCATCTATGTCATTGCCTATATACTTATGGCAAAAGGAGGAAACTATGCACAAGCCACTATGGAAGACTTGATGTTGTTAAAAGCTCTGAAAGAAAATATTTAGGTGGACTGGCTAGCAGCTATTTTTAACAACATGTTGAAAGTAACCAAGTCAGAATCTGGAAAACTACCTTTCTGTATTTTCATCTCAAAAGTTCTAATTTACTGTGGTGTGGATTGCATTGGTGAATCGAGTGAACAATATCAACGAACTTGCCGCATTGACAAAGACTGCTCTTCACCTGATCCACATGGTGAAAACATCTGAAGGATGGACATACAAAGATGAAACAACAAAAAATGATAATAATGCATCTGATAACGGTTGAAAAACCGTTATTTTCATATGCTAATTTGGACTAAATTACGCCCTTTATTGCTTAGAATGAGCTTGAAATCAAACAAAACTCAATAAATGAGTCAGTCGAGAGTCAAAAGCTGTTTTTAGCGATTTTATGCTTGTTTTGCATTGTTTTGTAGCAAAATTGACAGAAGTGAAGATTGGGAATAAAGATGAAGGTCATAGACTCAAGAAAAGCGAGAAAATCAAAGAAAAGAGAGAGGATTAGATGAAATTTTAAACCCCCAACAACTCCATTCATCCATTGCCTAAATCTTGTCATTTGAATCACACATTGCATATTTATTTTTTGTCATTGCATCCACCAAAATTATTGAATTTTTCTCCGCAAGTCTTACGATTTTGATTCACGCGAACGATAAGGCCTTTCGAGTCTCATGGGAAGAACGATAATGGGTTTTACCATTTTTATTACTTGATACGATTTGGTACACTTGCCAATCTGCTAACAATTTTTTGGCGTCGTTGCCGGGGACTCGAGGTTTGACTTATTTAGTAGTGTGAATTGACTGAATTTGACTTGTTTCTAATTATTTGTTTATATTTTTCTTTTGTTTTGTTTTATTTTTTTTTTTTTGTAAAAGTGCTTTTAGGGGTATTTGCTCTTGTGTATGCAGGAAGGAGTACACACTAGGAGCAGAAAAGATCAACAACCTCTTCTCGAGGGGCTACCAGACAGGAGAGGGAGGAGAGTTAATCATTCTGACTGTGAAAACTTTCCTTCTCCTGAACCACTTTTGCAAACTTTTGCACAGGACTTAGAGGAGGAGATGGCGGAACAACCTCCTCCTCCGAGACGTACACTAGGGGACTCAGCTAACATTGCGGGTCCCTTGAATTTCAACAGCATAGTCATTCCTGCGGATAATGCAACAAATTTGGTGATGAGCCCTGCACTTATTCAGTTGGTCCAAAGCAACCAGTTCCACGGATTGTCAAGTGAGAATCCCTACAAGCATTTGACTATCTTTGGCGAAATTTGCAGTACTGTTAAGATGGCCGGAGTCTCAGATGAGAGGATCAGACTTAGCCTGTTCCCGTTCTCTTTGGGAGGAAACGCCAAGGATTGGTTGCACTCATTTGCTGAAGGGACGTTCAAAAACTGGGATGCGTTGGCCAAACAGTTTGTCACCAAATTTTTTCCGCAAACCAAGATTCATCAAAGGAAGCTCGAAATCTCCTCATTTAAGCAAGGAATGGAGGAAACTCTCGGACAGGCATGGGACAGATTCAAAGGCCTGTTGAGAAAAACTTCAGTCCACAGATTTGACAAGACTGCTTATTTGCTTGCTTTTCTAGGAGGCAGTATAAATAGAAAAACTGAGGATGAAGCCTATGACTTGATTGAAGACATGGCTCTGAATGAAGCTTCCCTAAGTGAGAGGGGTGCATAGAAAGGAGGAATATTACATCTTCCTACTAATGATGCAATGGTTGCGCAAAATCATCTTCTTAGCCAAAAATTGGACAAACTGACAAAGGTCCTCTCTGAACTTCCAACAGGGTTAAGAAATATTTCTCAAACTCAACAACTTTACAACTTATGCGGTGGTGACCACATAAATGGTCAATGTGCTTTTCCTGAAGAAATGCAGCAGGATGTCAACTACATGGGAAATCAATTCCCCCTTAAACAAGGTAGTTCTAACCAAGGCAACTCTAGCCAAGGTTAGAAGAACCACCCCAGCATTGGACAAAATCAGAATACTTCTTCTAGGCAAGTAGGAGGCTTCCGACAGCAGCAACCATCACCTTTATGGCAGCAGGTGAATAGCTTGACGGAGACCGTCAGAGAATTAAATGACCGGTTTGACAAATTTATGAAAGTCTATGAGTCTCAACAAGCAAGTGACCAAGCTAGTTTTAGAGCACTGGAGACACAAATTCGGCAGCTATCAAAAAGAGTTGACACCGCAGAAAAGAACCAGTTCCGGGAAAATACTGAGGTTAACCCCAAGGATGAATGCAAAGTGGTGATGATGAGAAATAAAAGGAAGCCAGTAGAAGAAATAATTGAAATTGGGAGCAGTGAAGATGAAGAGGAAGAGATTGTTTGTTATAGTAAGTGTAATAAGCAGAAAAAATGCGAAGAGGAAGAGAAAAAGGAAAGGAAGCTGAAGAGTCCTTACGAGTTATTCTGAGAAATTTTTAATGAGGTAACTATCATGCTTGGAGCGTCTCCGCAAGTGCCTAAAGATGAGAAACTGAATGAATACCGTCCTCGCAAGATAGCTGATCTTGACGAGAAGGAAGAAGATCAAGCACGGATCATTAAACCAAGGAAGAAGGACCATCCTCAAAAATTGAAGGATTTAGGAAGCTTGACTCTCCCTTGTGTGATCAATGATGCGGATATAGGGAGAACTATGATCGATTCAAGATCTAGTGTGAATTTAATGTCCTTCAGTGACTTCAAGAAGATTAGAGGGCTAAAATTAAAACCAGCATACACTTCCTTGACAGTTGCAGATGGATCCATAAAAAAACCTTTGGGTATGGTGGAAGACGCAATTGTTCGAATTGAAGAGTTGGAATTCTTGGTTGATTTCATGGTAGTGGATATGGTAAATGATGGAAGAATTCCATTAATTTTGGGAAGGCCATTTATGAGGACTTCTCAGATGACGATACGTGTTCATGATGGAAAATAGTGTTAAGAGATCACGACCAAGTGCTAGCCTATAGGGGATCTGAAGAAGAAAGAAGGAGAATAATAAACAAATCTAGATATAAAAAGGCTAGAAGAGAAGCTAGCAGAGAAGAAAACACCACAAGTAATGATCCTCTTAACAGCTGTACTATTTTGCAGGCACATGAGAAGGAAAAGACAGATAAAGGAAAGTCACCCCACTTAAAGGACAAACTATTTCCACGGGGTGTAGCTGTTAGATACAAAAATAGGAAATGGATTGTTAACAGGAAGCTCGAAGAGGAAGGAATGGTGGAAATTAGAAGGTCATATTCCTCTGCTATCCGCCAAGTAGAAAGACAAAAGCTGAAAAGGTGGGATGATGAAGATTCCAGTGTGAGGAAGAAGAGTTGATTGCGGAGAAGAAATTTTTGTACTTTAAGACAATTTTTATTTTTGTTATTTAATTTTTCTTTTGAACATGTAAAAAGTTGGAACAATTTTTGGGTAGCATCTACTGAGGGATGCTAACTTTTGGTATCCACTGAGGAATGCTAACTTTTGGTATCTACTGAAGGATACCCGGAAGGTACACCTACTGAAGGGTGTTGGATGGCTAGCATTTATTGACAAATGTTAAACAAGCGCTACTAGGAGACAACCTAGGATTTCTTCTTTACCCTTGCATTTCAAATTTTTGAATTTTATTTTTCAGTGTGTATGTTTGACTTAAGTACTCTTTCTGAAGATGTTTGACTGACTACTTTGCATGATGAGTTTATTTGATGATGATCTGATGTGAATGATTATTGAGTTGTGTTGCATGTTAACATCCTGTGAAACAGATGTGTGATGAGGTATGATTGTGGTCATGATGCTAAGCAGGATGAATGAATGACTGAGCGTGAGAAAGCATGTTGTGTGAGGTATTGAGTCCCAGAGTTTTTATTGTTCACATTGAAGCATAAATTTTATTGCCTTAATATTGATGATTAATTGGTTTTTATGTGAATGTCAAATGATCAAGGTCATGTTTGAAAACCCTTTTCTAGCCAAATTTCCACCCAAAAAGCTTTAAAGATTATATCCTTTTTGAACCTTAGCCTGAAACAGGATGAAACCCTTTGATTTGAAATTACTTATCTTGAGTTGGGTTGAGAATAATTGTATGGAATGAAAAGGTTCAAGTTTGGGGTTGCATGAAAAAAATGGAAAGGCAAAAGAAAAGCATTGACTTCAAGTGTTGAAAAGCAAAATGCATGAGTAGAGAAAAAGAAAAGAAAAGAATAAAAGCATGAAGATGAGCTCAATGAAAAAGAAAAAGGGAAGAAGTTGGGAATGAGTGAAATTGGTGACAAAGAGAGAGTTTAAACTTGAACCTTTTCATTAATGAAATAGTTCTTTTGACTCAAGAATTTTGTGATCCAGAAAAACCAATTTTTTCTTGATAGCCCGATCTTATTATAAGCCTTGGAAAAGTCCTTTTGATGGCATTTTCATGGAAAGATGTTGATTGTTTAAGATGAATGGCAATTTTATTTCATGTGACTTGTGAACAATAAAGAGTGGAGTTCTACCCTAAACACTTGAGTGATTGAGTGAATCACTTGCTTGGTGAGAACTTCTAAAGTTCATGATTGCATTCTTTGTTTAGTGGACTGATCATTCATACTGTGTAGCATCTGTTAAGGAACGCATGAGCTAAATTAAGTTGAGAACAAGCATGCCTCTTGATTTGAGTTCACTGATTATTTGAAATTGAGTAAGTTTTGTCATGTACTTTGGAAATGTTGAATCATTGGATAAAAGGGTAGAAAGTCAAGCTCTGTTTTGTTGTATGGTTTTGTTTTGTTTTGCTTGAGGACAAGCAAATTTCTAAGTTTGGGGTTGTGATAACGGTTGAAAAACAGTTATTTTCATATGCTAATTTGGACTAAATTACGCCCTTTATTGCTTAGAATGAGTTTGAAATCAAACAAAACTCAATAAATGAGTCAGTCGAGAGTCAAAAGCTGTTTTTAGCGATTTTATGCTTGTTTTGCTTTGTTTTGTAGCAAAATTGACAGAAGTGAAGATTGGGAATAAAGATGAAGGTCATAGACTCAAGAAAAGCGAAAAAAATCAAAGAAAAGAAGAGTCTAGGCACCGCCCGGTGGTAGACCCCTGGCGCCGGGCGGTCAAACGAGAGGAGAAGACACCAGCATTGGACGCCAGGTGGTAGACCCCTGACGCCGGGCGGTTTTGCAGCACGAGGGAAACCGCCGGGCGGTAGACCCCTACCGCCGGGCGGTGGTGCGATTTAAGGTCCACCGCCGGGCGGCAAAGTGTGACGCCGGCCGGTGGTCAGCTGGGCTTGGGCCTATTTTTCTACTGCGCTTCTCACCTATAAATAGCCCTGTTACGAATTCCAATTCATTCTTTTGATAGAGGAGGGCGACCAGACCTACTTTGCACTCTTTGGAGAGGATCTCTTGGATGCTTAGGCTCCTTTTCATCTTTTCTAGGGTTTGCTTTCCATATCTTCCATTATTTTCATCTTGGTTCACCATGACTATGGTGCACTAAACCCTTTTTGTTATTGGGGGAACAATGTAATCTTTTGATACTCTCGTTTATTGAAACTCTTGTTTGAATTATATGTTTTTCATATGCGTTTATTATCAATTGTTGGATTCTCATACTGTGCTTAATGCCTTTATCGTTTAACTCATTCGGTAATTGATCTTTGACTTTATTGATACGGGGACGTACAATAATGGCACGAAATGATGAGATTTTCCTTGGTTAAGAAATACCACCTAGGGATAGGGGAGTAGGACGACAAATTGTATTTGCTTCTGTTTGTAAATCGTTGCTAGTTGTTAGGGGAGGCTAGGGATAGCAAGCCGATAATTAGTAATAGGCCCTTTTCGCCGAGGGATCGGGTTAAGGGGAGGCCAAGAAAGTTTGCATGCAATTAGATAATAAAGCTATTTAAACAAGAGGAGTAAATAAAAGAGAGAGGATTAGATGAAATTGTAAACCCCCAACAACAAAAAGGGTTTAGTTCACTATAGTCATGGTAAACCAAGATGAAAATAATGGAAGATATGGAAAGCAAACCCTAGAAAAGATGAAAAGGAGCCTAAGCATCCAAGATATCCTCTCCAAAGAGTGCAAAGTAGGTCTGGCCGCCCTCCTCTGTCAAAAGAATGAATTGGAATTCGTAACAGGGCTATTTATAGGTGAGAAGCGTAGCAGGAAAATAGGCCCAATCCAGCCTGACCACCGCCCAACGTCACACTTTGCCGCCTGGCGGTGGACCTTAAATCGCACTACCGCCCGGCGGTAGGGGTCTACTGACACGCGATTTCCCTCGTGCCGCAAAACCGCCCGGCGTCAAGGGTCTACCGCCCGGCGTCCAATGCTGGTGTCTTCTCCTCCCATTTGACCGCCTGGCGCCAGGGGTTTACCGCTGGGCGGTACCTAGACTCTTCTTTTCTTTGATTTTCTCGCTTTTCTTAAGTCTATGACCTTTATCTTTATTCCCAATCTTCACTTCTGTCAATTTTGCTACAAAACAATGCAAAACAAGCATAAAATCGCTAAAAACAACTTTTGACTCTCGACTGACTCATTTATTGAGTTTTGTTTGATTTCAAGCTCATTCTAACCAATAAAGGGCGTAATTTAGTCCAAATTAGCATATGAAAATAACGGTTTTTCAACCGTTATCAGCATCCTCCTCCCGAATTAATCAGTACAGGGCAAGAAATGATTTTGAAAGAATTGTTCTTAGTAAATTAAATGAAATAGATAGGAAACTTGATGAGCAGATTAACAAGGATCATCAAAATGAAGTGAATGAAACTTCTGAAGAAGCAAGCTCTTCTGACAGATCTTCACAAGGAAGTGATGATGAGGATAGTGAGGAGAAACGGATAGAATATAATGGAAGTGACATGATTCTCAATGATTTTGTTAATAAAAAAGGAAGAAAAACTAGTTTTATCCTTAAAAATGTTTCCTCGAGTCTGTTTTTTGTTTGTAAGGCTTATAATGCCATCTTTTGTTTGTCTTATGTTCCTTGATTGAGTCTATCTCATGTAATATCTTTTATCAAGGAAATTCAATCAGTTGGTTGAGTCAAATTACAGTTGCTTTAATTTGTTTGACATTGTTTGCTCTAATTGAATGATTCGACTGAGATATGATTGAAGTCAACTATGCTTAATTTGTTGTACATCTTTACATATTGACTTTTGTTGTTTCTGATTATATCTACTGCTTAACTAAAATGCTTGATCTGGAAAAGGTCTTGAAAAGGTTTTGCAGGAAGAACATTGCTTTGGAAATTACAAGTGGAATTCAACAACTTTGGAAAGTAATGTATTCGACTAAGAAAATAATGCAATCGACTGCATCTGAACAGGGATATAAATTCTAATTCTGGAATTTGGTTTTATTTCTTTCACTGATTGCTTATCTCTAAATATATGCTATTATCTCTGATCTAAATTTCTTTTAAATATCTTGATTGAGATAATATTGTGAGATTGTTGATAATTGTATCACTGCATGACTAAATTGTTTGATATCTTGTCCTTGATACAACTCTGTACTATACTGTTTGTATACTCTGTGATATACTATATTGTGCATTTGATTTGGTTTTGATATCTATGCAAAATGATAGGGGGAGTATTTCATTTTACACATTTTACACTGTTGAAAAACAGGTAGGCTTCGTTTTTACACCAAGAGGAGGGATTAATTGGTGATGTTTCAGAAACAAAATCTTTTCGCAATCTTTTATCAAAAGTATAAACCTTTTTGAACTTTCTTGAAATGCAAGTAATGAAAATTTATATGCAGCGGAAAAACGTAGTTGACTGCATAAAAGATAAAGTCGACTCGAATTAAAGAGTGCAGGGATAGAGAAAATCAAACACTGGTTTTTATACTGGTTCGGCCAACATTGCCAACATCCAGTGTTGATGGCAATGCTCTAGCTAGGAAGAGCCAAATCTAGAAGCAACCAAGCCATGTACTCAAGATGCTCATGGTTTTGATGATGGTTTGCGGAATTGTGGTGGATAAAGATGGAAGGCTCACGGTTTTGGTGAGTTGTATGGTGATGGAAGGTGTGTTTGGTGGTTCTCTAAGAGAGGTTGGGCCAACTCTTGGAGGAAGGTGGCTAGAGGAGGCCACTTGGGTTGCTTTAGCCTAGGGTGACCTTAAAAGAGTAGTATGGCACAAAAATGACAGCATAACTTTACTCTAAATCAAAGGTGATTACATGATGGAGAGCACCTCTATTTATAGGCTAAGGTCTCTCAAAATGGGCTGAAACTTTAACCTAAAAGAGTCACCTTGGTTGTCTTGGAGAGCAAGGAGAAATCCTCTCCAATAGGAGGGAGACAAGTGGCAAAAATCCTCTCAAATGAGAGAGTGACATGTGGCCACTACCTATGGAAAAACTCTCCATTCCTAGAGTGACACATGGCCACTAACTAGGAGGAAAAGTCTCCCATGGGAAGCTTCCACATGTCTAGGACGAAATTCCTCTCCCTTGTTCTCCAAGCTTAGCCAAAATATTGACCCCTTGGTCAACACACCCATTTTGGATGTCTAAGCATAGTCAACTTTGGGCCTTGACCCTTTGTTGACTTGTTTGGTCAAAATCCTATTCTACTTGGTCCAAAATACAAGGCCCAATTGAAATCCTACACTACTAGGCCAATAATACCAAGCCCAAATAAAATCTAGACTACTTGGCCCAAAATACAAGGCCCAAAATTATTCTTACTCTACTAAATCTTCTTAATGACTTAAGATGGCCCAAGAGAAAGAGTCTAGGCTCATTTTCCATAGATGCCTCCAACACTTCATTAATGTGCTAGGTTATGTGGCAAGGGGTATGCCATCAAGTGTCCTTCCAACCCAGGAAGCAAATGCATTGTAATGGTTGCAGTTTGTACAACAAGGAATTTGTAGAAGACCTCACGTGAAAAATATAAATCTCCTCTCTAACCCAAAACCAAAATATAGCTGCAATAACCAAAACCAGACTTGCAATAAGAATCCCCTCTTCTACAATCTGAACCCACGTCGAACTATCCTCAATGTGAAACCCCTGTATCACAACAGGTCCAATTCCAACATTCTTCACAGCATGCTAAGCCTTCACAAAACGCAGCAGTCTTAACAAGATGCCAAGCCTTCAAAGATCAACTCAGAAGCACCTTCTTTGTGCAGAATTTGATCAAGCAATGTGTGCGCAAGCTATCTCCCTTTGAATCTCTCTCAAGAAAGATCACCACTGTCTTGGAGAATTCTTGGAGCTGTTAACAAAAAGAATTCAATCTCAAACAAGAATGAAAATGTTAGATCATCAAAAGTCTCTGAACAATTCGTGTTCAGCCAATTTATAGTTTTTTGTCGGTCAGATTGTTTATCAGTCGAATAGTCTACTAATTCAGTTGACTGTATTATTACAGTTATAACAGACAATCAACATAGTAGCTCTCAATCAACCAAAATCAACACACATTTAATACAGTTGACCAAGTCATCAATGCTTAACTAAGTTTTAAAAATATAGTTGTTGGAGCGCACAAGCATAACAGAATTCCAAAACAGATCAAAGATACAGTCGAATGTAAACTTGACAAAGTCGACTGACACATGAAAAAACAATTTGAAATTCTTTTCAACTCAAAACAGCACTTAGCACTTATTCTCAAAATCTGTACAAAGGTTTTAGCATAGTCGAATCCATTAGTAATGTAATCGACTGTCCTATAACTTTGTCACGCAGTTATAAGTTCACGAAATTGCTTGTGATTTTTTTCACTTTAAATATGTGTAGTAAAATATATGTACTCAAGCATTTCACATTGCATATAAGCATGTAAGCATGTTCCAAAAATATATCAAACAATCAACATTGGAACATACACCACACTACATCAAACATGTTCAACAGATATAACAATCAGTACAACATAAGAACATGTAATGCAACAAGACATATACTGTTGATGAGTGGTTATTTCTTGAACTATATTTAGTTTATTGCACTTAAATAAACCAGGGAATTGTGTTTAATTCTCTGTTATTTCCCCGTTTTCCGAATTCTGCTTCATTTCGTGCCATATGAGCCTACCTTGTTGTGATCCTTTGATAACCCTTTTGGGCCTATACTTTCCCCATCTCTTTGTTTTGAAGCTCATACACTAGCCCTAACTGAAAAACCAGGATTACCTTAGCCTTAGGGAATTTTGGAGCTTCGGAATTGTTTTGGGAATAAGTGTGGTCTCTTGGGAGTTTCAGATTAATTGGCTAGTGAGTCCTCTTCTTGTCGTGTTTTTGTAAATATGTGTTGTATCTTGTCTCTTGAAATTGTTGACTAAAGAAAAGAGACAGGATGAAAACAAAGAAAAAAAAGAGAGCAGAAAAATAGTGAAAAATGAAAAAAAAAGTTGTGAATAATTGTGAATAATGGAGTCAAGAAGAGGATGAAATTAGAGGTTGTGGGTGTGTTTGAATGTGTTTACACTTGTTCCCCATTGCTCCTCTGTTCCTTATGGTTTGTAGCTTCTTATCCAGATGTATCCCCCCTTGTCCTTGGCCCCATTACAATCATGAAAAGACCTTTAGATTTGAACATGCGTATGTGTTTGAGTGTTGATATTAGAGGCTTGCCAAGCCTATTTGTGTTTGCTTTCTTGAGTGCATTGAGTGACATTGATTTACCTTAAACACTTGGGAGAAACATTGATTGTGTGCATCTATGAGGCTCTGTTGCTTTTGATTCATCTCTTGAACTGATTGACTGTTTTCCATGTACTGAACTGTTTGGATGATTCTGTGAGTATCTGTTTTAATTGACTCTCTGTGGGATTCTGCCTATGCCTTTCATTATCCAGATTTTGTGAGAATTGTGCAACTCTATTTCTGTTTTGTGAATCTTTGTTGTCTGTCTGTCGAGTCTGTGTCACCTCCCTGATGTTTGAGTAGTTCCTTGGTTTTCGTCTTGGTTTTGCCCAGGAGTGCAAAAGACTAAGTGTGCTCTATTTTGATGAGTGGTTATTTCTTGAACTATATTTAGTTTATTGCACTTAAATAAACCAGGGAATTGTGTTTAATTGTCTGTTATTTCCCCGTTTTCCGAATTCTGCTTCATTTGGTCGGAAATTCGTAATTGTGCTAATTTGGATTTTCTAAGCTGATTAAGCACATTTCTGGTTGCATGGAAGTTGTGGAAACATCATCTGGAGCATTGGGATATGGCGTGGCACATTCAAAGGCTCAACATTTATTCATTTAGATTCTAATTAAAGTTGTAATTTCGTTTTCTAGAAGTCCTTAATTAGAATTAGGTGTTTTGGACCCCTTTTAGGGGCAATTTTGTAAAAAAACTCTTGTTCTACTATTCTTGTTAAATTCGCTTTATTATCAATGTCATGCAGGTTACTAATCTACTCAAAACCCAATTCCTCAGCGAAGAGAGCCTATTATCAATTACTAGTTTACCATTCCTAGTCTCCCTAAGTAATCAATAACGCATGATAAACAGAAGTTTAAAGTAATTGACAGTCCTACTCCTATTCCTAAGTAGTATTGCTTAACCAAGAGAATTCCTATCAGTTCAAGACTTCCCCGTACGTTCCCGTATCGAAAAAATCAAGGATCAATACACCGAATGAATTAAACGATGCAAGCATGAAAATCGGATAAGAAAACCCAAGCTATTGATAATACAAGCTTCTGAATAAAACAAGAATTTCAATATAAGAGAGTTTCAAAAGATTACATTGTTCCCCAACAACAATGGGTTTAGTTCACCATGGACATGATGAAACTAGATGGAATTAATGAAAAGAATGGAAGAATACACCCTAGAATTGGTGATTGGGAGCTCGCGCATCCAAAAACCGCCACCAAGGAGTGAAGAATAGCTTTGGACGACTCTGATTGCCAAAAGATTACTCTAAGAATCCCACTGGGTCTATTTATAGGCCATAAAAGTAACAGAAATTTGGCCCAGGCCCATTCATTTAGGCACTCAACGTTAGCTAACGCTCAGCGATGGCAACGCTGGACGCTCAACGCTTACTGGCCGCTCAACGGTCTGCGTCTTGGATGCCCAACGCTGGGTTAGTGCTGGGCGGTGGTCGTGGCACCTCCTTTTCATCTTTTCTTGCCCTTTCTCTATTCCAAGTCCTTCCTTCTTCATCTTCATCATTCAATTCTCGTAAAATCCTGCCAAAACAATGTAAAACCAAGCATAATATCTCTAAAACCACTTTTAGCTCTCTTGTTCTCTAACTTAAACAAAATTCATGATTTCAAACTAATTATAAGTCATAAAGGTTGTGTTTTGATATCAAATTAATGTGTAAGAATAACGGTTTTTAGACCGTTATCACAACCCAAACTTAGAACTTCGCTTGTGCTCAAGCAAACAAAGCAAAACTTGACCTTCCACCTATTTTCAAAATGGTTCAACACTTTTCAAAACATATCCTTTCACAACAAGTACTAACTCAATTCATCTCTTTAATGAAATCCAATCAAGATGCAAACATGCTTCAATTCATTCAAGTTCCCAGATTGCTCACATAATCACATATTCTACAACAGATGCTATTTTTATGAATGACCAATCCACTAAGCATAAATGTAATCATGAAATTCATCAATCCTTTCCAAGCAAAGTGTTTCACTCAATCACTCAAGTGTTTCAGGAGGTCGCTCTTCTCTCTAATATCCTCTTGTCACATGCAACAAAATTGACTTTCATCTAATACAACCAACATTCTCACATACACATGTCATCACAAGGACTTTTTCAAGGCTTATGATGTGGTTGGGCTAACAACAAAGATTGGTTTTTCATATCACAAAATCCTTAAGTTAAGAGAGTTATTCAATATTCATATTTCAAGCACAAACTCTCTTTCAACCAATCTACTCATTCCCAACTTTTCCCCTTTTCTTTTGCATTGAGCTTTATCTTTCATGCTTCTTTTTTTCTTTTTTTTTTCTATGCTTTCATCATTCAACACATTTTGCTCAATGCTTTCTCTTTTTCCTTTCAATTTCCCCAACAACCCCAAACTCGAACCTTTATCAATACCATAAAATATTTCTCAACATAACTCAAGGTAAAGATTTTTCTGAACAAGGTTTTCAAAGTGTCTCAGGCTAAGGTTCAAAAAGGGTAGAACACAAGGTTCTCTTTACTTTGGGCAAAAATTTTGCTAAGTAAGGGCTTCCAAAAACGGCCTTGATCATATGACATAAGCATGTAATTCAATCAATCATACAGATTCAGGCAATATCATTCATGCTTTCAATGGGATAGCAAATATATCAACAAGCACTCTGAAGCTCAAAACCTCACTCAACTGTGCTTAATCAATCATTCAATCATACATCCTGCTCAATATCATAACCACAATCGTAACTCATCATGCACCTGCTCACACAACTTCTGAACAATTCACCTGTATAGAAGCATATATAGCAATCTCAATCATCATCCACATCAAGCATTATCAAGCATACTCATCATGCAATAAAACAAGTCAAACCACAGATAAGATGTTCAGAAAAGTTCACACAAACCTACACTACTCAACCGAAGCAAACCTACACTACAAGTTCAAATTACAAAAGAAAAAACCCCTGGGTTGCCTCGCAGTAAGCGTTTGTTGAACGTCACGAGCCTGACCCCATTACCTCACGGATCCACCAACTTCATCACCGTGGAAAGTTGTTCCACTTCTCCTCCTATGTAATGTTTGAGTCTTTGAGCATTCACCACTCAACTTTTCTGCGGATCACTAGCAACTGGGTTCACCAATTCAACTGCTCCATTAGGATATACATGCTTTATTACAAAAGGTCCTGACCATTTAGATTTCAACTTTCCAGGAAAAAACTTCAACCTTAAATTGAATAACAACACCCGCTGCCCAGGGTTTAAATATTTCTTTATCAACTTCCTGTCATGATAAAATTTTACCTTTTCCTTATAACTCCTAGATGATTCATATGCATGTAACCGCATCTCTTCAAGCTCCAACAGTTGACTTCTTCGTTTGCTTTGTGTTTCATAAGGATCAAAATTCAAAAATCTCAAAGCCCACAAAGCTTTATGCTTCATCTCTACTGGCAAGTGACATGCTTTACCATACACCAACTGAAAAGGTGACAATCCCATGGAAGTCTTCATAGCCGTCCTATATGCCCAAAGAGCATCTAGTTTATGCGACCAATCTCTTCTTGAAAAAGCAACTGTCTTTTCTAGAATTGTCTTAATCTCCCTGTTAGAAACTTCAGCTTGACCATTCGTTTGTGGATGATAGGGTTCTACCACTTCATGTCTCACCCCATAATGTTTAAGTACCTTCGCAAGCTGAGCATTACAAAAATGAGAGCCCCCATCACTAAGGAGCACCCTGGGAGTTCCAAAACATGATAAGATTTACCTTTTTAAAAATTTGATCATAGTTTTGGCATCATTTTTAGGGCATGCTAGAGCTTCAACCCATTTACTCACATAATCGACTGCCACCAATATATATTCAATATTAAAAGACGGTGGAAAAGGCCCAACAAAATCAATACCCCAGCAATCAAAAACTTCAACTTCCAAAATGCCTTGTAGTGGCATCTCATACCGTCTTGAAATAGCCCTTGTCCGTTGGCACTTGTCACAATTCCTGTCATGATTATGAGCATCTTTAAACAGAGTAGGCCAATAAAATCCTGACTGAAGAATTTTTGCTGCAGTTCGTTCCCTGTTATAATGTCCTCCATAAGGGGAATTATGGCAATGCCAAAGAATTCCTTCTGCTCCTTCGTTCGTTACACATCTTTTCAAGAGATTATCTGCTCCAATCTTGAATAAATACGGATCATCCCATATGAGCTGCTTAGCATCATGTAAAAACTTATTCTTCTGTTGCCGATTCAATTCTTCTAGAACAACACCTGCGGCTTTAAAATTTGCCATATCAGGAAACCATGGCCTATGCTGAATGTACAAAAGAGTTTCATCTGAAAAAGACTCCCAAAATTCCTTCTCCTTACTTGTTACTTCATGTTGACTAGTCGAGATAAGTGATCAGCAATCAAATTTTCACTTCCCTTTTTATCACGAATCTCCACATCAAACTCTTGTAACAACAACACCGACCTAATTAACCTTGGCTTTGAATCTGGCTTTGTTAATAAGTATTTTATAGCGGCATGATCTGTATAAATAATTACTTTAGATCCAATAACATAAGATCTAAAGTTTTCCAATGCATAGACTATAGCCAAAAATTCCTTTTCCGTAGTGGCATAATTCATTTGAGCTTCATTCAAAACCTTGCTAGTATAGTAAATTGCATGAAATACCTTTTCTCTTTGTTGGCCCAACTCAACACTTATAGCATAGTCACTAGCATCACACATTAGCTCAATCTTTACTCCAATCTGGAGCTACAATCACTGAGGCAGAAATCAAGCTTTTCTTCAGAACATTAAAAGCTTGTATACATTCCTTACTCATCACAAAAGGCGTGTCCTTGACAAGCAGATTACTCAATGGCTTAGCAATCTTGAGAAGTCTTTAATAAATCTCCTGTAAAACCCAACATGGCCTAAGAAACTCCTAATTCCTTTTACATTTGTAGGTGGTGGAAGTTTTTCAATAACCTCCACTTTTGCTTTGTCAACTTCAATTCCCCTTACTGAAATCTTGTGTCCCAAAACGATTCCTTCTGTCACCATGAAATGGCATTTCTCCCAATTCAAAACCAAATTTGTTTGAACACATCTTTTAAGAACAACATCCGATCAAACACTTTTGAAAGGAATTTCCAAACACTGAAAAGTCATCCATGAAGACTTCTATGCTTTTCTCGATAAAATCAGTAAAGATTGTCTGCATACATCTTTGAAAGGTAGTTGGGGCATTACATAGTCCAAATGACATTTTTTATAGGGAAATATACCAAAAAGACATGTAAAGTCTGTCTTTTCTTGATCCTCGGGATCCACCACAATTTGATTATATCCCGAATAACCGTCTAGGAAACAATAATAAGCTTGTCCAGCCAATCGTTCTAACATCTGGTCCATAAAAGGTAAAGGAAAATGATCCTTCCGGGTAGCCGTATTTAACTTTTTGTAATCAATACACATTCGCCACCCAATCATTGTCCTTGTCGAGATAAACTCATTTTTTCATTATAGATCACCGTCATCAACCCTTTCTTCGGAACCACCTGTACTGGACTCACGCATTTACTATAAGAAATTGGATAAATGATACCTGCTTCCAATAGCTTCAATACTTTCTTCCTCACGACTTCTTTCATAACAGGATTAAGTCTCCTCTGTGGCTGAGCTACTGACCTGTAATCGTCCTCCATAAGAATTTTGTGCATACAATATATGGGACTTATACCCTTAAGATATCAAATTGACCTACCTATAGCACCTTTATTTGCTTTCAAAACTTCCACCAATTTTTCTAATTCTTTTGGAGACATTGAAGTACTAATAATAACTGGCTTTCCTTTATTATTCTCCAAAAACACATATTCCAAATGGGGTGGCAGCTCTTTCAATTATTTTATCTTCTTCTTCATTTAAATCTTCACAATCATTAATAAGAGTTCTTTACAGTAAAGATGCACCATGCATTCTGTTGAGATTGTTGACAACACAAACTCTATATCAAACTAGTTTTTGATGATGACAACATAATGCTTAATAACAGTACATAAGTTCCAGTATTACATGTTCAGTTGATATACCAAACTGAATTCAACAATGTTGTTGTTGAACATGTTTTGATTGATTTGCATTGTGTGTTCCTCTGATTGATTATGTGTTACATTTGTGGAACATGCTTGTATTGAAATTTGTGATAAAATGATTTTGATTACTTCTGCACACTTTTGAAGAAAAGATCACAAGCACTTTTATGAACTTATATTTTTTGTGACAAAGGTTTAATTTAGTCGAATACACTGGTAATGGATTCGACTATGCTAAAATCTTTGTACAGATTTTGTGAAACTGTGCTTGATGAGATTTTGAGTTGAAAAGAATTTCAAAGTATTTTTTAATGTGTCAGTCGACAGGAAAACCTATTCGACTGTATTGTTGTTATATTTGGAATTTTGTTATGCCTACTTGGTCCAACGGCTATATTTTTCAAAAGTTAGTTAAGATTGACTGACTGAGTCAACTGTCTTAAATGTGCATTGATTTGGTTGACTAAGGAGCCTTTGTGTTGACTGTCTATTATAATTGTTCTAATACAGTCGACTGTATTAGTAGGCTATTCGACTGAGAATGACAGGAAAACTATAAATAGGACAGAACACGAATTTTTCTGAGACTTTTGTGATCTAACATTTTCATTGTCTTGTTTCAGAGGAAGTTCTCAGTTTTGGAAGCTCCAAGAATTCTCCAAGAAGACGATGGTGATCTTTCTTGAGAGAGATTCAGATTTAGGAGTCTTTCGCACACACTGTTTGATCAACATCTGCACAAAGAAGACTGTTGTATTTGACTGAAGGCTTGTCAACCTGTGAAGTCTGTTGTGATAGGCTTGGCAACCTGTGAAGCGTGCTGTGATAGGCTTGGCATCCTGTGAAGAGTGTTGGTTAAACGTTCAAGATTGTTTGACACGGGTTCAAATTGCAGAAGAGAGGATTCATGCTGCAATTCTTGTTTTGTGTGTGCAGCTATATTTGGTTTTGGGTTAGAGAGGAGATTTATATTTTTGCGTGGTGCTTCTATAAATTCCTTGTTGTAAAAACCGCAACCATTATAGTGCATTTGCTTCCAAGATTGGAAGGACACTGGATGTAGTCATTGTTTGTCGAACCAGTATAAAAACCAGTATTTGATTTTCTCTATCCCTGCACTCTTTAATTGTTTAGCAGTCAACTGCGTTTTTCCGCTGCATTGAATTTTTTCGTATTTTTTCGTTACTTGCATTTCAAGGAACTATAAAAAACGTTGAATTTTCATACCAAGATTGCGAAAAGATTTTGTTTTTGAACTAACACCAATTCACCCACCCTCTTGGTGTAAAACGAAGCCAACCAATTTCCTAACAATTGGCACCAGAGTGGTTTTCATAAAATATTTGAAAATTCAGTCGACTCTGTTTTTATTCTATTCGACTGTAAAACCTAGGGATGACTTCAAATTTTCAAACTTTTGGTGAAGGTGCTTAAACAAACAGACCACCTCTGTTTGTTGGTGAAAACTATCCTTTTTGGAAAATTCGCATGCAGATCTTTCTTGAATCGCAAGATAAAGGAATTTTGGATGCCACTTTAAATGGTCCATATGTGCCTACAAAAATTGTTGATAGTGAAACTGTTTTGAAACCTTTTACTGAGTGGACTATTGATGAAAATAGAAAAGCTCAGTATGATGTTAAAGCTAGAAATATTATTGCCTCTGCACTAACAATTGATAAATTTTTCAGGATATCCCAATGCAAGTTTGCAAAGGAAATGTGGGATGTTCTTGAGGTAACACATGAAGGCATGGACGAAGTCAAGAGAGCCAGGAAGAATTCATTGATACAAGAGTATGAATTGTTCAGAATGAAAGCTGGTGAGAGCATCTATGATGTCCGGAAATGATTCACTCATATTGTAAACCACCTGATGGCTCTTGGCAAAGCCTTTGATAAATAAGAGATCAATATCAAGATTCTGAAAAGTCTGAACAGGAACTGGCAACCAAAAGTCACTGCAATCTCTGAATCCAAAGATATAACAACTATGAATATGGCTACCTTGTTTGGTAAGCTATGTGAACATGAGTTAGAACTTGGTAGACTGAAGGATGAAGAGGAGATTGAAGAAAAGAAGTCCATTGCTCTGAAGGCTGCAAGCAAGAATCTCACAAAAGCAGAGATGGACGACAAAGAGCTGATGACCTTGATCGTAAGAAACTTTAGTCGAGTTATGCAAAATGATAGTCAATTGTCTAACCATGCAGGTCAAAGCATGAAGAATAGCTTCAACACAAACATTGTCCAATGCTATGAATGTAGTAAAGAAGGTCACATCAAGCCTGACTATCCTGAATTACAGTCAAAGCAGAAAGGAAAGAAAAGATTTCCTCAAGGCAGAAAATTGTAGAAAGAAAGGAGCCTACATTGCTTGGGAGAATTCAGAATCTGAAAGCTCAAGTGATGATGATGCTGACCAAGAGGAAAAATCCAACATATATCACATGGCTGGAACTACAAAGACTGAGTATGACAGTGATGATGAATTTGAGAAGCTGCCTATAAAAGAAAATATCAGCAGCTGATTGAGACATTCAGGGAATTACATGCTGAAGCAATGCAACTGGAATACAAGGTTAATCAACTGAACTCTGAGAAAAGAGATTATGAATATAGAATTGATAACCTTGTTGCTGAAAATGAAAGATTGGAAAAAGAATTGAATGAAGCTTTGTTATCTGCTAGGAATATTGAGATTAAAACTGTTATTGTTGAAAAAGCTTGTGAAAATTGTCCTACTCACATGAAAAAGATAGATTACTTGACTAGCACACTAGCTAAGTTTACACAAGGTAGAGACAATTTAGATGTTGTATTGAGTTCATCTAGCATAATTAATAATAGACAAGGAATTGGATACAAAGCTCACTCTAACAGAACCAATGCTAGGAAATTAAATTATTTGAGAAAACCTGCTAGAAATGCATGTTTTTACTGCAGATGTGTTGGTCATACTATTAGAAATTGTTATTATAGACATGTTGTTCTTCCTCAAGGATTATGTGTATGGATACCAAAGGAACATGTAACAAGAACTAACAATCAAGGACCCAAAGTCAAATGCGTACCAGCAACCAAAACTTAACTGTTTTGCAGGTTATGCAGCTGATGTAGAACTGTTCTCAAGGATGAATTAACTATGGAACATTTCAAAAACCTTGAGGGTCTACAACTGGTAAATCTGTATCTATTTGCTGCATCATGCATATGTTGATTGATTGTTGCTATATGATTGTTTGCATTGAGTGCTTACTTGTTTGATTGATTGAATCTGAGTAAAATGCTTTTATAAGTCACAATCGACTCCCTGTAATAATACAGTCGACTATGTCCTCTGTTTCTTATAGTTCTGAAACAGAAAAATTCGTTTTGACCATTCATACATTTAATGAGGCGCGCATTTTTCCCTCCTTATTTGAGTCATACTTCTATTACCAACTACTTCTATCTTGTCACTTTTCCAAAACCTCTAAAAATTTCTGCAAGAAAATTTCAAGAATCATCTTTTCATGGGGTCTTCAAGCTGTTTTGAAAGTGATGAGTGCATGTCGAAAGATAGCATGGGAAAATCAATTGTACGCAGTTGGTTCAGAAATGAAGAAGAACAACAACGATTCATGAATGGGTCGGTGAAAGCCATAACCACTCCTATGAACATCAATCTTGATCTATTCAAAGGTGAAAGATTTACATTTCCATACTAGTTAGAAGAGCAAGGTCTGTCGGATTTCATACAAATGAGAGGAACATGGTATCCTGATCTGGTCAAGGTATTCTATCACAATTTATGGGTTGAAAATGGTGATATGTTCTCTACAATAAAAGGGATGAACATTGACTTTGATGACACTCTATGGAATATTCTGGCAAACCTACCATCTGTTGGCACATTTTCACACTTACCTACATCAGAAGTAAATTCCTTGCTGAACAAGAAACAGGTATATCTTGAGTGGTTAATATTTCCAAGAGTATACACCATTGAAAGAATATTTGCTCATGAAGGACTACTAAAGGAAAAGAAAATTCTTGCCCACATCTTGGCTAAAATCATTCTACCTGGAAGGATAAAAAAGGATCGAATGACAACAGAAGACATTTTTCTACTTCATGCTATCAAAAACAGTATTTCAACAAATTGGTTACATGTAATTAAGGATCATATGAAATATTGTGCTTTGGAAAGATCTCTATTCCTACCCTATGCTTGCCTGATAAGCAAAGCATTGATATTTCTTGGTGTTGATGTAAAAGATGAACGCAAATGCATCTCGGGATCTTCGAATTCATTTGACAAAGACTCACTCATGTCTCTTGGACTGGTAAAAACGATAAATGGTTGGAAATTCTTGGGTGAACACTGTATAGAAAACATTATAGAAGAAAAGAAGAGTGTGACAACTGGTAGAATGCAATTCTTTCCAAAGACAAATTTTGACAAATATGTTGTCAATCAAATCAAGATTCTTCATGATAAATGTGACAAATTGAAAAACATGCACTATGGGGACCATCAACTATTGTTTGAAGAATCAAATGATGAAGACTCTGTTGAAATTTTCTGATCTTCTTTTGATGTCTTTGTCTTCTCTCTCAGTTGTCATGATTGTATTCCCTATAGTATTGATCTAGTAGGTGTCAAAAATTCATAAGTTTCATTTTGTAAAATGGCATATAAAGCCATCTTTTGTGTGTTTTCTTTGTTTTGTTTTGTATTTCCTTGTTCCTGCTCAATCAATGTAACATCTTCTATCCAAGGAAATAATATCAGTAGTTTGAATCAATCCATTCACTTAAACTGTTAAATAAAATCTGATACTCTGTTTGATTGATTCGACTGTGCCATGATTTGAAGTCAACTATGCTTAAACTGTCAGGCATTTTTATAGATTGACTTCTGTTATGATTTGATTCTATTCTTGCTTAACCACTATACTTGATCTGGAAAAGGTTTTTGAAAGGTTTTGCAGGAAGGACATTGCTTTGAACATATACATTTGGAATTCAACACTTGGAAAGGCAATGCATTCGACTGATGATTTAAAGCATTTGACTACGTCTAAACTGGGTTAACAATTCCAATTCTGGAATTTTATTCTATCCTTACTGTCTGCTTAAATCATTGATATTCAAATATTATCTATGTTCTTTACATGATTTTATATCTAAATGGAGATAATATTGTGAGATTGTTGATATTTGTGTCATTGCATATATATGTGATTTAATTGTGTACCAATGATACAAATCTGTGTGTAAAATGTTGATTAAGTAAGTGATATTCTGCATTGTGCACTCAAACTGTTTTTGAAAATCATGCATAATGACAGAGGGAGTATCACTTCTTTACACATTGTTTCATCACACACTCTTATATTTCAGGGGGAGTTTATATTTGTCTTTATGATGAACTTGTGATTTTGAAAGCATCATTGTCATTTTGAAATTGCATATTTGTTTGATGCTACTCTATTTTCAAAACTGCATAAATATCAAAGCATTCCTTTTTTGTTAATTCACAAAGGGGGAGAGTATTCATGAGTGTATGAGAGCAAGTCTATATGGGGAGAATTGTTGTATCATACTATATATGCTTGATGATATTTTTGTTGTATATACAGAGTAACTAAACTGTCTTTATTGATTTTGTTATTTTCTTTACTCTGTCATATGTGGAACTGTACAAACATGATTGAGTTATTAATCATGGTTGTGCATCATCAAAAAAGGGGGAGATTGTTGAGATTGTTGACAACACAAACTCTATATCAAATTGGTTTTTGATGATGACAACACAATGCTTAATAACAGTACATAAGTTCCAGTATTACATGTTCAGCTGATATACCAAACTGATCTGAACAATGCTTTTGTTGAACATGTTTTGATTGATTTGCAATGTGTGTTCCTATGATTGATTATGTGTTATATGTATGGAACATGCTTGTATTGAAATGTGTGATAAAATGATTTTGATTACTTCTACACATTTCTGAAGAAAAGATCACAAGCACTTTTATGAACTTATATTTGTTGTGACAAAGGTCTAGTTCAGTCGAATACACTATTAAGGGATTCGACTATGCTAAAATCTTTGTACAGATTTTGTGAAATTGTGCTTGATGAGATTTTGAGTTGAAAAGAATTTCAAAGGGTCTTTTCATGTGTCAGTCGACAGTGTGGAACACCTATTCGACTGTATTGTTGTTATATTTGGAATTTTGTTATGCCTACTTGCTCCAACGACTATATTTTTCAAAAGTTAGGTAAGATTGACTGACTGGGTCAACTGTCTTAAATGTGCATTGATTTGGTTGACTGAGGAGCCTTTGTGTTGACTGTCTCTTATAACTATTTTAATACAGTCAACTGTATTAGTAGGCTATTCGACTGAGAATGACAGGAAAACTATAAATAGGAGAGAACACGAATTGTTCTGAGACTTTTGTGATCTAACATTTTCATTGTCTTGTTTCAGAGAAAATTCTCAGCTTTGGAAGCTCTAAGGATTCTCCTAGAAGACGGTGATTATCTTTCTTGAGAGAGATTCAGATTGAGGAGTCTTTTGCGCACACTGTTTGATCAACATCTGCACAAAGAAGGTGCTTCTGGTTTGATCTTGATAGGCTTGGCATCCTGTGAAGACTGTTGTATTTGACTGAAGGCTTGGCAACTTGGGAAGTCTGCTGTGATAGGCTTGGCAACCTGTGAAGCGTGCTGTGATAGGCTCTGCATCCTGTGAAGAGTGCTGGTTACACGTTGAGGATTGTTCGACGTGGGTTCAGATTGCAGAAGAGGGGATTCTTGCTGCAATTCTTGTTTTGTGTGTGCAGCTATATTTGGTTTTGGGTTAGAGAGGAGATTTATATTTTTGCGTGGTGCTTCTATAAATTCCTTGTTGTAAAAACCACAACCATTATAGTGCATTTGCTTCCACGATTGGAAGGACACTGGATGTAGGCATTGTTGGCCAAACCAGTATAAAAACCAGTGCTTGATTTTCTCTATCCTTGCACTCTTTAATTCAGTCGACTTTAATTGTTTAGCAGTCAACTACGTTTTTCCGCTGCATTGAATTTTCATTACTTGCATTTCAAGGAAAGATCACAAGCTTTGAATTTTCATACCAAGATTGCGAAAAGATTTTGTTTTTGAACTAACACCAATTCACCCCCCCTCTTGGTGTAAAACGAAGCCAACCTGTTTCCTAACACAGAAGACATCTACCTACTTCATGCTGTGAGGAACAATACACCTATAAATTGGTTGTGTGTGATAAAAGACCATATGAAGAACACTTCTTTGAAAAATCTCTATATCTATCGTCCGCAGGCTTAATTAGCAAGATTCTTGTTCTGCAAGGAGTAGAGATAAAGAATGAACATAAAAGGTTTTAGGGATCCTCAAACACCTTCAATGGAGACTCCTTAATATCACTAGGATTAGTAAAAACAATAAACGAGTGGAATTTCATGGGAGAAAACCTTGTCAGCTGTTGCCCAAAACATTGTCATACTGAGAAACTGAATGACTCAAATTTCTTTCCTGAAACAAAGATTGAGAAATATGTGGCTCAACAAATCAGAATTCTTCATGACAAATTTGACAACTATGAAAAGCTCACAAGGAAGTTTCAGGAATTTATGTTGAGAATGCAGTCAAGGAAGAATCTTCCGCATCATCTTAACTCAGACTAGGACGTCTTGAAAATTCTTCGTGTCTCTTGTCCTGTCTAGAGTCATAGGATATCCTTGGTGTTTCTTCTAGTCGTGTTTTCATTTTGTGTATGGCGTATACTGCCATCTTTTGTTTTTTTTTTTTTATTTTGCTCCTTGATTGAGTCTTACCATTGTAATATCTTCTTTTCAAGGAAATGAAATTAGTAGTTTGAATCAATAATGTGCTCATAATCTGTTTAATATTGCTTGATCTGAGTGATTGATTCAACTACATTATGTTTGAAGTCAACTATGCTTGAACTATTATGAATCTGTACATATTGACTTCTACTGTTTATGACTATATTTCTTGCTTAACTAAAATGCTTGATTTGGAAAGGATCTTTGAAAGGTTTTGCAGGAATAACATTGCTTTGGAAATTTCAAAGGGAATTCAACAACTTTAGAGAGCAATGTAGTCAACTGAGGAATTTGTGCAATCGACTGTTTTTAACAGGGTTATAAATTCCAATTCTGGAATTTGGTTATTCATTTACTGATTGCTTATTTGGATATATCTACTATTATCTCCTGTTGCAAATATCTTAATTGAGGTAATATTGTGAGATTCTTGAAGATTGTATCATTGCATATATAAACTGTATGCTATCTTGTCTTTGATACAACTATGTGATAAATTGTTTGCTCAATTTGTGATATGCTGCATTGTGCATCTGTTTTGAGTTTATTACTTATGCATAATGATAGGGGGATTATCACTTTTTACACATTTTTTTTCACATGCCTGCATTTTAGGGGGAGTTAACTTTTACATGTAATTTAATGTGATATAGAGATCATCATTGCATTTGAAAATTTGAATATTTTTTTGATTCATCTCTGTTTATTGGATTATTCAGCAAAATATCTAGAGCATACCTTTTTTGCTAATGCACAAAGGGGAAGAGAATTTATGATCTTATGATGTTACATGAAAATGGGAGAATAGTTATTCTATCTCATGCATCTCATGCATAATCTGCTTGATATATTGTTGTATTACATGCAGAGTAACTGTGATATCTGTGTTATATTTCTGTTGCTACTCTGTTGCGTATTAAAGTGTGCAAACATGGTTGGTTATTAATCATGGTTATGCATCATCAAAAAAGGGGGAGATTGTTGAGATTGTTGACAATACAATTTCTATATCAATATGGTGTTTGATGATGACAACACATTGCTTAATAACAAGCACATGTTGTTGTTGCATTACATGTTCTTATGTTAATTGATTGTGATATTTGTTGAACATGTTTATGTATTGTGTTACATGTTCCTATGTTGATTGATTGATATATATCTGGAACGTGTTTACATGCTTTATGTGCTATGTGTTATGCATTATTTCATATGTTTTACTGCACATGTTTTAAAGCTGAAAATCCCGAGCACTTTTATGAACTTATTCTTGTGCAACAAAGTCATAGTACAGTCGACTACATTACTAATGGATTCGACTTTCCTAAAAGCTTTGTACAGATTTTGAGAATCAGTGCTATGTGTTATTTTGAGAAGAAAAGAATTTCAAAATGTTTTACATGTTGATAATCGAATATGTGTGTTACACATTCGACTGTATCTGTTGTCTAATTTGGAATTTTGTTATGCTCTTGCACTCTAACGACTATGTTTTTGAAAGTTAGTTGAGCATTGGTGACTTAGTCAACTGTATTAAATGTGGTTTGTTTTTAGTTGACTGAAAGCTGTTATGTTGACTGATATGTTATAACTGTCATAATCCAGTCGATTGAATTAGTAGCGTATTTGACTGAGAAATCATCTGACTAACAGAAATCTATAAATAGACTTAACATGAGTCTGTTTACAAGACTTTTGATGAACTGACAATTTCAATTCTGTTTCAAATTTCTCTAAGCTCCAAGAATTCTCCAAGAAAACTGTGGTGATCTTTCTTGAACAAGATTCAAAGAGGAGATTGTTCTGCGCTTACATTGTTGATCATTATCTACACAAGAAAGGTGCTTCTGTGTGATCATGTTGAAGGCTTGGCATCCTGTGAAGAATGTTGAATTGTCTGTAAGGCTTGACATCCTGTGAAGACTGCTGGAATTGGACCTATTGTGATACAGGGGGATAGCTCACTTTGAGGATTGTTCAAAGTGGTGTTGCAGATTGCAGAAGAGGGGATTCTTGCTGCAATTCTGGTTTTGTTCTGCAGCTATATTTTGGTTTTGGGTTAGAGAGGAGATTTATATTTTTGACGTGGAGGTCTTCTATAAATTCCTTGTTGTAAAAACCGCAACCATTATAGTGCATTTGCTTCCTGGGTTGGAAGGACACTAGATGTAGGCATTATTGGCCGAACCAGTATAAAAACCTATGTTTGCATTTCTCTATCCATTATCTTTTACATTACAGTCGACTTTATTGTTTACACAGTCAACTACGTATTTTCTGCTGCATACATATTCTGATTGCTTGCATTTCAAGAAAGTTTAAAAAGCTTTAGACTTTGTTTACAAGATTGCGAAAAAAACTAATTTTTGAAACAACACCAATTCACTCCCCCTCTTGGTGAAGAAAGAAGCCAACCTGTTTTCCAACATCCCTAATAACAATAATAGAGAAATGAAAGGTCATGGAGGTTCACCAGGGAGATATAATACTAATGAGATCTGAGCTCAATCGCATAAGGGATGGATACCACACTTTACCCAAAACCTTAAGGCAATGAGTTAATGGATCTTCAACCTTATATGATGCTCTACTTTCTCATTTCTACCCAATGTGGGACTTAGACTCACACATGAAATTCTAATAACTGACACACATCAAGGTCATGAGAAGATGATCGTACAATAATTATACAACAAATTCTAATTGTATGAAAAAGAAAGGATGGATCCCAAAGATATCGTGGGACCTGATGGATGAGAAAAAGAAAAAGAAAAGTGATACATTATTTTGAACGTGTTATTTAGGTAATATGTAACATCCTGAAGAGAAAAACATAATTGACCAAGAGAGGCTCACAAAAGTGACTCTAAGGTCACATGCAAGCAAGGAATACTCACATTCAAGAGGAAAAGAGAATTAAGGGAGAAAAGAGCATAAAATCAACTTACTCAAATGAAGAAACTCATCAGTTGGATTGGAAAAGCACGTTGTGAGGATCACTCTAATAGTTTTCATTTATCAAGCGAATGAATGGAGATTGAAAAAACTTGAAAAGAAATCAGAGAACTCTTGAAAAGTGGTTTCTAAAGAAATAATATGTTTTTAAGTAAAGGAGCTTGCTTATAAAATTTCTATTTATACCTAAGCATTTAAATATTAAAATAATTAAGTCTCATTATTTCAAAATCACTATCAACTATAAAATATCATTTTCTAAACCCTTATATAATCCATCACAAATTATTTTCATACCTCTTTATTATATTTACATGATTACCTATTAATAATTAACGTACAATATTTTAATTGGGAGTCAATTTATTAGTTTAAATTTGACACCCTAACATAGATGGGATTGATCTATCGATCAATTTAAACTGTGACACTGATGGAAGCAGCTTCTATCTTCAAGAAGAAATGGCTTTCCAATCGAGAGGTGGCAACGAAATTGGATTCACGGATGAAAGTGGCTGATGCACACCAGGTGTTTGTGGAAATGTTTGGACGTGATTGGATATGGTGTGGAAAGGAATTCTAGCTCAGAAGGCTTTCCTAATGGGAAAGAAGCTAGAGGAGTAAAGCTAAAGCTAGCACAATGTTTGAACTTGAATGATAGTAATGAAATGTTGCTGAATTTCGGCCATTCTTCTTCAAGTTCAAACATTATGCTAGCATTAGCTTTGCCTCCTCTAGCTTCTTTCCCCTTAGGAAAGCCTTCTGAGCTAGAATTCCTTTCCACACCATATCCAATCACGTCCAAACATTTCCAAAAACACCTGTTATGCATCATCCACTTTCATCCGTGAATCCAATTCTACTGCCACCTCTCGATCGGAAAGTCGTTTCTTCTTGAAGATAGAAGCTGCTTCCATCAGACACTCTATCTCGATTGATAGCTGATTTAATTATTAGTTTAAAGTCAGTAATCTAGTTTGGCTGTAGATTGACTCCATGATCAATTTAAACTTAACATTCTAGTTTGGATAGGAGCTTATCAAAAAGTTAGTTTAAACTAAACACTCCAAATCGACTAGGCATTGATCTAATGATTAATTTAAACATGACACTCTAGCTCGTCTAAGGTTGATCTAATGATCAATTTAAACTTGACACTCTAGCTTGATTGGAAACTGAACAAACAATTAATTTAAATTCAACACTTCAGCTTGACTAGGGATTGATCTAACAGTTAGTTTAAATTCAAACATTCCAGTTCAATTGGAAGTTGATGTAGTGATCGATTTAAAATCAACATTCTAACTCAACTACGAGCTGAACTAGCAATTAATTTAAAATTGTCAATCCAACTCGGTAACGGCCTAATCTCATAATCAATGTAATATTTCTCTAGACTAGAAGCCTGCAAAACTTAACACTCTTCGGAGTAGAGTTGTCAACTCGACCCATGGATCATGGGTCAACCCTAACCCACTCTTAAAAAAACCCCTTTCCTAGGAAGCTTCGCAAGTAGGGGTAAAAAAAAACTCCAACTCCCAAAACCTCCTCTCAAGTGGGTTAGGATTAAGGTTAAGGTGGGTTTAGCTCCAAAACAATATGATTTATATATACATATAAAATTATATGTTTTATTAGATATTTTAATATGTTATAATTTTATTATATTTAAATCAATAATTTTATATCATACTTATTATTATGTTATTAAATAAAATATATAACATTTCATACTTATTGAGTTTTCACATATTAAATAAAATATACACTTTTATATTTTTATATTATATTCATCTATAATAATTTTCTTGTATAAAATAATATTTTATATATATTTCTCATATATCACCATACTATCACCACGTCAAATATTTAATGATTTTATTTAATTGTTAATTTTTGTAAAAAAAAAACTCAAGTTATCACTTTTAACATATTCTCTAATCAAATATAGTCTTTATAAAAAATATATATATCTAAATTATTTGCAATAGTATCTAAATTAAAATAAAGTTTCAAATTATTTTCCTTAAGGATTGCTTAAAGTTCAACAATAACAAAAATGAATTATTCCCACTTATCTAGGATGTTACACATTTATCACTAGATCAATCAAAATAAAAATTTAAAGTTGGAGTAACTAAAATGAAAAAATTAAGAGATTTAATTAATAAGACCAATATAAATTGTGAATTATTCATAAATATATTGAAAATGTTAAAAATAAAAGATTATAGAATAAAACTGAACTCTAAAATATATTATAATTAGATAAAAAAAATATTTTATATTATGTTTTATCTAGTACGATTTGTAAAAGATATAAAATTTTATCTTAAGATTTAGGAGAAAAAACTGAGAAGGAATTGCTTCAGAGAAATAGAAGAGATACCCAATCGAAATTAACTTTGGAGATAAACAACTTTTTGTGTGAAGTACGTGTTATAATAGATCTGTGGGTACAACAACTATAAATACAAGTCTTTTTCTCGATCAGGTTTAGATAATAAGTTTTATTGAATATCATTCTTTACTATTAATTATTAATTATAAGTTTATTAACATTGAGTAGTTAAAGATCAAAAAATCATTTAATAAAATATATAAAATTGTCAACAAAAAAAGATCATTTTAATTACTTAAAATAAGATTTAAAGGCGTATATTAATGATAGAAAGTTAAATTGGTACAAAAAATTGAGAAAGAAAAAACCAGTTATTATTTGTTAACAAATTATCACTTCTAAAAAGATGTCATGGGTTTGTCCTAATTTACACGATTTTTTTGTTGATATTTCGATCTTGTAGACTTTTTCTATGAAGGCATTTTAACCCTGTGAGTTTTTTTAGTCCCAACTTATGTGGGTTAGGATCAAACCATGTAAGAAAGACCAAGTTATAAAAATAGGAAGTCCCAAAATCTAGGCATTTGAATTTTCTAGTTTAAAATACTATTAACTTTAAGGGTTAAATATGTTTTTAGTCTCTATATTTTGGGGCGATTTTGGTTTTAGTCCCTCTTTCAAACTAAGGTACAATTTAGTCATTCAACTTTAGAAAACTCTGGTTTTAGTCATTTTTACCAAAATTTTTTAACTTTATTTGTTGTTTCAAACGCATTTCTTAGTTAACATTGAAGCAAAAATGTGTCAAACAATGTAAACAATCCAAATGCTATTATGAAACGTGTTTCAAACAACAAATAAAGTTAAAAAAATTTGATAAAAATGACTAAGACTAGAGTTTTATAAAGTTGAAAGACTAAATTGTACTTTAGTTTGAAAGAGGGACTAAAACCAAAATCGTCCCTAAGTATAGGGACTAGAAACATATATAACCCTAACTTTAATGATATTATTTTAATTTAAAATACTATTAACTTTATTTGTTGTAGTCTTTACAAAACAATACAATTAGATTTTTCCACCTAACTAATAATTACTTCCCTTATTAATAGTCTCTATGCAACTGACAACTAACTCCACTGACTCAGTTTTTTCTATCAATAACTTATGTTGATGTTCTTTTTCATTTTTTTTCTTTATATAATATTGTTTTTCTTAATATCTTTGTTACTTTGATATTGTTTTGTTGGCATCTTTTTCTCAAGAGTATGTTCTCAGTTGTTGTAATATGCACAACGACGTTATCTAATTATAATAGCAATAAATGGGAAATAGATCGTTACTAACAAAATGGAGATATACAATGTCTTCCATATTTCTTGTTTCATGAACTTAGTTCAACATTAGAAGAGTATTAACATAAACTCGATTTTCCAACAAGAAAAACATTGCTATATGCCCAACCAAACCTACCAAAGTTAATGTGGACAACAATATGATGACGATGGAACATATTAGGACATTTCTATACACCAAGAAACAACATTGTTGGTTACATCAATTTCACTTTGCATCGTCCATGTCATCTTCAGTTTTCCAAACAACATCCTCCAAGCGAGTTGAAAGCTTGTGGTAGAACTGCATAGTGTCAAACAGGCAAATTATTTTCAATTAGAATTAGAAGGAACACAAGGGTGTTAAAAACCACGCCATTTTGAATGTCACTAGGCAAAAACTTCTTGTTATGGTTTGATCAGCGCTCAGGTTACATAGTATCGAAGATTACAAATATTATTTGAAATAGTATTTCACTAAGATTACATTTCAAAATTACTATTTCTAAAGATGCAGAAAAGAGACAATAGCAGGTAAAATGGTTGTCATAAATTCAAGTTTAGTTTTATTATGTGGTTGTCATAAAGGTTTCAAAAGTTCAGAACAGAAAGAATTATATTTAAAATGTAGGAGATACTATAGAAATCAATTTAATGAGAATTGAGAGAGAAAGATACCTTAAGGAACTCCAATGTATCACCTTTTGCCTTATTAATCTTAGGTTAAATATATGTTTTAGTCCTCATATTTGTGTCCCATTCTCAAATAGGTCCTCATGTTTATTTTTGTCCCAATTGCATCCTCAAATTTGTTAATTTGAGGC
The DNA here is from genome assembly GCA_036885675.1 of Vigna mungo. NCBI lineage: Eukaryota > Viridiplantae > Streptophyta > Magnoliopsida > Fabales > Fabaceae > Vigna > Vigna mungo. Next base: position 36,849,958 of record CP144691.1, read on the forward strand.
AATGCTGTCTTCTCCGTTAAGTTGGCTCTCACGCCGTTGGGACTGTGCTGATTTGTAAATAATTTTATATTGGTGGCATTATGTATTAAGTTTAATGGGTTTTTTTTTTTTGTGTAATAAAAATTCCACGTGGGAAACTAACATCCTCCAAAGTTGTTAGCCCTAAGCCCTTATTTAAATGAACCCTAACCAATTCCTCTAAAGTTTGTACTTCTTCGTGGTCGGGAGGAAGAGTGCTTGGAACCAGAGTTGTGGAAGCAGTGTTTGTGGTTCATCAGATCAAATGTATGCTTCATCTTCTAGTTGCAAATGCTTGGGTTCGGGATTTGAACAGAGTTGTGGCAGTGTGAGCAGACTGGGTATAAAACCCACTTGCTTTTGTGGTGAGAATGCAGTCTTCCGCACTGCAAGAACCCCTAAGAACAAGGGGAGAAGATTTTAGGGATGCCCCAAGTTCAAGGTAAGTTTTATTGTGGTTTTTTTCTGGATCCAGAGGTTTTACTTACATTTACTTAATTTTGGGGTTGACCCAAGTTCAACATTTGTGTTCACCAAATGTGTTTTGTTCTTGGATAGGGTAGGAGTGAGGATTGTGCTTCTGGATGCAACTTCTTTAAGTGGTGCAATGAGGATGTAATTAATGAAGGAAATGAAGGAAATGTGGTCAGTGTAGAAGGAAGTGGAAGACAGAAATTTGAAAAATGGGGAAAAACTGATGATGATGAAGATGGAACAAATGATGATGAAGATGGAAGAGAGAGATAAGGAAAAACTGAAAATGGCAATTTTACAGAAATCTGTAGTTAGTCTGGAAAATTGGTTGAAGTTGTTAATGCGGATGATGGTTATTATATGTCTGTGTAATGTAATTGTGATTTCAATGTTGTTGAAACTAGGTTGATGTGTTAGTGGAAGGTTGATTATTGTTAATGGAAGGTTGATTATTGTTAATGGAAGGTTAATTATTGTCTCTTTTATTTATAAAGTTGACTTGTTTCTGTTTAATACTGTTGTCATATTTCCTTTGCTAAGAAAAAATAAGTTAAACCTGCTGTCATATTTCCTTTGCTAAGAAAAAATAAGTTAAACCTGATAATAACATACTTAAACTTAATGGTCAATAACCATAATACAAGAATGATCAAACCAGACAACTTTGTCTTATAATAAACCTGATAACAAACATTGTCTTATAATACCAATTCAGATTACAAAACCTGATAACTTAGACATCACCATCAACCTAACAAAGCAGATAACAAACTAATCAAATTACACCAAAAGATTTAAGACATTGTTCCTTCAAAATGCAGATTTCATCATTACATATTACATGATAATTAACACATTGTCTTCAAAATGTAAGGAAATAAGACTTCATTGGTGAGAAGGTAGGACAGTAGACTCCTGAGTTGGTTGGTCAGCAGGGACATGTGTTGAAGTAGCTGTGACTTCTGTTTGTTGGTCATCAGGGACATGTGTGACAGTAGATTCCTGAGTTGGTTGGTGAGCAGGGACATGTGATGAAGGCACAGGTCGTTGTGGACAAGTCTTTTTGTTGTGTCCCAACTGTTTGCAGACAACACAAGTCTTTTTTCTCCCACCCTTTCTTAATTCAGAGTCATTCTTGTTCAACTCCCAAGGTTGTAGTCTTCGTTTTTTCTTGGGCCGTCCTGGCATTGCCTTTATCTTTGGAGGTAATATATCAGGATAAGGTGTAATCTCCCACACATGTTGTCCGTTGATAGGATATATGATGTTGTTATAAGTCTCTTCATAAGCAGACTTCCTAAACCAATGGGCAATGTATTCTTCTGGATTTAAGTTCAAGAACTTCATTGCAGTGATGGCATGAGTGCAAGGAATGCCACTGATTAACCATCCTTTACAACTACAGTCTTTGTTGTCAAGGTTGACAACAAATTGGTCCCCAAATTGTGAAATGTGAATCACTTCAAATAAATGGTTTGATGACCACCTGTAATCAATACAAAATGACAAAACAGTTATGAACAAAATAGGCAAAAAGTGAATACAAATATAATTGTATGAATATAGTTACCTTGGTAACCAAAATATCTTGTTAGCCATGACTGCTTTTGAAATCTGTTGAGTACCTTAGGGCAAACAGAACCTTGATATAATGCCATTTTATTCCTGTTGCTAGCCCATCTCTTCATGATATAAACCCTAATGTCTTCTAACATGGATATAATTGGCTTACACCTAGTATGAAGTAGCACACTGTTGAAGCCCTCACACATCAATATTCAATATTATGAGAAATGAGGCTATGTTAGGTTCCTTTACTTAACGAGTGCATGTACATAATAAGTTGCACAAGCTTGGCTTACCTTGAAATTTTTCTTCTGCACATAAAAACCAAGAGGTTTTGCAGCTTCTTCAATCTTGTTGATTATCTCATTAGCAGAGCATTTTGATGTGAACCTTATTTCTCTTTTAAATCCCTGTAACCAATAACTTCATATTAACAATCCGCACATTAATATAAAGTAAGAAACCTCATAAATTACGCATTGCAAATCAGAGATTCTCATCCAAACCAGGTTGTAAGAAAGTTAACTAGGTGATGTTTGGACCAAATTTTTGTCTTAAAAGTTAAATATTAAGAGTTACATTTTTAGCTAAAAACTCCTTTTAAACCAAAATCTTCGTTTATTTTAAGTTTCTCGTTAAGAAAGAAAGAAAGAACACAAAAGACTTTGTGAAGTAAAGTATTATATAATAAACTCTCAATACCGTACACAAAAGACCTTGTGAAGTGTTCTTTTGTGAAGTAAAGTATTATATAATAAACTCTCAAAAACTATGTGATACTTCACATTGTGAAACGTTTCTAAGTAAGCTTAATTAACAGTCACTGTGAGAGTGTCTCTTTTATTTATTTTTTTGACAGTTCTTCTTACTCTAAAAAACTTGAGAATTGGATGTAATCACATGAGTTTGGGTGAACTAGTATAAATCCTTTGTGTGCTTGTTCTTGATATAGGCTCTAGTCTAGCCCTGCATGAGAAGTGTTTACATGCTCTATTCAACCCCACCCCCCTTCCTCTTCTAGAGCCCATTTGTTCTGTCACTAACCATGCTACCGCTACATTCAAATCCACTTGTTCTAAATCCAAGTCCATAAAAAGGTCTCCTTAAAAGAATGGTTTTCCAGTTACAGCTCTACATACTTGCCACATCTATCTATTGTGTCCATCTCCAAATATTACATTGTATGATGGATTTGTTATGCAAGATCCTATGGATGAGGGTGCAAGGCCCAAAAGATTGGTAAAAAGACCAGCTGGGTGGTCTGATTTCATTCATCACTAGCATATTCCATTTTAATTGTTTCCTGATGTTCTAGAAGAAGTTTGTTATGATTTTGTTAGTGTTTTATTTGGCCTGTGTGCCACCTGTCCTAGGGGAATATTTGGAGTAGCTATTTCAACTATTGTACTGTGCATTTGGAAGCAGAAAATAATATATTTCATTTTCTCCCTTTGCTTTCTTAGGAGGTACCTAACCTCAAATTCAGGGTTCTCTGTTCATCCTTAACATTTGGTGCTCTCACGCTCTCTCCCATGGCTGATAATACGCGCCTTAAAACCCTCTCTGATAAGCTAGAGGAAATGCTCTCCCAGATGTCAATCTTTTCCACCCAAATGACCGATATGCACACTCGTCTTTCTCACTTGGAATCCCCTTCATCCCCTCCACCATCCCATTCCATTGCCCACACCCCTTCACAGCGTCATTTCTTGAAACTGGACGTACCTCGTTTTGACGGTACTGATCCTGTTGGATGGATTTTTAAGATCACCCAATTTTTCGACTACCATAACACACCTGAAGAGGAACGTATCACTATTGCATCTTTCTATCTTGATGGGGCGGCTTTGGCATGGTTTCAATGGATGTACCGTAACGGCCAAATTCTTTCATGGACTCACTTATTGCAAGCTCTCGAGGCCAGATTTGCTCCCACCGCCTTTGAAGACCCAAGGGGTAAGCTCTTTAAGCTTTCTCAAACATCTTCAGTTTATGCTTACCTCAATGAATTTGAGGCTACTGCAAATCGTGTGATTGGGCTGTCACCACCCTTCCTATTGAGTTGTTTCCTCTCCGGCCTCAAGTCGGAAATCCGCCGTGAGGTGCTGGCTCAACAACCACAGACGTTGTCAATAGCGGTAGGTTTGGCTCGGTTGCAGGAAGAGAAATTAGGGGATTTTTCTAGGGTTCAACGCGTGAAACCACTCTCATCCTGGCCCTCTTCATCTCCGACGCGCACTGTTCCCGCTCTTATTCAGCAACCACCACCGAAACCTCTTCCTCCCATTTTGCCTTCTTCATCTCCGAAAACTCGTTATCGACAGTTGACAGAGGACGAGATGGCGGACCGCCGTGAGAAGGGGCTTTGCTTTAATTGCGATAAAAAATATTCCAGATCTCATCGGTGCCCGACTCGATTCCTTCTTCTTATTGCTGAAGAGGGCGACTCCACGAGTGGGTTGGCTTCCGATTCACCACCTCTGGACCCTGAACCTCGCCTCGATGAGCAGCCCATACAACCAATACAGCCCATAGACTTATTGGGTTTCCCAACCCAAATCAGTTTACATGCTTTGTCTGGCACCGGGGCCCCAGAAACGCTCCGTCTCATGGGACATATTGGCCAAAATCAGACCTGTGTGTTAGTGGATGGGGGTAGCACCCATAATTTCATTCAAAGGGAAGTGGCAACTCGTTTGGGCCTGACCCAATCACCCACCGCATTTCTCAAAGTATTGGTTGGGAGTGGCGATGAGCTAACATGTACTACGGTGTGTTCTAAAATAGAGTTGGTAATTCAGGGGCATTCATTTCACATAGACTTGTATGTGCTGGATATGGGGGGATCAGATATTGTCCTTGGAGCCCAATGGTTAAAGCAATTAGGGCCCATATTAATGGATTACCAAACACTCACTATGAAATTTGTTTTTAATCACTCTATCATAGAACTCAGAGGAGATTCGGGGCCACAACCCACTTCCATTTCCTTGCATCACCTTAGACGTGTGGCTCGTTCAGACCCTACAACCCAACTTTTCTCTATAAAAGTTCGGCTAGCTTCTACACACTGCTCCCTTCCTGTACATTCTAATCCCAAAGTACAACAATTAATCACTTCATTCTCCTCTTTATTTTCTGAGCCAACATCTCTGCCCCCATCACGTGGAACTGATCACGTCATTCCTCTCTTCCCCAATTCTCATCCTGTGAGTGTTAGGCCCTACAAGTATCCTCATTCTCAGAAATTGGAAATAGAGAAGCAGGTTTCCAAAATGCTTGCATTCGGGTGGATACAGCCAAGTTCAAGTCTGTTTTCAAACGGTATCGTAGGGGGTAATTTTCGAAGAGTAAAACGCAGCGAAATTAAAAAACACAGAGAGCGTAAAGCGTATTAGGTCACAGTTGAAACAATTTTGGCCTTTTTACAAAAGTAATTTTCTTTCAGAAAATTAACCAAACAGTTGATGTGCGTTAAATAAAATAAGTGTAGGGAATAGAGAAATCACACAGATATTTTTATACTAGTTCGATTCAACAGAACCTACGTCCAGTCGTTAATCACTACAAATAGTGATTAACAGTTCCACTAAAATTGGTTTAACATATTACAATCAAATGAACAGAAATAAAACGAAAAGAACCACTCTACCAACTTGAAGAGAACCGCTCCGGCAATCGACCAACGATTCGCGAGCTTCTCCTTTCACAAGACTTAGGCAGAGTACCTTGCTAACTTGAAGAGAGTATGCTCCGACTATCGACACACGATACGCGAGCCTCTCCTTTCACAAGACCAAGCAAGGGAACAATGAACAAAAAGCTCTCTAAGAACGTTCCTCTGACACACAGTGTTCTAAGCTTTCTCAGTTCACAAAAGTTAAGTTTTGAGTTCTCCAAAACCTCATATATAGCCAAGTACACTGAATGCCAAAGGTCAGCTCTCAACTGACATGAATAATCGATTATTGTAAGTGATAATCGATTATTCAAGTCCCGTACAGAGTTTTTCAAAAAGTGATAATCGATTATATGAAGTGATAATCGATTATTCAAGTATGACTTGTGATAATCGATTATTGCTTCATGATAATCGATTATACCAGTAAAAAATTACAATGTTTAACTTTTTCCTACTACATTCAAAATCTACAAGTTGCTTTTTAATTATTTTCCTATTACATCCAAAATTTATAAGTTGCAGCATCATCAAAACAATTCTTCAGGTTTTTACCAATACTCCTTTATTTCTCCCCTTAATTGAAAAATATCTGTACAATTGAAAAATATTTCTCCCCTTAATTTTCCCTTAATATTTCTTAATCTCCCCCTTTTTTATCATAAGCAAAAAGAATAAAGTAAAAAATAATCTCCCCCTTAATATGAGCTACCCCTCAACAAGATAATATATACACAAAAGCTCATTATATTAAGAACAGAAATAAAGTACAGGAAATTTATAAAGATTTAAAGACAAAATGCCACAAAGAAAGCAATCAATCTTAGGGACCTAAAAAACTAAAATTCAGGACTAGGAGATCTTTCAGTAGGTGGAATATTGAGATGATCCTCAATGTTATGTAGTCGAACATCAATCTCAAGAAATTGATCAACTAAGTACTCATCAAGAGATTGCTGCCACTCATGTACTTCATCAAAATGAGTCTTCTGTGCTAGACTCATATCCTCCAATTGTTTAGATAATCTTGCAAAATGTTCTTCCGTAGAAGTTGAGGAAGAAGAGGGTATGTTGGAAGGTCCAACATCAAATGGAGCTGCAGCACTCACTGGGTCAGCCATATGAGTGTCCATGTCGTCATCTTCATCATCATCAAGATGGTCATCATCTTTGTGAATAAGGACTCTTCCTCTAGTAATGAATCCCATCTGACGAAAGGTAGTATCTTCAATTTCTGATCCCACAGCTTCAATAGTTTGAACGAGTTCTCCTTCCACAAGTACACCTTTGTATTCTAAAATCCTAGAAATAAGAAGAGCATAAGGAAATTGATATGAGTGGGATTTCTTGGCTTTTACCATTGTGTCAGCAATGAGAGCAGGCCAGTCGATGTGTATGTGATTTAGAATCCCATACAAAAGAAGTAAATCCTGCTCAGAGCATTGAGCATGGTTGGTTGCTCTAGGACATAGAATCCAAACAAGCAAGTAGTGGATCATCCTTTCTTCAACCTTGAAACCTCCAACTAGTAATTGCCTTCTATTTGTTTGCCGTTCAGAATGACGCAGAAAGGATTGGAAAGTCAGCATCCTGTTAAAATCTTCAAGTCCTAAATGGACTTTTACAGCATCATCCCAGATGTGGAGTTGAGCAACATTTGTCCAAACGTCATCATCTAAAATGATATGTATGCCCTTGACCTTAGTAGATATTATTCCATCCTGATAGCGTAAGTTGAAGTAGAAGACTCTTATAAGATCGGGATAAATACATCCTTTTTGTTCTACTAGATGAGTTAACCCCTGCTCAGCAAAAGTGTTTGGAAATTGAAACCCATAAAAGCGGAAAAAGTCAAGACGAATAAACTTTACCGTCATGATTTTCCTTTCTTGCCAAGAGTTAACAAAATCTGTGTGTTTCCCTTGATCTGAGATCCATCCATCTATGTTTGCGAGACGTGGTTGAGAGGAGGAAGAAGCTCCAGCTGTTTTGTGACGATGCCTTCTTGGTTCAGCCATGGATGAAGTTTAGGAAGATGAAAGTTTACGAAGTGGAAGAGAAATGAAGAGATTTAGAGCTCTGGACTTGAGTTTAGCAGTATTTGGTTGCAAAGGAGTGTCTAATAATCAATTATGGGGGCTATTTATAAGAAAAATGAAAAAACTAGCCGTTTATGGCCGTTTATAGCCGTTATATGACGCTCCAACGGCTCTATTTTTGAAACTGTTAGCGCGATAATCGATTATAGCTCGTGATAATCAATTATCAGCTCAATAATCACTACCCAGAATTGCATGATAATCGATTATGCCTGATGATAATCGATTATCTGCTCAAAATTTTCTAGAATTGAAGTTTATGCATGAATAATCGATTATAACCTAGTGATAATCGATTATGAAGTGTTAAGTTTACGAAAAATGCAAAAATTTGCATAGACTTTTATTCTAAGATATGTCTAACACTCCTAACTCTCTTCTAAGTTCAAAGAATCTATCTTTAGGTAGAGCCTTGGTGAAAATATCAGCTAATTGATGCAAGGTATCAACATATTCAATTTGACAATCCCCTTTTTGAATATGATCTCTTAAGAAATGGTGTCTAATTTCTATATGCTTAGTTCTTGAATGCATTATGAGGTTCTTAGTCAAATTTATCGCACTGGTATTATCACATTTTAGAGGAATATTATCAAGGAAGATGTCAAAGTCTTCCAGTTGTTGTTTCATCCACAGAATTTGGGCACAACAATTTCCAGCTGCAATATATTCAGCTTCAGTGGTAAACAAAGCTACACATGCTTGTTTCTTTGAGTGCCATGACACTAAAGAACATCCCAAGAAATGACAGGTTCCACTAGTACTTTTTCTATCAATTTTACAACAACCATAATCTGCATCAGAATATCCTATTAAACTAGGTGAACCATCAGAGGGATACCACAGTCCAAATGAAGTAGTTCCTTTAAGATATTTTAGAATTCTCTTAACTGCAGTCAAATGTGATTCTTTAGGATTGGCTTGGTATCTCGCACATACACAAACACTCTGCATGATATCTGGTCTACTAGCAGTTAAGTATAGCAAAGATCCTATCATGCCTCTAAACATGGTTTCATTTACTCCTTTTCCAGTTTCATCCTTATCTAAATAACAAGATGTACCCATGGGTGTACTAGCTTCCTTGCAGCTATCCATTCCAAATTTCCTAAGAATTTCTCTATAGTATTTAGTTTGAGATATAAATGTTCCACCATTCATTTGTTTTATTTGTAGTCCTAAGAAAAAAATTAACTCACCCATCATAGACATCTCAAATTCACCTTGCATTATTTTTGCAAACTCTTCACACAAAGAGTCATCAGTTGAACCAAAAATAATGCCATCTACATAAACTTGCATAATTAAAATGTGTTTTCCTACTTTCTTAATGAATAAGGTTGAATCAACCTTCCCTCTAGAAAAATCATTTTCAATCAAAAAGGTACTAAGTCTTTCATACCAAGACCTAGGTGCCTGTTTAAGACCATAAAGGGCCTTTTTCAACTTGTACACATGATCAGGAAATTTAAAATCTTCAAAGCCAGGGGGTTGACTAACATACACTTCTTCTTTTATAAAACCATTTAAAAATGCACTTTTAACATCCATTTGATATAGTTTAAATTTCATCAAAGATGCATATGCAAGTAACAATCTAATTGCTTCTAACCTAGCTACTAGTGCATAAGTTTCATCGTAATCAATACCTTCCTCTTGACAATAGGCCTTAGCAACTAGCCTTGCTTTATTCTTTGTGATGTTTCCATCCTCATCAAGCTTGTTCCTAAATACCCATTTGGTTCCTATGACTTGGAATTCATCTTGTTTTGGAATAAGTTCCCAAACTTCATTCCTTTCAAATTGATTTAGCTCTTCTTGCATAGGAATGGACCACTTGTCATCTTGAAGAGCTTCCTTTATATTCTTAGGTTCTATCTGAGACACAAAAGCAACAGTTAGACAAAAATTATTTAAATTATGTCTAGTGGTTACCCCTTTTGATATATCTCCTATGATGTTGTCCAAAGATAGTCCTCTTGGTTGTTGATAGCTTTTGGAATCAACAACTTGGGGTGTTTCTTGAAGCTCCGAAGGATAATTCTCATTTAGATACATCTCTTCAAGAGCTTCTCTTAAGTAATCCTCATCACCTGCAATGGGTTTATTTGACTCAAGAGGATTTTCCTCAAGGTCTACAATCTCATCAAAGACAACATGCATAGATTCTTCAATTATTAGTGTTCTTCTATTGAACACCCTATAAGCTTTACTAGTTAAAGAATATCATAGAAAAATTGCTTCATCAGATTTTGCATCAAACTTTCCAAGATTATCTTTTCCATTATTTAAGACAAAGCATTTTCATCCAAAGATTTTTAAATGAGATATATTTGGTTTTCTACCATTCAATAATTCATATGGAGTTAATTTTAGAATTGGTCTAATGAGCATCCTATTAACACATAACAAGCACTACTTACTGCATCAGCCCAAAAATATTTTGGCGCATTAGATTCATTCATAAGAGTTCTGGATAATTCTTCTAATGATCTATTTTTCCTTTCAACAACACCATTTTGTTGGGGAGTTCTAGGTGCAGAAAAATTATGTGCAATTCCAAATTCTTCACAAAATTTTCCAAACGATTCATTTTCAAATTCACCACCATGATCACTTCTCAAGGTTTTGATTTTCAAATCTTTTTCATTTTGAATACATTTAGCAAAAGTTTTAAATGCTTTGAAAGCTTCACTTTTCAGAGTTAAAAAGAAAGTCCAAGTAAATCTAGAGTAATCATCAACAATTACAAGAGCATAGTAATTTCCACCAAAACTTTTAATTCTAGATGGACCAAACAAGTCCATATGCAAAAGTTCTAAAGGTTTTGATGTAGAAATCATGCTTTTAGATGAAAATGAAGATTTGGTTTGTTTACCCTTTTGACATGCAGAACAAAGCTTATCTTTCTCAAATTTTAGTTTAGGCAAACCAATCACAAGATCCTTAGAGATTAATTTATTTAAGTGTTGCATGTGAATATGTGCAGCTCTTTTGTGCCATAGCCATGGATTTTCTTCTTTAGCAACTAAGCATGTTATACTATCACTAGATGCACTCTCAATATCAATGAAATATATATTATTGTGCCTAACACCTTGCAAAGCAATTTCAGCAGAATTTTTAAAATAAACAGTACATTTATCACTCTCAAAAGTTACCTTGAATCCTTTGTCGCATAGTTGGCTTATGCTTAGAAGATTATGTTTGAGGCCTTCAACGTATAAGACGTCTTTTATCGTCAAAGTGCTTCCTCCTCCAATGTTTCCGGTTCCCATTATTCTGCCTTTGTTGTTATCTCCGTAAGTTACAAATCCTTGCTTCTTCTTTGCAAAAGAGATGAATCTTTTCTTGTCACCAGTCATGTGTCTTGAGCAACCACTGTCAAGATACCACAGTGATCTTTTTGACTTAAATTGGTCCTGCAAAACAAATTAGCGAGAATTTTAGGTCCCCAATCTCAATATGGGTCCTTGGGGTTAGTTTTTGCAAGTTTATATCATTTCACAACTTTAACCCATGCATATTTGCCACTTGGAACACCAACATGTTTGATATTGCACTTGTTTGATGTGTGACCATGCTTCATACAGTAAAAGCAACATACATCATTAACTTTATTTTTAATGAAAGTTCCTTTAACAACCCAAATTTTTCGAGTTCTTCTTACCTTGGATTTATAATTTTGATACATGTTCCCATTTTTAAAATTGCTTTTATTGAGGTTTGATTTAGCATGGGAATTAGTTTTAGTTGCCTTAGCAAGTAAGTTTTCAAGAATATCAATATCAAACATATAGCTTTTGCATGACAAGCATTCAACAGGTTCAACAGTAGCTTTATCATCTGATAATTTAATTTCTAAGGTATTAACTTTATTTCTTAACACAACTTCATCATCAAGCAGTTTATCATATTTTAACTTCAATTCATTATGTTCTTTTTTTAATTTTTTATGAGCAGCATCAAGTTTTTCAGATTCATTCGTTAAATCAAAGAAAACCTTTTGTAAATCTAATTCACTGGATTCAAAACTGAAACCACTTACTTGGCTTCCTGTTTCTTCAAAATCTGCCATAAGGCATAGATTGGCTTCTTCTTCTGTGTCACTTGAGCTCGTTGAGCTAGAGGCATTATCCTCCCAAGCCATGTATGCTTTCTTTTTCCTTTGAAATTTTCTTTCCTTCTTGTCTTCACTTTTCTTGCTCTTTGGACACTCAGATTTTACGTGCCCTCTTTCTCCACAACCGAAGCACTTCACGTTTGATGGAGATTCTTGACTTTCTTTCCTTTCCTTGTGAAACTTATCCTTTCCCTTAGCTTTCATGAATTTTGCAAATTTCTTTATCATCAAGCTCATGTTTTCTTCATCATCAGAGTCATCTTCTTCGATCCTCTTAGAGCTTTTTCCTTTAGATATTTCGGACTTGAAAGCTAGAGTTTTCCTCTTGCCTTGATCCTCTTCAGCAGTAAATCTCCTCAACTCAAGTTCATGCTCACGGAGCTTTCCAAACAGGATTGGCATTGACATCTGAGTAAGATTTTGAGATTCCGAGATGGCAGTCACCTTTGTTGCCAAGACCTGTCCAAGAGAATTTTCACATTAAGTTCATCAATATCAAAAGTCTTACCCAACCCTGTTAAGTGATTCACAATGTGAGGGAATCGTTTTTGAACGTCAGAGATCGTTTCTCCAGGTTGCATTCTGAACATCTCATATTCCTGAATGAGAGTGTTCTTCCTAGCGCGTTTCATGTCCTCTGTTCCTTCATGAGTGACTCTGAGGACTTCCCACATTTCCTGTGCTGTCTTACACACTGAAATTCTATAAAACTCATCAAGTACAACAGCAAATGAAATTATATTACGAGCTTTAATATCAAACTGAGCTCGTCTATTTTCCTCAGCAGTCCAATGAAAATAAGGTTTTTCTGTCTCTACACCATTAACAGTATTCATAGGAATATAAGGGCCATTTTGTACAGCTTCCCAGATGCCTCTATCAACAGACCCCATAAAAATCTCCATTCTCACTTTCCCAAAAGCATAGTTATCACCAGTAAACAATGGAGGTCTGTTAATGGAAACACCCTCAGCATATACATGGTTTTGATTGTGACCGGCCATTTTCGCAAATATTTTGAAAAACTATCAAAGCAAGCTCTGATACCAATTGACGGTATCGTAGGGGGTAATTTTCGAAGAGTAAAGCGCAGCGGAATTAAAAAACACAGAGAGCGTAAAGCGTATTAGGTCACAGTTGAAACAATTTTGGCCTTTTTACAAAAGTAATTTTCTTTCAGAAAATTAACCAAACAGTTGATGTGCGTTAAATAAAATAAGTGTAGGGAATAGAGAAATCACACAGATATTTTTATACTGGTTCGATTCAACAGAATCTACGTCCAGTCGTTAATCACTACAAATAGTGATTAACAGTTCCACTAAAATTGGTTTAACATATTACAAACAAATGAACAGAAATAAAATGAAAAGAACCACTCTACCAACTTGAAGAGAACCGCTCCGGCAATCGACCAACGATTCGCGAGCTTCTCCTTTCACAAGACTTAGGCAGAGTACCTTGCTAACTTGAAGAGAGTCTGCTCCGACTATCGACACACGATACGCGAGCCTCTCCTTTTACAAGACCAAGCAAGGGAACAATGAACAAAAAGCTCTCTAAGAACGTTCCTCTGACACACAGTGTTCTAAGCTTTCTCAGTTCACAAAAGTTAAGTTCTGAGTTCTCCAAAACCTCATATATAGCCAAGTACACTGAATGCCAAAGGTCAGCTCTCAACTGACATGAATAATCGATTATTGTAAGTGATAATCGATTATTCAAGTCCGTTACAGAGTTTTTCAAAAAGTGATAATCGATTATATGAAGTGATAATCGATTATTCAAGTATGACTTTGTGATAATCGATTATTGCTTCATGATAATCGATTATACCAGTAAAAAATTACAATGTTTAACTTTTTCCTACTACATTCAAAATCTACAAGTTACTTTTTAATTATTTTCCTATTACATCCAAAATTTATAAGTTGCAGCATCATCAAAACAATTCTTCAAGTTTTTACCAATACTCCTTTATTGGTAACATTTTCTTCCCCGGTTCTCCTCTTGAAGAAGAAGGATGGCTCGTGGAGGATGTGCGTGGATTATCGCGCTTTGAATGCCATCACAATCAAAGACCCATTTCCTCTTCCCACTGTCGATGAGCTGTTGGACGAGCTCGGATCTACTCGTTGTTTTTCGAAATTAGATCTCACCTCCGGGTTCCACCAAATTCGCCTCCAACCCATTGATGTCAACAAAACAACTTTCCGAACACATGATGGTCATTACGAGTATTGTATGATGCCCTTCGGTTTGTGCAACGCTCCCGCCACATTCCAACCTACTATGAACGACATCTTCAGGCCCTTGTTACGTAAGATTGTTATTGTTCTTTTTTTATGATATCTTGGTCTTCAGTACTGATTTTGCCCAGCATTTGTCACATCTTCATCAGGTATTTGAGATACTTGAACACAATCAGTTCTATTTGCAACCTCAAAAGTGTTCCTTTTTCCAATCACAGATCTCCTATTTGGGGCACATTGTAGCTAACGGGGGTGTTTCTCCAGATCCTGCAAAAATCCAAGCTATGGTTCAATGGCCAACTCTCTCTTGCACTAAGGAACTGCGCGGATTCTTGGGATTAACAGGTTTTTATCGCAAGTTCGTTCGTGGTTATGCAGCAATCGCACAACCCCTTACAGACATTCTCAAGAAAGGGAATTTCACATGGTCTTCCACGGCTCAACAAGCATTTGATAAATTGAAATATGCTATGACTAGTACTACTGTTTTGTCATTGCCTGATTTCTCTAAAACATTTTATGTGCAAACGGATGCCTCTGGATCGGCGATGGGTGCGGTATTAACTCAAGACAATCATCCGATTGCCTATTTTAGTAAACTATTCTGCCCTCGTTTATCCAAGTCCTCGGCTTACGTTCGAGAGCTTCATGCCATTACTAGTGTTGTGAAACGGTGGCGCCAATATTTGTTGGGTCATTTCTTCATCATTCAGACTGATCAGAGAAGCTTGAAAGATTTATTGACTCAGATTATTCAGACCCCAGAACAACAACACTATCTTGTTAAGCTACTCGGCTATGATTATGACATCCAGTACAAACCAGGGAAATTAAACATAGTGGCAGATGCTCTTTCAAGATCTGATGGCCTAACTAAAGGTGAGATGCTCATGCTTACTACCCCTCAATTTGCGTTCTTGCGCGACTTAAAGGAATCACAGTCACTTGACCCAGATTTCATCCTCATGAGGGATAAAATTCTCTCGGATCCTTCTTCATATCCTCATTTCAAACGGAATGATGACCTGCTTATTTACCGGGATAAAATTTGGCTCAATGACAAGTCCAAATTCATTTCCTTGTTGTTCAGAGAGTTCCATGAAACACCTATTGGAGGACATGTTGGGGTCAACAAAACTTTGAAACGGCTGAGTGCTAATTTTTATTGGAAGTCTATGGCCAAGGATGTTAAGGCGTTTGTATCTCAGTGCAAGGTTTGTCAGCAAACCAAATACAGTACTAAGCGTCCTAGAGGCCTTCTACATCCATTACCCATCCCGACGGGTGTTTGGGAAGACATTTCTCTAGATTTTTTAACTGGTCTCCCTTCTTCTAATGGTTACACAGTGTTATTGCTAGAAGTGGACCGTTTCTCAAAGGCTGTCCATTTGGGCACTCTCCATTCAGGCTTCACAGCTTATAAAGTAGTAGAGTTGTTTGTTACTTTGGTTTGCAAACACCATGGGTTGCCAAAGAGTATAGTTTCGGATAGAGATCCGATTTTCATTAGCCGTTTCTGGTCTGATTTGTTCAAGTTCAGCGGCACCCTTCTCCACATGAGCTCCTCTTACCATCCTCAAATGGATGGACAGACCGAAGTCATGAATCGCACCATTGAGCAATATCTAAGAGCCTTCGTCCACAACAAACCGAATCATTGGTTTAAATACCTCCCTTGGGCAGAATACCATTACAACACGTCAATCCACTCTGGGACTGGTTTGACTCCATTTGAAGTGGTGTATGGCAAACCACCACCATCTATACCAACCTACATTGAAGGCACTTCTTCTAATGCAGGTTGTGATTCTGTGCTTACATCCCGTGAGGAGATTTTTGCACTTCTCAAAGCCAACTTGTTGAAGGCACAAATAAGAATGAAGAAGCTTGCTGATTCGAAGCGTAGGGATTTGAAATTTGAGGTTGGCTCATGGGTGTATCTGAAACTTCAGCCATACAGACAAGTTTCAGTTTCGGGTCACAAGTATCATAAACTAGCCAAGCGCTTCTATGGTCCCTTTAAAGTGCTTAAACGTATTAGACCCGTCGCATACAAGATTGCACTCCCGCCACAGTCCAAGATACACAATGTATTTCACTGTTCTATGTTGAAGCATCATGAGGGACCTGTTCCTTCAAGTATCGACAATCTTCCTCTTGAGTCTGTGGAAAACAACCCTCTTGTCACTCCTTTGGCTGTTTTGGATTTTAAGACAGTACCTGTTGATGGTGTACTCACTCGTTTTGCCTTGGTCCAGTGGAACGGGTTGTCTCCAGATGATACGTCATGGGAAAAATGGCAGGAACTCAAATCATTGTATGACCTTCAGGACAAGGTCCTTGCCGAAGGAGATGGTATTGTTATGCAAGATCCTATGGATGAGGGTGCAAGGCCCAAAAGATTGGTAAAAAGACCAGCGCTGGAAGTCGTTTATGCAACATACTAAACTAGAAGAAATATAAAGATATTCATATGACGATGGAAGTCGTTTATTCTAATCTTTAGACCTGAATAAGTCTTGAAAGCCTTCAAAAACTCCTTCTCTGGAACCCTAAAGAGAAAAAAAATTAATTGTAAACAACTAATAAATCAATAAATAAATAAATTAAAATCAAATAAAAAATCAACATTTAGTTTTGAAAGAAAAATTAATGAACAAGTATTCAAAATAACAATTGCACTGATACAATAACAAAGAACAAGACTACAAGGTTCAAAGAAAACAATATAAAGTTATGAAATAACAAAGTAATCATTGAATTTACCAAACATATAAATAACAAAATAACAAGCATATATTGCGTATAATGCCAATGATTGACACTGTTTGGAACAACTAAGGTTAGAAAAAATCAATTAACTTTTCAAAACACAATACCTCTCCTAATAACTTTAGTTGTATTTTCCAATTAACTTTGCTTATCCAACTATCCCACACAAAAAGAACTTCTGGGCTTAAAGAATGGATTAAACCATGTCCTACCCATGTCGTAGATGACCAAAAGTCTTAAGTCGTTAAACAAGGATTCAATAACAGATGTATGTTTCCAAAACTCAATCAAATTGTCACGTAACCAACCATGAAAATTATATAAAGAAAGAGATTTTTAAAAACTATATAAAGGAGATAATAGAACAGGTTTTGTACCACATTCAATGAGACTAGTCAAAAACTGTCTTGCAGATTCACTATCAAAATCCATTTGAACTCCTCTGTAAAATTCTTTAAGCTCATTCTGCCTCTTAAAGACCAAATCTTTCAATCTGCAAATATATAAGTGATCAAACCACAAATACTTAAGTATTGAAGTGAACATCTGTATTCTAAGTTCAAATCAAAAAAAGATTAATTTCAACATTAGAAGATGAAGTATCAACCTGTGGTTGTCTTTCTTCGGAAGATGAAAAAAGATTGCACTCCACTATATCTAAATATTTTAAAGGAATTCATCAATACATATACAAACATATACACACACTAGACATTTCTAACTTTAAAAGAAAAAAAATTAAAGCCTTTATTCCAAACAATAACAAAAAATATTACGTTGAATGAAAATACATAAAGCAACCAAAAAAAAAATGAAAGACAATAGAAATTATAGCTACCAAATAAGATAACATTTCAAAGTCCAAAACTTAGGTCACTTTTCATAACATGTCAAACTCACTGAAACTTTATGCACTTTTTCATTAGTATATATATATATATATATATATATATATATATATATATATATATATATATATATATATATATATATATATGTGTGTGTGTGTGTGCGCGCTAAATATAAATTTATATAAGTTTTATATTTATGTGCTACCAAGAATTATATTTTCAGTGTTTTGAAAAATATGCATTGATATTGTTTAGTTTTCTACAATTTATTTTGTATCTAGCAACAGGACATAAACTTATCTATTTATATTAATTTAAATTTTGTCTAAATTTATTTATTATGATGAAAATTTGAAGGGTCCAGATTACCTTGAAGAATGGTTATAATAAAGATATTTGCATTGTTCCAAACAGGTTCATAACTAATAAGTGGTTATAATAAAAAAAACTTAACAGGACCATTAAGCATTGATGTAAACAGAGCAATCCAAATATCAGATGATTCATGCACTTGCAATATTCAAAAGCAACAGAAAAAACAAATTAAATTTAAAGTAATCTTCAAAAGCTTTATTCTTGAAATTTTTCATAACTTACAAGAGAATATGGTCTTACAAATCCTTTGACAGCACCAATTGCTTCACAATCCTTCTTAACTATTTCTAGTTTTTCCTGCATCAAAACCAACTAGTTATGTAACATGAATCAAATTAGATACATTATAGTTATATATACTACGTGTCAAATGCTAAGGAAACAAGAGAGACTTTTGATGCTAATATATATGATTGATGATGACTTGGAGAAAATTCGCAGTGAGATGCAGTCAAGCGCAAAAGCTCCTCATCAGAAAATGAAAATTATTAGCCAAGTGAAACCACCAATTGTTGATAAACTTAGACTGGTTCAAGGTAAGTCTGTCGTCAATAATGCAGTTGTAGGATCAAAATTTGCTAAGCAAACCCTTGGAGAAGAAACTAATTTGTTTATTGGGAGTAGAAATTTAATTGATTGAAAAAGAGACAATGAAGTGATTTTAGACTGGAATAAAGATATAATGGAACTAATGTAGAATTGACCAAACAAACACAAAATTTGTGCCTTAATTCATTTGAAACTCTTGCTTCACATGAGTCTACCAATGCAAAGTTACTGGTGACCGAAGGACATGTAGTAAGGAATGCAGCTAAAACTCCTTAAGTTGCAATCCAAAGTATATATTAAATTTAAAAGGAAATGTAAAACCATACGAACCACTTTCTTGCTGCTTCTTAAAACAATTTACACTGACAATGACAACATATGAAAATTTCAAGACATGCCAAGTACTTACTCATAATCCTTGGCCCACCAAACTTTTACCCGTAAACTCACAAGGTTTTCACCATGTTCCTCCGTATCGTACTCTTGATACAACAACCAGGTAATTGGAAATCACGCGAATGAAATTCTGGAACATGCCAGATAAAAGACTTTTCCAAATAAAAAGTTCCCCAACGAATATAACCTTAACATATCAATAACAAGAACTGTCAATCAAAAGCTGGAGACCCCATTTGCCATCAACATCAACCAAATCACAAGAACTGTCAAAATCACAAAAGAGTAGCGAAAGCAAGTTGTTTGAGAGTGAAAAAGTTAGGTACCAACGAGAAGAGGAGAGTTTGAGGAGAAGGGCCTGGAGATCGAAGGAGCCCAAACCATTGGGGGAAAGTGGGAGAGAGCAAGGGAGCGACAACGGGAAAAGGGAGCTCGTTTCAGAGGAAGGAAAATTGGTGGGGGCGGAGCACTTTGCTGGCAACGGAGGCTTCCACCGGAAAAGGGTCTCTGGGAATGGACTTGGCCCAACCGTCGTGGCACTACGGTGAGGCCACGTTGAGGTCCCAGAACGCTGAATCAATGCCCGTCCTAAGCCTCACCATTGACGAGTGTGAGTGAGTAAATTTTTCATGGGCTTTACTCACATTAACCTATTTTCCACGGTTTTAAAGAAAACTCCAACAAAAACATAATGAGAAAAAAAAACATTTCACCAAAAATATCTTAAATTAGGGTTTTCTGATCTTCCAATTTTAGGGTTTTATGAATGAACCATGAGAGAAGCTATTACCAAATGGAGTGACGCCGAGGGAGACTTATGGACAGAAGCAAGCGAGAGCGAATGAGAGCCAAAGGGAGTGATTACGAAAGGGACTCATGGCGAGACGGTGGCATGGACTGCCGGCGATGGAGAGTGATGGTGAGAAGGGACTCGGGCAAGATGAGTGAAGCCAACAACAGTGAATGACGGACTGAGAGTGAACGAGAGTGGAGGCAAGGGAGGCGCTGAACTGAGAGTGAGCGAGTCAGACTTGGGCTTTGTATATCAGTGAGACCTCGAAAGGCTTCGTATATCTCTAGAGAAGGTGCGGCAATGAAGGAGAAGAAAGTTCATCCTTTGAGAGAACTTGGAATAATAACCAAGATTATTGATAAATTTTGAATGAAGTTTGTAAAATTTTTAGACTTTGAAAAATTGAGGGAAAAGGGTGATTGTAAGAGAGGGAAAAAAATTGTAAAATTTTTAGAATTTGGAAAGTAGTGGAAAAAGGTGATAATAAAAGAGGGAAAAGAATTTTTAGATTTTATTTTAAATAATTATTTTTTTTACATACATACAGATTATACAGCAATACATATGGACGATGTTTTTCACATATTTTCTCATTTTAACATGTTAAATTTATATATAAATTTTATATACGAAAAAAATCCGTATATAAAATCAGTATGTAGTTTACTTTTCAAAATTTGTATGTAAAATCCGTATATAATATCTACTTTATATACGGATTAAAATCCGTATATAAATATCCGTAGATAAGTTGCATTTTTCTTGTAGTGAGCTGGGTGGTCTGATTTCATTCATCACTAGCATATTCCATTTTAATTGTTTCCTGATGTTCTAGAAGAAGTTTGTTATGATTTTGTTAGTGTTTTATTTGGCCTGTGTGCCACCTGTCCTAGGGAATATTTGGAGTAGCTATTTCAACTGCTGTACTGTGCATTTGGAAGCAGAAAATAGTATATTTCATTTTCTCCCTTTGCTTCCTTAGGAGGTACCTGACCTCAAATTCAGGGTTCTCTATTCATCCTTAACAGGATTTGAGTTCCACTTTCAAGCCAAAAAGAGGGACCAAATCTGACGAGATAAAATTAGGACTCATCCTACTATCTATCAAAATCAACACAAATCTTCCCATCAATCTTCCTTGTAGTTTTAGTATGAGGTTGTGTCAATCCTCCTACTGAGAAAAGAGACAAATACATGCCTAACATTCTTCATCAATGTATTCTTCTACTCCCTTCTCTAAGAACTCGCCATATGCCATCTACCTCATATCCCCCACTTCTTAGATCCCCTCATCTTCAGCCAAGATAATGTTGAGAATCCAAGTCCAAGTCCAAGTCGCACATTGGATAGAAATGAGAAAATAAAGCACTATATAAAGGTGAAAGACCCATTAACACATAGCCTTAAGGTTTTGGGTAAAGAGTGGTGTTAATCCCTTATATGGTTGAGCTCATATCTCATTGGTGTTTGTGTCCCTCCGGTGAACCTCCTCCTCGATAGACCCAACAGTGATATCAGAGTCGATGGTTTGTCTTGGTGACTGGCTCAAACGAGTATAATGGTCCCTATATCGAAAGTCTTCCTGGCGAAGGGTTTCAGGTAAACAAGTCTCGTTAAGATGAACGGTGGTACGACGGGCTACTCGTGGTTGTGGTTGGTTGGGAATGCTTCCATTGGAGGGGGAGTGTACCAATGTGGAAGGGACTCACCATTGAGGGGGAGATTTGTTGGGAATCCAAGTATGAGTCCAAGTTCCACATTGGATAGAAATGAGAAAGTAGAGCACTATATAAAAGTGAAAGACCCATTAACCCATAGCCTTAAGGTTTTGGGTAGAGAGTGATGTCAATCTCTTATATGGTTGGGCTCATATCTCATTGGTGTTTGTGATTCCCTAGTGAACCTCTTCCTCAATAGACCAACAGATAATACCCCCTAAATCCTTTTCAGGAAAATGATGCCCCTGGACTATATGCTCCTCCCAATTGAAACATCTCTCATCTTCTCTTCTAACATACTCAGGGTAGGGAAGGCTTCTTGATCCTTGGTTCCTCAAACCCACTGTTGTGTTTCTTCCTATCCTTGAACCATATGTTGTGCTGAGTGACCCTTTTCTTGGATTGTTGTCCATATTAGAAATAACTTGCATATATCTAGTACTTCTAAAGGTTTAAGCACATGAAACTATTCCAGCTACTTCCTGATACCAAAAACTGGTATTGTTATTTCGATATGAAGTTCCTCCTACCTGCCTTAAGTCTTTCATAGTGTCCTCCAAATCCTATGCAATTTCCATGGCCCTAATCGAATCTTTAGGATCATGCAGCCTAATTTGATTCCAAATATTAATCTGCAGCCCAACAAAGAAATATCCAAACAATTGTCCTTCAGACATATGCAACATTTTCAAACTCTTTGATATAATCGTCCACCTTATCATTTTGTTGTGCTAACCTTTCAAACAAGGTACTTCGCTACCTGCATCCAAATCTCCTATTCAACGCTGCTGCAAACCCTTGCCAAGATGGATTCTTGGACTTTTGATACCAAAATTTATTTGGCTTGCATTCCCTTCCATGATGATATCCAAACATAGTTTTTCCTTTGAAGCGACATTCTGAACTTCAAAAACTTTATCCGCTCTTGTTTGGCATCCTAAGGGATCATTCTAAAATGTGATAATTTCACCCTTTTAGTTCAAGGCTTTAGTAATTCTTCTCCTTCCTCATTTGATCTGCTACATGTATCGATCTTTCTTTCTTCTTCTCTTCATCATCAATCGAGTTCTCCCCTCCTTCAAACACTTTCTCACTTTTCTTGATTTCATGTACTAGTTCTTTGATTTCTTTCATATCTGACAAACTTTATTTCGTTATGGTCATATCTGTTTTCAGCTCCACTACTACCTTTCCTTGCTCACATCCCATCATTCAAGCTTGCTTAGCCGACTCTCCATTTGGTTCCTTTGTTTTTAGATCCAGCGGGTCAGACCAAATCTTTACATTCCAGAAAGAACAAAACACCAAAAATGCAGGCTTCAGAACCTGTGCAGTATTATATCAGAAACTCTCAATATTGTACACAAACAACCACATACAGAGGAAGATACTTCCTTTCACACAAGGTACTCCCTATTGCAACAGAAAAAAAGTCTTTGTACTAAAAAAGACTTCCAACACCTTCCAAAGGTAAACTATATACAAACTTTCTCATAAAGTCTCTCTCCCAAAACAACTAACTCCATAACTAAATTTTATTTTTAAATTTCCTTCTAATGAATATTGTTAGAAATGGACTTTAAGCCTAACTCAACCCCATAAAACCGGCTTGTAAGGTGAGGTTTGCATCTCACTTATATATTATAATTTGGCCTTATCTCTAGTCGATGTGGGACTTCCAACAAATATAATGAAAATTAGGTTTAGAGTCAATCTCCCTTGTCTAGAAAATATACATAGGACAATGTATTAATAATAATGAGAGTTTGGGCTAAGCCCAAATATAGATGAATATGTAAAAATAACATAATTAACATATGACTATGTTTCCCTAATTAACATTAAACGCAACACTCCCCCTCAAGCTGATATATATAAATCGTATGTACCAAGATTATTTCAAATATAATCAATTTTCGACCCCGTAAAGATTTAGTGAAAATATCTACTAACTAATATTTTGAGTTGACGAACTCAGTCTTGATGTCTCCAAATACAATCGTCTCTCAAATAAAATGACAATCAATCTCAATGTTTTTAGTCCTCTCATGAAAGATAGGATTAGAACTGACATGAAGAGCAGCCTGATTGTCTGATATAAGTTTGAGTTAGGCTTAAAGTCCATTTCTTAACATAGTTTCAGAGTCATAGGTTAGAGTCTATGCAAGAAAAATTTGATGTCTGTTGGATCTATTGTTCCACTCACTATCAGGTTGCTATCGCACCATCCATTAA
Organism: Vigna mungo; assembly: GCA_036885675.1. Classification (NCBI taxonomy): domain Eukaryota; kingdom Viridiplantae; phylum Streptophyta; class Magnoliopsida; order Fabales; family Fabaceae; genus Vigna; species Vigna mungo. The sequence continues at coordinate 36,873,858 of CP144691.1, forward strand.
TGTCTAATCACACACTTGAGAAGAATATATCTCAACGTGAAGAGGGTATTAGAAATCCCACATCGACTAGAAATAAGGCCAATTTAGAGTATATAAATAGGTGCAAACCTCACCTTTCAAGCCGGTTTTGTGAGGTTGAATTAGGCTTAAAGTCCATTTCTTAAAACCTTTTATAATACACCTTCCACTCTTTCTCATTATTTCCCTTCCTAACAGTTTCACGGAGTTGTGTCCAATTAGCTTTCTTTCTTTCTTTTCTCAAAAACACTACTGCCACCACCCTCCTTTTCAAAACTAATCTCTTTAATTTTATTAGAATTTTTCTCCAAATGTATGGTTATAGTCCTTTTATGAAAAGGAAAAATAATTAGGCTAAAAAGAACTAGTTGCTCCTTAATTCAGTATGTTGAAATTTACATAACTTAGTAGCAATCCATGTTTTACTATATTTTATATTTTATTACTAAATCCTAAATAAAAGGTTAAACTTCTCACACTATATAATTGGTGTTATGAATAATAAATAATACTGAAAGTGTTAGGTTCCTGGGTTTGGAACCTAACAAGAACTCAATCAAAAAGATAGAAATATTGGGGAAAAAATGAGTTTCTGTATTACTCACCATGAAAGAAAACTATTTTACAATGGGAGCATAGCCTCCCTGGATGAGGGCATAACCCCTCTGCAAACAATATGCTTGAATCTACCACAAAATACTTAGATATCCCTCTACACAGTAAAAGAACTCTATTTATATCCACTCTTACCGCTTCTCCTTTTACAACCGACACCTCCACACTCTAAACTCCTAAACACATCTATTATATCATTCTATATCCTAACAGAAAGAGATAATTATAGAGAGCAACCATGTGTAATGGCTAGACACTTGATCTCTTATTTATAGCTTGATTATGATTAATCGATGGAGTACTTAAGGGGTAATTAGGAGGTAAACAAATGCTAATTTGCATCCCAATAACCACTAACTAACTTGTAGCCTGGTCAATGTTAAATCAACGTGATTATTGTTGACTATATATTCTAACATAAATGATGATTTTACTATTATAGTAAATAAAAACCTGAATATCCATGAGACATGCCTGTGAGGCTACACTCATTTCCTTGCTTACTTACTTTTTTATACAGGTTCAAAAGATTGGTGTCATCAAAAGGCAAGTAGCCTGCAAGCAATACAAAGAGAATCACACCACATGACCACAAATCTGCAGCTGCCCTTGCCTCCATCATTAAGGACCTACTAAACAAGAATATATGAATTACAGGAATGATTTTAAATGTAGAAATTTTGTATTTAGCATATAATTTGTCTGAACCTCAGGAGCAACATAGTTTGGAGTTCCACATGTTGTATGGAGCAGTCCATCATCCTGCCAGTTTGTCATTCATATTCAAATTCAGAACATTTGGATATTATGAGATAGAAAGAACAGTGACTTGGCCAGGATCTGTCACAACTTTGGTTGCCGAAAAGTAGAAAACTAACGTGCTTGTCTTTTTGAGAGATTCAAATTTTCAAGACTAAGTTCCCTACTAATATAACTGAAACTTGTTTGATTTTGTATGTCAATTATATTTTAGTTTTCTTCCCCAAACATAATGAAAAAGCAAGTCTAGTCCTTGTGCTGTGCTACTAATGCGTGCCATAGTCGGGCTTCAAATTAACTTACAATTGCCAGAGTCAGGCTAAATTTACCATTTTTCCTTATATAGAGGACTAAGTTAACCAATGGTGCAAATTTTAAGTTGCAAAATGATCTTTTACCCAAATTTAATTGAGAAGGCAACAAATCATTCTTACCCTGACTTGTTGGGAAAGTGCACTCAATCCAAAATCAGAAATTTTAAGGTTCCCAAAAGCATCTAATAGTAAGTTCTCTAGCTGCAGAACAAAGTTATATGAATAACAATGAAATTAAAGTATTCTTTTTTACCTTCTTTAATCAAAAGAAAATAAATTGAGGAATCAGCATATTGCTAATAGGCTTACTTTCAGGTCTCTGTAGTAGACACCCCTGCTATGCCAATAGTCAACCGCATTTATAAGCTGCTGGAAATATCTGCGTGCTTCCTTTTCACTCATCCATCCACTGTTTAACTTCACAAGAAAAAAAATACATTTAACAAACAGTTTTTCCACTTCAACAAAATTGCAACTTACGGACTAAGACACACAACACCCTTTTACATCTCAACTATGATAGCAGTAGATAGGGTTGGACAAAAATAACTGATTTGTATTGTACTGTAGTTAACTTTACTATATTATACTAAAAAAACTGATTCACTTCTACTAACAGTTCACTTAATTATTTTATGGTTCAGTTTTTAAAAACTGAACTTATAATAGTTTCAGTTCAGTTAACTGTGAGAACTGTTTTATTTTTTTCTTTTCTCTTTTTCCCGTACAACTGTTTCAAAAATTATTTAATAATAAAATATTAATAAAATAAATTATTCACATAAAAAATTTATAATTAATTTTTTAAGACAATTTTTTTATCACAAATTTTTATATTTTTTATCAATAAATATATAACATATATAAATAAAAAATAATTTATATTTTCATATTTTTTAAGTTACATAAAACGTGTATATATATATATATATATTGTGTTACTTTATTTTTTATATTTTTTTATTAATAAAATAAATAAATAAAAAATAAAATAATTTTTGTACACAAATATAAATGAAATAGAAAATTATAATATCAAATAATTAAAAAATTAATTTGTAAAATATTTATGAATAAAATAAAATAAATATTAAAATAAATTTTTACAGTTTAGAATTTATATATATATATATATATATATATTAATAATTCAGTACAGTGTACAATTTAGTTAATAATTCAGCAGTTAGTGCAGTTTACAGTTTAGTTAATAGTTCAGTTAGTGCAGTTTATAATTCAGTTAATAGTTTAGTTCAGTTCGTACTGTACAGTTCAGTTTGATAAAACAAAAAACAGTTCAGTTTGTCTGAACTGTTTTACAGTTCAGTTCAGTTTTTAACAGTGCAGTACAGTTCAGTTCGATTTGTCCACCCCTAGCAGTGGGGATGGAAGGAATGAGCAAGCACGAAATTGCTAGAGCAAAACTATAGAATTATAAGCCAAATGGAGTAAGAGAACCCAAAATGTAATCCAATATGTATCCACTTTATATTTTCCTAATCAAGTTCTAGAATCAATCGTAAAGGAAAGAAAATTATAACCAAATAGGATGTAAGAAAAATTTATTTACTTACAATTTTATGAAAAAGTTCTCCCCAGTCACAAACTCTAAAATAATGTATATTTTTGTCTTGCTCCCCATGACCTGCAAATGAGATGAAATCTTGCATGATGCACTTTAAGAAATGAATTTAGTGCATAAGGATTTGTTTGATAATTAATTTCGTAATTTGTTTCGTGCATAAGAATTCCAATCTTTGTTCTTTGAATATCAGCTAGAAAACAAATAATGAGAGAGGTCAATTAGTTTGATAAGGTATTTGTTATGAGTCTAGAGTATTAGCTCCAATGGAATGTTGCAAATCAATTTTGAAGGTCTTCAAACCAGCAGCGGCAAGGATGATTGACATCAAATTAAGTGCTTAATTGATCAGAAAGATAATCATATTTATGGGGTAGAAAGTTCACCAGCAGGCAGAAGAAATATCAAAACAAGACAGCAAAATTGATGAGATTTCCTTTGGTTAGATGGGGTGAATAAACATGTTTAGAACCTCAAATGAAGGAGGTCATTTTCAACATTTAGAATACTTTTATAATCCTTTGATTTCAAATATTATTTCATGACACTTTGACAAATTTCTTGAACGGTAAGCTAAATTCTTTGTCAAACAGACTGTTTTTAAGTTCTATGCCCAAACAGTGGTTTTAAAAATAGGACAAATTCAGGCAAGGAAAACTTTTAGAAACGATTAAATGCAATGAAAGATACAGTAAAGATATCAAAACATAGGCCAGTAAATTGAGTTCATAACAGAGTTGATCACTCTTTCCATCAGCCACATTTGAGTCAAAGTTTATCCGTTCCTAATAAAAAGAGAAGAATATATGTCAGAAAGTGAGAGGCAAGATGTCGGCTGTGGGTGTAATATTATAGAGAGAGAGAGAGAGACTCATATAGTTGAACAACATTTGGATGCTTGATCAACTTCGTTGTGGCTATTTCTCGCTGGATATGTGAAAATACATCGAGAAAACATCGAGATTTTACTTCCCCAAGTGAGGCCCTGTAGCAACTTCACAACAAAATATGTATTTGAAATCTGAAATATGCCTTCTAAAACTAAGTTGAAGAACAAAGCCAAGCTTAATCAGTGTCTTGAACCAATTAGACATAAAAATGTATGCCTTAATAGTACATGGGAAGGTAGAACAAGAGATGTCAAAGAAAATTTCTTGAAGTACCTGCTCAGCTTGCGTATACTTGAGAACCTTCTCCTTATCAATAATCTTAAGAGCCACGGGCTCCCCAGTCTCAGAGTTCCTAGCAAATTTCACCTTTGCAAATGTTCCCTCCCCAATGGTCCTCCCTACCTCATATTTACCCACTCGGCGCTTAATTTTCTGCCCATTCATCCTCTATGATGGTTCAACTTTATTACAATTTCTCCCAAGATATGAAGTATCCACCTGAAAAGCACATCACAATCAGTTCCTAAGCAAACTTTAACAACGGTTAAGTTTTTACCCAATGGTTAAAAACCGTCTTATTCTTTGATGAGAGGTTAGAAGATCCTGCTGGTTTTCACATTATAGAAACGTAGCACAGTAACGTGAAGAAAAAATACTTTCTATTATTGATTATGAAATAATGAGAAACGATATAATATTTAAAATATAAAAAAGTAATTATTCATTGACATAAGTAATTATCTACTAACACTTTTATTCTAATTTTAATTTACTGTTTTAACCCATAATTAAAAAATTAACTACATCCTAAAAATAAGGAAGAGACACTGACTCAATTAATGAAAAAATAGTTTGCTCCTCCTCCAATGGTTTTAGAGCAAAGCTTTTACCTTTCATTTTGATTTTGAAAATTTCTTGACTAGTTGCATCTCTAATCAAACAAAAATTGTCTTCAAAAACGACTTTGAAGCCTCTCTCAATCAATTGGCCAACACTTAACAGGTTTTGTTGAATTTCTGGTACAAAAAGGACATCAGAAATTAACTTTGTACCTGAGCAACTTGTTATTGCAACAGATCCCTTCCCTTTGACCAAAATATAATCACCATTGCCTATTTTGACTTTGGTGATGTTGGTTGGCTTTAAATCTTTGAAAAGCTCCTTGTCATAGGTCATATGGTTTGTAGAACCACTATCAATTAGCCAAGATTCACTTGAAGCATTGGTTGAAAAACAGGTTGCAACAAAAAGTTGATCTTCCTCCTCTTCATTTGCAATTTGAGCATTTTCTTCCTATTGTTGATTTTGGTTTTGGCATATGACAGCTTCATGCCCAAGTTGATTGCATTTGGTGCATTTAGCGTAAGGCCTTCTCCAACACTTGAATGGAGGATGACCCATCTTGTTGCAATGCTTGCAAGGAGGATACTTTCCCTTGTTGTTTGGTTGTTGGTTCCTTTTTTTGTTTTTCCAAGGGTCTTCATGTTTAGCAGGCAAGGCTTCCTCAACAAAGCCTTCTTCTCTCATAGCCCTTCGTTGTTCTTGTGCCTGCAAGGAATTCAGCAACTCTGCCAAGGTGATCTTGGAAAAATCCTTAGTGTTTTCTAAGGTGGTTATGGTAGCTTCAAACCTTTCAGGTACGATAACCATAATTCTTTCAACAATACGAGAGTCCTTAAATTTAGAACCAAGCAATCTTACTCTGTTTACTATATTCAAAAGCCTCTCTGAGTACTCTTTGATAGTTTCAGATTCTTTCAACTTCTGCAATTCAAAGTCTCTAATGAGATTCAACACCTTCATGCCTTTAATTCGATCATCTCTATCATATTCTTCTTTGAGATAATCCCATATGGCTTTGGCTGACTTTAGAGACATGATTCGAGTGAAAATGGTTGGTGAAACTACAGCAAAAAGGCACGCCTTTGCCTTAGCTTTTCTAGTTTTTCCGTCCTTGTGATTCTTGATTTGAACCATCGTTGGATTGCCAGGTAGAACAGAAATTTCATAATCCTCTTCAACTCCCTCCCATAGATCTAGAGCTTCTAGGTAGGCTTCCATTTGTACTGCCCAAATTGGATAATTTTCACCATCAAAGATTGATGGTGCTATTGTTGAAAATTTTGAATCTCCTTCCATGCTTTCAGTTTCTCTCACAGGTTCCCTCAAGAAAAAGGGCTCTGATACCAATTGTTGGTTTTTCAGAATATAGAAACATAGCACAGTAACGTGAAGCAAAAAATACTTCTGTATTATTGATTATGAAATAATGAGAAACGATATAATATTTAAAATATAAAAAAGTAACTACCCACTAACACTTTTAACCTAATTTTAATCCACTACTTCAACCCATAATTAAAAAATTAACTACATCCTAAAAATAATGAAGAGACTTTGACTCAATTAAATTAAAAATAAGATATTCCTAAAGCATTTTCCTAACAAATCCCAATAGTCCCTATGGTTTCAAAAACACTAAATCTGAAGTCTTATGTGCAATGCAACTTGGCCACTGACTCCTCAATTATTATTTTTTTTTCAAAACACCCTCAAGATTTTATCTTGCCCCTCTTTAGAATGGTGCACGATCAATTGCAAAAACAAACCAATACCATTTTTTTAAAAAGTAGTTAATGCAGAAATGCACCAGAAAGAGATCGAAGAGAACCATGTTTCCAACTGTAAAGTGTTATAATCTACCTTGGTGATTCCAGCACCACTCATGTTCTAGGAAAAGGAAAAGTTCTTCTCAAACTCACATCTGGAAAGACTCTGACCTTGAGTGATGTGCTACATGTGTCATCAATCATTTGAGTCTGACATGATCATCATGACAAAAAGTAATGTTTTTATGGGGAAGGGATATTGTGATCAAGGTCTCTTTGTACTTAACTTTTCTTAAATCATGAATGAATCTAGTTGTTCTGCTTATATTGTTGACTCGTATAATACATGGCATGCTAGATTAGGACGTGAAATTCCTCGTATGTTTTGAAATTACAACGACTAGGATTGATTAATGTGCATGATAAACAGAGTAGTAAATGTGATATATGTGTAGAATCTAAATTAACAAAGAAATCATGTTGTAGAACGCCAAACTGAACTGTTGGGGTTAATTCATACTGATCTAGCTGATATGAAACAAACCATGTCTAGAGGAGGTAAAAATTATTTTGCGACCTTTATAGATGATTATTCTAGATACACCAAAGTTTTCTTAATCAAACATAAAGATCTTTGATGTGTTTTTAACCTATAAAGCAGGAGTAGAAAATCAATTGAATAAGAAAATTAAGAGGATTAGATCAGATAGAGGTAGTGAGTTTGTATTGTTTAATGACTATTGTGTTAAAGAAGGGATTATCCATGAAGTGACCCCACCATATTCACCCGATTCTAATGGAGTAGCTGAGAGAAAAAAATATAACCCTTAAGGAAATGACGAATGCTATGCTTGTTAGTTTTGGTGCACCTGATAACCTTTGGGCAAAATCCTTTCTTACTGCATGTTTTTTACAAAATAGAATACCCCATAAGAAAACTGGTAAAACTTCTTATGAATTGTGGAAAGGTTACCAACTTAACCTTAAATATCTAAGAGTGTGGGGGTGCCTAGCTAAGGTAATGTTACCCGATCCTAAGAAAAGGAAAATAGGCTCTAAAACCGCTTATTACATGTTCTTAGGTTATGCTGAACATAGTGTTGCCTATAGGTTTCTAGTTGTTAAAGTAACATACATGAGAGAAATTCTATAATGGAGACGAAAAATGCTGAGTTTTTTTGAAAATGTGTTTCTCTTAAAGGTTAGTGATATATCTCAACCTGTTGATGATAATGATAATAATAATAATAATAATAGTGATACCATGAATGAGGATTTGAGAAGAAGTAAAAGAAAAGAAACTTCCTTTGGAGATGACTTTTATACTTATCTTGTTGATAGTGATCCAACAAGCTTTGTAGAAGCTACTAGTGCTCCTGATGCAAAACAATGGGATAAGGCCATTAGGACTGAAATTGAATAAATTCAGAAAAACAATACATGGACTTTAGTAGATTTTCCTAAAGGAGCAAAACCCATTGGTTGTAAGTGGATCTTTAAGAAAAAATATCACCCTGATGGATCCATAGAAAAATATAAGGCAATATTAGTAGCAAAAGGTTTTAATCAAAAACCCAACATAGATTACTTTGATACTTTTGCTCTTGTGACTAGGATTTCCTCTATTGGAGTGTTATTAGCTTTAGCAGCTATCCATAAACTAGTGATACATTAGATCGATGTTAAAACTGCCTTTTTGAATGGTGATTTAGAAGAGGAAATTTATATGACTCAACCTGAAGGGTGTGTTGTACCTGGTCAAGAGGAGAAAGTATGTAAACTGTTAAAATCTTTGTATGGGTTGAAACAAGCACCAAAACAATGGCATGAAAAGCTTGATAATGTGTTACTTTGTGATGGTTTTTCACCTAATGATGCTGATAAATGTGTGTACTATAAATCTGAAAATGGTGATAGTGTTATTATATGCTTGTATGTGGATGACATGTTAATATTTGGTACATGCAATGAGATTGTCGCTAGAACTAAATTGTTTCTAGGATCAAAATTCGAAATGAAAGACATGGGTGAAGCCAATGTGACTTTAGGTATTAAAATCATAAGGAAGGGAGATAGTATTTTACTTTCTCAAGAACAATACGTTGAGAAACTTCTTAAGAAGTTTGGGTTTTATGACTTAAAACTAGTGAATACCCCTTATGATGTTAATTCTAATTTAATGAAAAATAGAGGAGAATCATTATCTCAGCCTCAGTATGCCCAGATAATTGGGAGCTTACTGCACTTAATGAGCTTTTCTAGACTAGATATTGCTTATGCAGTAGGTAGACTGAGTAGGTGTACTCAATGTCCAAATCATGAACATTGGGATGCACTTGCTAGGCTTATGAGATACTTAAGAGGTTCAATGGATTATGCAATTGAATATAGTGGATTTCCCGTTGTACTAGAAGGGTACAGTGATGCTAACTGGATCTCTGATTCAGACGAGACAAAATCCACTAGTGGTTATGTATTCACACTTGGGGGTGGTGCGATTAGTGGAGATCAGCCAGGCAAACTATTATTGCAAGATCAACAATGGAATCTGAGTTTGTTGCTCTTGAGATGGCTGGTAATGAGACTGAGTGGTTGAAAAACTTCTTAGCGAACATTCCACTAGGAATGAAACCAACCCCGTTGGTATCAATACACTGTGATTGCCAATCGACAATAGCTATAGCTAAAAACAAGAATTACAATGGAAAGAATAGACATATACGATTGAGACACAATTTGGTGAAGCAGCTGCTAAAGAGTGGATTCCATTGATTATGTGAAGTCAGAACGGAATCTAGCGGATCCTCTGACAAAACCCCTGGGAAGACAAATGATATTAGAAACATCGAGGGGAATGAGACTTAAGCCACTTGCAAACAAACAAGTGATGGTAACCCAACCTTTGTGATTGGAGATCCCATGAATAAGGTTCATATGGGTAAAAACAAGTCACTTGTTAGTTCTGATAGCACTAAATTGATTTTAATCAATTATGTCTCTTCCTATGGTGTGTGCGAAAGTGCTAGAGATTGCATTATTGAGAGGTTAAACTTTGTCATTAAAATTCTCTGTGGTGAAAGAATTTTAGTTTAAACAAAGTTTTTAATGATTTTCATATCCCTTATGGGTGTTGTATGATTTGCAGCATACACTTGATGAAATCACCTATATGAGTGTCAAGTGGGGCCGCTTGCATGAGATTTTGGCATGATCTCTAGAACACTCATGAATACCGGGCACGAGCATGACCTAGTAAGCGCAACACAGCGATAACATCAAGGATTGTGGGGGTGTATTGTGATTGATAAACCTCTAACACACGTCAAGTGTCTTTGGTTCATATAACTTGCTATACCAACTACACTGTGTGTTAAGTATCTCAATCTAAGACTGGTTCATATAACTTGCTATACTAGCTCTGATGCATTACATCCTATGAGACCTAGAATAAAATTTTTTATCTTCTCTTTCAACTTTTGCAATATGTGGGCGATTGTTATAATATATCATTATTATATTGCAAAATATGAAACTGATGCATTTAAACGGGTGAAAATTAACGTTGGCAACAAAAAAAATATTATATTTTATTAATTGCAAATAATTTGTTTTAATGCAGCAAGGTTCAAATTTTGCTGCAACGTTAAAAATCATTTATGTTTCTTCTTTCGTGATCCTATAAATAGAGAGCTCCTCCTTCATTCCAAAACACACCAAACTCATTCTTTCTCATTCTCCCCTTCTCTGAGTTTTATTTTCTAGCTCTTTTCTCTTTTCTAAAATTATTCTGAGTTATTCTTATATTCTGTTTAGAGTTTCTTGCTAGTTCTGAGATCATCAGAAATTCTGAGAAGTTCCTATTATATTTGCACAATACATCGCGAATAAGTTCTTAAGGACAGTGACTCCACACGTCTCAGGAAATACTATTTTTGTCAGCTTTTTACAACATAAAGAAGCCATGAGATCTTACATCAACAAAACCTTTCAGTTAAAACTAGTCTCAAAACCAGAATTCAACCGGAATAGGCAATTTACCACAACATCACTTCAACAAAATATAAATTTGGGAGACTGCATTTGTGATAAAGTAATCAAATCTTAAAAAACAAAAATAATTATCAAACCAGAGATTCTCCAGCATTTCAGAATCCAATAATTGTAGAATCATGTCATGTTGATGCATCACTTAAATCCTTTAACAATAGCACAAGGGCACTTGTAAGAGAGAGAGAGGCAATACCCTAGTAGGTGATCAATCCCACAAATCAGAATTCAGAAACACAGAAGAAGATAAAACCAAACTAGTGCTCGATTTGCATTAACAGATATATAAAAGAAAATGGAGGAAAAAAACAAAAGCACATAAAAAGGTCGCCTTAGAAAAAAGGAAAGAGAGAAACAAAAGGGGACCACTTTTGTATGAATCAAAAGGCATGCAGAGAATGAAACAACAAAGCATACAATCAAGATCAAGTTTTCAATGGGAAATATTTCAAATTTACAGAATAAGAGTTTCATATCATAGCTACACGAGTGATTGTGGTTAATAAAAAGAAAGAACAAGAAGAGAAAACATACTTGAATTTAATATACAATAACAAGTGTATAACAGATTTTGTAACACTTATTAAATTATTGACATCCAGTCAACATGACGATTTTCTTTCTTGTGTACCAAATACGTTTTCATGTCTTTTGACTATAAAATATTTGCTTACAAAGCTGTATGATTCATCATCAAATCAGAATGACGGTTAAATAAAGTTCTGTAAACAAAATTGGTGAAGCTTATGAATTAAATAAAAATAAAAATTTGATATTATTTTTAATTTAAAATTTTAAAAATAATAAATTTATTAATTTTTTATATAATATTCAATTTTATTATTTTTATTTAATGTTTGTTATTTTTATTCAATGTAAAATTTAATTTATATTTATATTTAAAAGAAATTAAAAATCTTAATAATGGTTGATGTAGACAATTTGAAAAATATTGTGATAAATAAAATTGGTGAAACTATAACCATCCATTGATATCATGTGTCAAATCATTTAATTCATTGAAAAGAAAAAAAATATATATATGTATCTAAGAAAAAAAACTTAGATTTAGAAGAAAAAAAAAATCTCAATAATTGTTGAAGTGGGACAACTTAGAGAATATTGTGATAAATGATATTATTATTTTTCATGTGATTGTTTGTGGGATCGGTCAATTTAGGTGGGCATGAAGTTACGGAGCCTAAATTCCGTTTATGTAATTTTCCTTAATTATATGCAGAAAAAGAAATTCAGAAGTGAGTCGTTTTCAGTGGGCGAGAAGAAGATAGAGAGATAGACCTAAGGAATGTTTGTTTAGCTTGAATTAGTATTGTCGTTTTTGGTAATTGTACTTTTTTTAATTAGTTTAGTTGTCAATTCAAGTCAAATAGAATTTTTGAGTATTAATCATGCCAATTATGAATAATTGCATAGCTATTTGAATGAAAAGCTAGCTTAGAAGGGCAACATCGTCTTAGGAAATTCATTATTTTGAAACCAAAAAGCAAACGAAAAACTTTAAATAGAACTGTGTTTCACTAGACTTTAGAAGTTGAAAATTTCATGTCCTCGTACCAGTAAATAATTTCTTTCATTACTTTGTAACATTTTTTAAAATGTTATTTGAAATATTACTTTTCTAACATCAACTTTTAACTTCTAGTTTTTCATAATTATTACACTTTTATCCGTTAAACTATTTTATAACTTTTAATTTCAATATTTTCTCTCTAAAAAATATATTCGTCCAACTTTTAATTTCAAATCTTATTAACATTGTAGAGATAATTTTTTTTTTACGTTTACTTTTATTACATAAAATATTCACAACTACAAATAGTAATTAGTTTTTTCAACAATTACATTATTGCAACATTTATTTTATTATTTTGACAAAAAACTTCTAGATTTTTTATATTACATCTTTAATCGATATATTAATTAATACGAAGAAAGCAACAGCGTCCACTATATATATATATATATATATATATATATATATATATATATATCAATAATCAATATTTTGAAATATCGATTAATGTAAATAATAAAAAAAATATAATTAGTAAAAGCGAAATATTTTAAACTTTATTTTTTATAATTTAAAACATTTAAAATAATTAGAACTTTATTTTAATATTTTATTTTAATATTTGAATTTATGAATTTATGAGTAACATTAATATATATGCATTTTTATCATTCATAATTTCAAGTTTTTGCATTTTTTAAAAATCTCCACAACATCAAACCACAAAGTATGAATTTTCAAGAAAATAAAACAATTTAATTTGCCTCAAACGATTATGGGAATACCAATTGTACGGTACGATATTCTTAACGGACGGTTATAGCGGTCGGTTACGAACTGACAGGCAAACGGTTACACAAAGAAGGCGAATTAGTCATCACACTGGGCCGTAAGCGGGCCAATCCTCGTTATTGGACTCGTAGTCCACCAGTTTAAAGGGCATCTTAAAAATATCGTGGGAAATTTATTAAAGATGTTGAAAATTAAATAAATATCTAATTAAAGATACTGATAAAGTTGTTTATGAATAACCAAGTAAGTTTGTTTATATTTTATTCTGTTTATTTTTTATTGGGCTTATAAAAGTTCAAGGTTCATGAGAAAAATTATAAATAGAGAGTCAATGACACAAGCCAAGTACGTTCTAATCACGCTTCTCATACTATCCACTCTCCTCATAATCACACAGCAACTCCGCTATCAACTCTCTCATACTGAGAATCTGTTAGCGGAGTGACAAGTGTACCATATCTTACCGAGTAATAAAAATGGTAAAACACATTATCGTTCTTCCCATGAGACTCGAAAGGCCTTATCATTCGCGTGAATCAAAATCGTAAGACTTGCGGGGAAAAATTCCATAATTCTGGTGGATGCAATGACAGAAAATAAATTTGCAATGTGTGATTCAATTGACAAGATTTAGGCGATGGGTGAATGGAGTTGTTGGGGGTTTACAATTTCATCTAATCCGCTCTCTCTTATTTACTCCTCTTGTTTAAATAGCATTATTATCTAATTGCATGCAAACTTTCTTGGCCTCCCCTTAACCCGATCCCTCGGCGAAAATGGCCTATTACTAATTACTGGCTTCCTATCCCTAGCCTCCCCTAGCAACTAGCAACACATTACAAACAGAAACAAATACAATTGGTCGTCCTACTACCCTATCCCTAGGTGGTATTGCTTTACCAAGGAAATTCTCACCATTTCGTGTCATTATTGTACGTCCCCGTATCAATAAAGACAAATATCAATTACCGAATGAGTTAAACGATAAAGGCATTAAGCACAGTATGAGAATCCAACAATTGATAATAAACACATATGAAAATCATATAATTCAAACAAGAGTTTCAATAAAAGAGAGTATCAAAAAATTACATTGTTCCCCCAACAACAAAAAAGGTTTAGTTCACCATAGTCATGGTGAACCAAGATGAAAATAATGAAAGATATGGAAAGCAAACCCTAGAAAAGATGAAAAGGAGCCTAAGCGTCCAAGAGATCCTCTCCAAAGAGTGCAAAGTAGGTCTGGCCACCCTCTTCTGTCAAAAGAATGAATTGGAATTCGTCACAGGGCTATTTATAGGTGAGGAGCGTAACACAAAAATAGGCCCAAGCCTAGCTGACCACCGCCCGGCGTCACACTTTGCCCTCCGGCGGTGTACCCTAAATCGCGCCACCGCCTAGCGGTAGGGGTCTACCGCCCGACGGTTTCCCTTGTGCCGCAAAACCGCCCGGCATCAGGGGTCTGCCGCCCGGCGTCCACTGCTGGTGTCTTCTCCTTCCGTCTGACCGCCCGGCACCAGGGGTCTACCGCCGGGCGGTCCCTAGACTCTTCTTTTCTTCTATTTTCTTGTTTTTTCTTGAGTCTATGACCTTCATCTTCATTCCCAATCTTCACTTCTATCAAATTGCTGCAAAACAAGCATAATATCGCTAAAAAAAACTTTTGACTCTCGACTGACTCATTTATTGAGTTTTGTTTGATTTCAAGCTCATTCTAAGCAGTAAAGGGCGTAATTTAGTCCAAAATAGCATATGAAAATAACGGTTTTTCAACCGTTATCACAACCCCAAACTTAGAAATTTGCTTGTCCTCAAGCAAAACAAAACAAAACAGAGCTTGACTTTCTACCTTTTCATCCAATGATTCAACATTTCTAAAGTACATGACAAGACTTACTTAATTTCAGATAATCAGTGAACTCAAATCAAGATGCATGCTTGTTCTCAACTTAATTTACCGCATGCTTTCCTCAACAGATGCTACACAGTATGAATGAGCAGTCCACTAAACAAAAATGCAATCATGAACTTTAGAAGTTCTCACCAAGCAAGTGTTTCACTCAATCACTCAAGTGTTTAGGGTAGCACTCCACTCTTTATTGCTCACAAGTCACATGAAATAAAATTGTCATTCATCTTAAACAATCAACATCTTTCCATGCAAATTCCATCAAAAGGACTTTTCCAAGGCTTGTAATGAGGTCGGGCTATCAAGAAAAATTGGTTTTTCTGGATCCCAAAATCTTGAGTCAAAAGAACTATTTCATCAATGAAAAGGTTCAAGTTTAAACTCTCTCTTTGTCACCAATTTCTCTCATTCCCAGCTTCTTCCCTTTTTCTTTTCCATTGAGCTCATCTTCATGCTTTTATTCTTTTCTTTTCTTTTTCTCCACTCATGTATTTTGCTTTTCAACATTTGAGCTCAGTGCTTTTCTTTTGCCTTTCCATTTTCCCCATGCAACCCCAAACTTGAACCTTTTCATTGTATACAATTATTTTCAACCCAACTCAAGATAAGATTTCAAATCAAAGGGTTTCATCCTGTTTTAGGCTAAGGTTCAAAAAGGATATAATCTTTAAAGCATTTTGGGTGAAAATTTTGCTAGAAAAGGGTTTTCAAACGTGGCCTTGATCATTTGACATTCACACAAAAAATCAATCAACCATCAAGATTAAGGCAATAAAATTTATGCTTCACTGTGAACAATACATACAACAATAAAAACTCTGGGGCTCAATACCTCACACAACATGCTTTCTCACGCACAATCATTCATACATCCTGCTTAGCATCATGACCACAATCATACTTCATCACACATGTTTCACAGGATGTTAACATGCAACACAACTCAATAATCATTCACATTAGATCATCATCAAATAAACTCATCATGCAAAATAGTTAGTTTCAAACATCTTCAGAAAGAGTATTCAAGTCAAGCATACATACTGAAAAATAAAATTCAACCTATTCTAAAAATTTAAAATGCAAAAGTGAAAGAAGAAATAAAAATAATAAGTCCTGTCTAATATGGGCATCCATCAGTAGATGCCCTCAATCATCCCATGTTGTCATCTGAGTCCTCCTGACTCTCATCCTCAGCATCCTCAAAGTCTTCTCCATCTGCGTTTGGTGCTCTAGCTGCACCAAAACCACTGCTCTGCATGCTGTGCTGGTGCATCAGGAACCTGCTCCTGCTGTGCTGCAGCTCTCCTACGACGTCCCCTGGGTGCTGCTCCTACTTCTCCTTCCTCAGCGCAGTACTGCTGAAAGTAAGCAACATCGATAACACTCCTGGGTCTCTCATACGGGGGAACTGCAGTATCCACCCCACCCAGTTGGCAGAGAAAAGTAATAAGAGATGGATGTCCCAGCGGTGTTCTGCTACTCGCAGTGGTAGCGCAGTTGCGTATCTCATTAGCAATAATCTGCCCAACATTCACATCCAGTTGCCTCAGCATACAGTAGATAAGACAGCTCCTATGTATCGTGACGTCGGAGATATGGGAGCAGGGTTGGATGTTGGCATGGGTTAAGGCTATCCAATATCTTGCCAAGGGTGACAAGTCTAACCTCCTAATATTAACCCGTGCTCCACTAGCATTTGTCTGAAAATGCCTTCTAGGAAGGCATAGAACTGTTAACGGAATGACAAGTGTACGATATCTTATCAAGTAATAAAAATGGTATAACCCATTATCGTTCTTCCCATGAGACTCGAAAGGCCTTATCGTTCACGTGAATCGAAATCGTAAGACTTGCGGAGAAAAATTCAATAATTCTGGTGGATGCAATGACAGAAAATAAATTTGCAATGTGTGATTCAATTGACAAGATTTAGGCAATGGATGAATGGAGTTGTTGGGGGTTTACAATTTCATCTAATCCTCTCTCTCTTATTTACTCCTCTTGTTTAAATAGCGTTATTATCTAATTGCATGCAAACTTTCTTCGCCTCCCCTTAACCCGATCCCTGGGCGAAAAGGGCCTATTACTAATTACCGACTTGCTATCCCTAGCCTCCCCTAGCAACTAGCAACGCATTACAAACAGAAGCAAATACAATTGGTCATCCTACTCCCTTATCCCTAGGTGGTATTGCTTAACCAAGAAAATTCTCACCATTTCGTGCCATTACTGTACGTCCCCGTATCAATAAAGTCAAAAATCAATTACCGAATGAGTTAAACGATAAAGGCATTAAGCACAGTATGAGAATCCAACAATTGATAATAAACGCATATGAGAATCATATAATTCAAACAAGAGTTTCAATAAACGAGAGTATCAAAAGATTACATTGTTCCCCCAAAGTCGCCAACGCATTACAAACATAAACAAAGTCGCCACCGCCCGACGACAAAGTCGCACTGCCATCTCTAATTTCTTGAAAATCTCCTTGGAGGACATAAATTTCTTTCCTTTCCCATGATATTTCTTTTGAAGAGGAAAGAGTTTTGCATGTGATCTTTTTTTTTTTTGCTCTTCCTTTTTTTCCTTTGATGAGGATGAGGGCTTGCATATAATCTTTTCTTCTTTCTCATCTTCCATCTTTTCTCGATCTTTTCCTTCAACTTTCTCTTTTTATTTTTCCATGTTTTCTTTTTTTTTCTTTTCACACATTTTCTAATTTTTTCTTTTCTTTCAACCACTTCTTCTTCTTTCTCCTCATTTTTCTTTCCCTTACTCAACGTATCATTTTCAAAGATAGTTACTTGATATTCCTCTTTAGGGTCAGCTTCAGTGTTAACCCAGATAATACCTAGAGATATCAATGCCTTTGTTATCTCATCTTCTTCTATCTTCTCTTCGTCAATATCCTCTTCTTCAGGAACATCCTCCTTTTTATGGTCAACTTCAGTGTTACTCCTAATAATACCCATAGATATTAATGCTTTTGTTATCTCATCTTCTTCTATCTTTTCTTCATAATTGACTTTATCATTCGCAAAGATAGTAGATTGACATTCTTCTCTGGGGTCTACCTCAGTATTAACCCCAATAATGCCCAGAGACCTTAATGCACAAGAGATTTGTTCATCCAGTAAACGTTGTTCAGTTTCCCCCAACGTTTCTTTTCTCAAAGAGGATTGTTTCTCTTTTTCATTTTGATCAAGGTATGAGTGAGGTTCCTACCAGTGATTGAAATTATTTTGGTAGGATTGAGTGCCAATATAATCAACTTCTTGTCCAAATTGCATCCTGCAAATCTTAGGCACAAAACTCTAGCGAACATTTATTAGACAAAAATAAAAACAAACGTGAAAAATTAAATAGTTACAAACAAGTCAAATTCAGTCAATTCACACTACTTGATAAGTCAAACCTCGAGTCCCCGGCAACGGCGCCAAAAACTTGTTAGCGGAATGGCAAGTGTACCATATCGTATCAAGTAATAAAAATGGCATAACCCATTATCGTTCTTCCCATGAGACTCGAAAGGCCTTATCGTTCACGTGAATCGAAATCGTAAGACTTGCGGAGAAAAATTCAATAATTGTGGTGGATGCAATGACAGAAAATAAATATGCATTGTGTGATTCAATTGACAAGATTTACGCAATGGATGAATGGAGTTGTTGGGGGTTTACAATTTCATCTAATCCTCTCTCTCTTATTTACTCCTTTTGTTTAAATAGCGTTATTATCTAATTGCATGCAAACTTTCTTGGCCTCCCCTTAACCCGATCCCTGGGTGAAAAGGGCTTATTACTAATTATCGGCTTGCTATCCCTAGCCTCCCCTAGCAACTATCAACGCATTACAAACAGAAGCAAATACAATTGGTCGTCCTACTCCCCTATCGCTAGGTGGTATTGCTTAACCAAGGAAATTCTCACCATTTCGTACCATTACTGTACGTCCCCGTATCAATAAAGTCAAAAATCAATTACTGAATGAGTTAAACGATAAAGGCATTAAGCACAGTATGCGAATCCAACAATTGATAATAAACGCATATGAGAATCATATAATTCAAACAAGAGTTTCAATAAACGAAAGTATCAAAAGATTACATTGTTCCCCCAACAACAAATAGGGTTTAGTTCACCATAGTCATGGTGAACCAAGATGAAAATAATGGAAGATATGGAAAGCAAACCCTAGAAAAGATGAAAAGGAGCCTAAGCATCCAAGAGATCCTCTCCAAAGAATGCAAAGTAGGTCTGGCCGCCTTCCTCTGTCAAAAGAATGAATTGGAATTCGTAACAGGGCTATTTATAGGTGAGAAGCACAGCAGAAAAATAGGCCCATGCCCAGCTGACCACCGCACGACGTCACACTTTGCCGCCCGGCGGTGTACCCTATATCGCATCACCGCCCGGCGGTAGGGGTCCATCGCCCGACAATTTCCCTTGTGCCGCAAAACCACCCGGCGTCAGGGGTCTGCCGCCCAGCGTCCACTGTTGGTGTCTTCTCCTCCCGTTTGACCGCCCAGCGCCAGGGGTCTACCGCCGGGCAGTCCCTAGACTCTTCTTTTCTTCGATTTTCTTGCTTTTTCTTGAGTCTATGACCTTCATCTTCATTCCCAATCTTCACTTCTATCAAATTTGCTGCAAAACAGTGCAAAACAAGCATAATATCGCTAAAAATAACTTTTGACTCTTGACTGACTCATTTATTGAGTTTTGTTTGATTTCAAGCTCATTCTAAGCAATAAAGGGCGTAATTTAGTCCAAAATAGCATATGAAAATAACGGTTTTTCAACCATTATCAGAATCACCATACTAAGAACTGAGGTTCTTCCACAATACACGCCTAACTTGAGCGTGAGAGTGCCTTTGCAGGTACCTCCCCCCTTCGGCTAGAGTTCGAAGAACGCCGGACGGTCCGAACTGAAGGAGAGCGAATGATAGAAGTACAAAAGAAGTGAGCAATCCAGTCCATCCAAGTTCCAGAAAGCAGTAAAGCCACGTCATCCAGGTCAGTGTCTCGGTCCCACATAATTTACACCGAAACATTTTGGCGCCCACCGTGGGGCTGAGACTCGAAGATTCCCAATGGTTACCACAAGGAATATGGACAACAACAACTCAATAGATATGATCAGAGAGTTACAGGCCCAGTTGGAGACACAAGCAAAGAGAATGGAAGAGCAGGCCCAGACTATACGCTAGCAACAAGAATTTCAGCAGACACAAGCAAAGCGGATGGAAGAACAGGCCCAGACTATACGTCAATAGCAAGAATTGCAACAAAAGCAAGCTGAAGAGATTGCCCGACTAAGAGCGTAGCGCCCACCACCTGAGATGCACGGGACCCAGGGAAGCCAGAATGGTGATTAGAGCGGGCATACACCCCCTCGGACCGTTTGGTCACCCAACCTATTACCATTCACAGAAGCCGTCATGCAAGCTCCGATGCCTGAAAGGACTCCACCACCGATAGAAAGGTTTGACGAAACTTCAGGCCGGAACATCACATCAGAAATTTCATCGACTCTATGGCCTTTTATTCCAAAAGTGACCCGGTTAAATGTAGGGCCTTCTCTCTATCCTTAAAGGGGGAGGCGCTGGAGTGGTACTACACCCTCCCTCTTAATACAGTGGACAACTTTCGCACCGTCATCGCCTTATTCAGAAAACAATATGCAGCCAATCGAAAAGAGGAGGTGACCGCCGCAGAACTTGTCAACCTTAAGCAAGATAAGGACGAACCCCTCAGATCCTTCATGCAGAGATACAACGAAGCAGCCAGGCGAGTGAAGGGCGTCAACCAGGTGTTTATCATTGGCAATCTGCCCAATTACCTGAAACCGGGATACGTCTCGGAACATCTATACGCTAAACTACCTAATTCGATGGAGGAACTCCAAGAAAGAATGACCGAGTTCATTCGAATGGAAGATCAGAGAAATTCCCGAAAGAAACACCTGACAGAGAACCCCGCAAGCGGGAACAAGAAAGAAACAAGACAAGTTCCTGAAGGAGACCAAAAGCCTCCTAGAAGAGATCTACCCATACCCCTAGGCCCTCGGTACGATCACTACGCACACTTAAATGTGCCACTGACAAAAGTGTTCAAGGAGGGCTTAAGCGCCGAACTTATCAACATTAGAAAGCGACCCACACCTCGAGCTGCTGACAAAACTAAGGTCTACCTATTGCATGCCAACCATGGACATGCTACTGAAGATTGCACCACGCTTAGGGATGAACTAGAAAGGCTCATCTGAGCGGGATATCTCCGGCAATTTGTAAAGGAGGGACCGGAATCGCATAAACGATATCCCAGAAGAGAAACGGTACAAAGAAGTCCTAAACGGGTATACGACAAAGACGTCCACCCAAGAGACCGTTCCCGAAGTCGTCCTAGGGAAAGAGACCGCTCCCGAAGTCCTCCTAGGGAATGCGAGAGAGAAAGGCCAATCAAGGGCCGGATTGACACCATCTCAAGAGGCTTCGCCGGGGAAGGAGCCTCGTCTTCCGCCCGGAAAAGACACTTGAGGAGTCTAAGGAGCGTCCATGCTGTAGGACGCAACCCATTGTTTATGCCCGACATCACGTTTACCAACGCAGACTTCCACGCCCCAGAACCCGACCAAGATCATCCCATGGTAATCACTGCCCAAATAGCACTGTATGATGTCAGTAAGGTTTTGATCGACCAGGGTAGCTCGATCAATATATTGTGTTGGATGACATTCCTAAAAATGGATTTGTCAAAAGATATAATATCCACATTCAATGAGCAAATTGTAGGCTTCATAGGCGAAAGAGTAGACACCCGCAAATACCTCGACTTAAGGACTCGACTTGGGATGCAAGATGGAGCAAAAGAATTGAGGATACGGTTCTTATTGGTCGAAGCCAATACCTCCTACAACGCCCTTCTAGGGCGACCCTGTTTGAACGCTTTTGGAGCAATCGTATCAACACCTCACCTGACAATGAAGTTCCCGTCAGAAAAGGGGACAATATGCACGGTAAAAGCAGATTAGAAAACAACACAACAGTGTTATGTCGCCGGCCTAAAAGTTACGCCTTACATTTCCCAAAGGAAACCAAAAAGACCTGAAGTAATAGTGGTTGACCTAGACCCCAAAACCAACACGGACGATCGGATCCAACCCAGGGAGATGTCAAATCATTCCAACTAGGAATGAAGGAAACGTAGACGACGAATGTTGGTGCGGACCTCGAACTGGAGGATGAACACCTTTTGGTCGAATTGTTGAAGACCAATGCCGATCAATTCGCATGGAGCGCCGTAGATATGCCCATAATCCACCCGAACGTGATGACACACAAACTTTCCACATTCAAAGAAACCAGGCCGGTAGCACAGAAAAAGAGAAGATTCATCGAGGAGAAAAAGGAAGCTATCTAGGAAGAGGTCAACAAACTTCTTAAAGCCAAATTCATCAGGGAAATAACTTATACAACTTGGTTAGCAAATGTCGTTATGGTCAAAAAGTCAAACGGCCAATGGAGAATGTGCATCGACTTCACCGATCTCAATAAAGCATGCCCAAAAGATTCCTACCCCCTGTTAGGAAACAGGTTGGCTTCGTTTTACACCAAGAGGGGGGGTGAATTGGTGTTAGTTCAAAAACAAAATCTTTTCGCAATCTTGGTATGAAAATTCAAAGCTTTTGATCTTTCCTTGAAATGCAAGTAATGAAAAATTTCAGTGCAGCGGAAAAACATAGTTGACTGCTAAACAGATATAGTCGACTGAAATAAAGAGTGCAGGAATAGAGAAAATCAAACACTAGTTTTTGTACTGGTTCGGCCAACAATGCCTACATCCAGTGTCCTTTCAATCTTGGAAGCAAATGCACTATAATGTTTGCGGTTTTTACAACAAGAAATTTATAGAAGCACCACGCAAAAATATAAATCTCCTCTCTAACCCAAAACCAAATATAGTTGCACACACAAAACCGGAATTGCAGCAAGAATCCCCTATTCTGCAATCTGCACCCACGCTGAACAATCCTCAACGTGTAACCAGCACTCTTCAGAAATGTGCAGAAGTAATCAAAATCATTTTAACAAACTTTTCAATACAAGCATGTTCCATGAATGTAACACATAATCAATCATAGGAACATACATGCAACTCAACAAAAGCATTGTTCAAATCAGTATAGTATATCAGCTGAACATGTAACACTGGACCATATGTACTGTTATTAAGCAGTGTGATGTCATCATCAAAAAGTAGTTTGATATAGTGTTTGTGTTGTTAACAATCTGAACAATCTCCCCCTTTTTTGATGATGCACAACCATGATTAATAACTAAACCATGTTTGCACAGTTCCACAAATAACAGAATAAAAAACAGATATCAAAATCAATTCAGTCAATTCATTTACTCTGCATATACAGAAAAAAATATCATCAAGCAAATAAAGTATGATACAACAATTCTCCCCATATAGACTTGCTCTCATACACTCATTAAAACTCTCCTCCTTTTTGCATTAACAGAAAAGGAATGCTTGATATTTATGCAGGTTTGAAAGTAGAGAAGCATTAACCAAATATGCAGTTTCAAAATAATAATGATGCTCTCTAAATCACAAGTTCATCACAGTGACATATGTAAACTCCCCCTGAAATGTAGGTGTGTGTGATGAAACAATGTGTAAAGAAGTGATACTCCCCCTGTCATTATGCATGACTTTCAAAAACAGTTTGTTGCACAATGCAGAATATCACAAGTTAATCATCAGTTTAACCACAGATTTGTATCATTGGTACACAATTCAATCACATATATAAGCAATGACACAAATATCAACAATCTCACAATATTGTCTCAATTTAGATATAAAATCATGTAAAGAACAGAGATAATATCAGAATATTAATGATTAAAGCAGTCAGTAAGGATAGAAGAAAATTCCTAAATTAGAATTTTTAACCCAGTTTAGACGTAGTCGAATGCTTTAACACATCAGTCGAATGCATTGCTTTTCCAAATGTTGAATCCCAATTGTATATGTCCAAAGCAATTTTTTTCCTACAAAACCTTTCAAAAACCTTTTCCAGATCAAGTATAGAGGTTATGCAAGAATAGTATCAAATCATATCAGAAGTCAATGTATAAAAATGCATGACAGTTATAGAACAGTTGACTTCAATCATAGCACAGTCGATTCAATCATTTTATATTACTATCATTAAGAATTCCAAGTTCATTTCTGATTGAAAAAAATCTTTCTTTGCTCAATGGTTTTGTAAAGATATCAGCCCACTGATGTAATGTATCAACATACTCTATTTTGATTTCACCCTTATTTATATGATCTCTAATAAAATGATGTCTTATTACAATGTGCTTAGTTTTCGAGTGCAAGATCAGATTCTTAGTTAAGTTTATAGCACTAGTACTGTCACATTTCAAAGGAATATTTTCTATCTTAATGCCATAGTCCTCTAATTGACTCTTTATCCAAAGAGATTGTGCACAACAGCTTCTAGCAGCTATGTACTAAGCTTCTGTGGTAGATAAAGCCACACATGCTTGTTTCTTTGAATGCCAAGAAATCAATGATGAACCAAGTAAGTGACATGTGCCACTAGTACTTTTTCTATCTAGCTTGCAACCTCCAAAATCAGAATCACTGTATCCATTTAGAAAAAGATTTGAGCCATTTGGATACAATTGTCCAAGGTTCTTAGTACCTTTGAGGTATTTTAAAATTCTTTTAACAGCAGTAAGATGTGATTCTTTAGGAGCAGATTGAAATCTAGCACATAGACAAACACTATGCATGATGTCAGGCCTACTAGCAGTAAGATAAAGTAGTGATCCGATCATACCTCGATACATTCTTTGATCTACACTTTTTCCAGCTTCATCTAGATCCAAGTAACAATTAGTTGCCATTAGAGTAGCAGCATCTTTGCATTCAGACATCTTGAATCTTTTCAACAGATCATTGCAGTATTTAGATTGACGGATGAATATGTCGTTTGTGGTTTGCTTCACTTGTAGTCCTAGGAAGTATGTCAACTCTCCCATCATAGAAATTTCAAATTCTTCCTGCATGACTTTTGAAAACTCTTTGCACAGCATAGGATTAGTTGAACCAAAAATAATGTCATCAACGTAAATCTGTACATACAGTTTATCACTATTTGAGCTTTTTATGAAAAGAGTGGAATCAACTTTTCCTCTTGAGTATCCTTTCTTTATAAGAAATTCACTTAGCCTTTCATACCATCATCTTGGTGCTTGCTTTAATCCGTATAAGGCCTTTTTGAGCTTGTAAACATGATCAGGGTATTCAAAGTCTTAAAATCTAGGTGGCTACTCAACATATACCTCTTCCTTGATATAACCATTCAGAAAGGCGCTCTTAACATCCATTTGATATAGCTTGAATTTCATTGTGGATGCAATAGCTAAAAGTATTCTGATTGCTTCTAATCTGGCTATAGGCGCATATGTTTCATCATAGTCGATTCCTTCTTCTTGACAATAGCCTTTTGCTACTAACCTTGCTTTGTTCTTTATAATTTCACCATAATCATCCATTTTATTGCGGAAAACCCACTTTGTACCTATAACTTGTAGCTAAGGTTTTCTAGGTACCAATTCCCACACATTATTCCTTGTGAGCTAATTCAGCTCCTCTTGCATGGCTACCATCCAATTTTCATCACTCAATGCGTCTTCAATTTTCTTGGGCTCAATTTTGGACACAAAGGCAACGTTCATGCAGTATTGGTTCAATTGTCTTCTTATAGACACCCCTCTTTACATATCACCAATAACGTTTTCTATTGAGACATTTCTTGGTACTTTCCATGTTTTAATCGACTCAATTTATGGAGATTCGACTTGCTTTATTTCACCTTCTTTCTTAGTAACTTCTTCAGGACCTTCTTCATCAATTATGTTCTCGTCTTCTTCAACATAGTTTCTAACTTGTTTGGAATGGCTTGGATCCATGATGAACTCATCAAACGCAACATGAATAGACTCTTCCACATTCATGGTCCTCTTATTGTATACACGGTATGCCTTATTGTTCAAGGAGTATCCTATGAAAACTGCTTCATCAGCTTTTTAGTCAAATTTTCCAAGATTTTCTTTGTCGTTATTCAGTACAAAACACTTGCTTCCAAAGATTCTCAAATGTGAAATGTTTTGCTTTCTTCCTCTGAGCAATTCATATGGTGTTAGTTTCAGTATACACCTGATGATTGTCCTGTTCAGCACATAACACGCTGTGCTCACTGCATCTGCCCAGAAGTATTTCGGCATGTCTCTATCATTCAGCATTGACCTTGCCAATTCTTCAAGTGCTCTATTTTTTCTTTCGACAACTCCA
This sequence comes from Vigna mungo, assembly GCA_036885675.1. Classification (NCBI taxonomy): domain Eukaryota; kingdom Viridiplantae; phylum Streptophyta; class Magnoliopsida; order Fabales; family Fabaceae; genus Vigna; species Vigna mungo. The sequence continues at coordinate 36,900,316 of CP144691.1, forward strand.
TTTTGCTATGGTGTTCTGGGTGCAGAGAAGTTGTGTGTGATTCCCATTTCAGCTAAGTAGTCATCAAAGTCCTTATTATGAAATTCTCCTCCATGGTCACTTCGGATAGCCTTGATTTTCAGATCCATTTCATTTTGGACGGTAGCCGCAAATCTTTTGAAAACCTTAAGTGCATCACTCTTGGCTGCAATGAAATAAGTCCAAGTATATCTTGAATAATCGTCTACTATAACTAGTCCATATGAATTACCTCCAAGACTCTTTGTTCTGGATGGTCCAAATAGATCCATGTGGAGTAGTTGCAGAGGCTTCTTGGTTGACATTTCACTCTTACTCTTGAATGATTGTTTGGTTAGCTTCCCTCTTTGGCATGCATCACATAATCTATCAGTCTTGAATCAAATCTTGGGCAGACCATTCACGAGATTCTTAGAGACAAGTTTGTTCAGTTGACTCATACTAATGTATGCTAATCTTTTGTGCCATAGCCACACATCTTCTTCCTTAGTCATCAGGCATACAACAGATTCGAATGCATTGTCTATGAAGTCGATTAAGTAGATGTTGTTCACCTTTTTTCCCACAAGTAGTAACTCATTTGTTGCCCATTGCTGATCAGACAGTATTTAGGTTCAAAAGTTATCTTCAATCCTTTGTCGCACAGCTGACTGATGCTAAGACGATTGTGTTTCAACCCTTCAACAAGTAAAACATTTTTAATTTCATAAGAGGAAGGAGTTTGTATTTTACCTATACCAATGATTCTTCCTTTGTTGTTATCACCATATGTGAAATGACCAGCAACCTTGTATGATATGTCTATAAATTTTGTAGGATCTCCAGTCATGTATCTCGAGCAGCCGCTATCAAGGTACCAAGTTGGACTTTTAGACTGTTGTTCCAGATCAGGCTTGATTATTTTGGATTTTGCCATCATGACCAGCTCTCCTTTATTATTGACTTTCTTAGCATCAACAAAATGATCTTGATTATTCATCTTTTTCAAAAATTTTGTAAACTTGCTGTTCAACAAGATCGATTCTGTGAGCACAATTCTTCCTCACGGGTTACCTTGCATTCCAAGCTACCTGCTTTAAAGTTTTCAAAGAATCCATCAGTTACAGATTTTAACTTCAAATTACAGGGAGCAGATGCAATATCAATTTCAAAATTATAAGCTTTCTTTGAATGTGAAAAGGAAGCCATCCCCAGGTTTTACGAAGGAATAGAATAAAAATAGAGTCGACTGAATTTTCAAATATTTTATGAAAACCAGCTCTGATACCAATTGTTAGGAAACAGGTTGGCTTCGTTTTACACCAAGAGGGGGGGTGAATTGATGTTAGTTCAAAAACAAAATCTTTTTGCAATCTTGGTATGAAAATTCAAAGCTTTTGATCTTTCCTTGAAATGCAAGTAATGAAAAATTTCAGTGTAGCGGAAACACGTAGTTGACTGCTAAACAAATATAGTCGACTGAAATAAAGAGTGCAGGGATAGAGAAAATTAAACACTGGTTTTTATACTGGTTCGACCAATAATGCCTACATCCAGTGTCATTCTAATCTTGGAAGCAAATGCACTATAATGGTTGCGGTTTTCACAACAAGGAACTTATAGAAGCACCACACAAAAAAATTAATCTCCTCTCTAACCCAAAACCAAATATAGCTACACACACAAAACTTGAATTGCAGCAAGAATCCCCTCTTCTGCAATCTGCACCCACGCTGAACAATCCTTTACATGTAACCAGCACTCTTCACAGGATGCCAAGCCTATTACAGCATGCTTCACAGGTTGCCAAGCCTATCACAGCACCCTTCACAAGTTGCCAAGCCTTCAGTCAAATACAACCGTCTTTAAAGGATGCTAAGCCTTCAAGATCAAACTTCTTTGTGCAGATGTTGATCAAACAGTATGCGCAATTGAATCCTCAATCTAAAGCTCTCTAATGAAAGATCACCACCGTCTTCTTGGAGAATTCTTGGAGCTTCCTAAACTGAGAATTTTCTCTGAAACAGGACAATGAAAATGTTAGATCACAAAATTCTTTGATCAATTCGTGCTTTGTTCTATTTATAGTTTTCTTGTCATTCTCAGTCGAATAGCCTACTAATACAGTCGACTGTATTAAAATAGTTATAATAAACAGTCAACACACAGGCTCCTCAGTCAACCAAATCAATGCACATTTATGACAGTTGACCCAGTCAGTCATTCCTAACTAACTTTTGAAAATATAGCCGTTGAAGCAAGTAGGCATAACAAAATTTCAAAATTAACAGCAATACAGTCGAATAAGTGTTTCACACTGTCGACTGACTCATGAAAAAGCACTTCGAAATTCTTTTCAACTCAAAATCTCATCAAGCACATGTTCACAAAATCTGTACAAAGATTTTAGCTTAGTCGAATCCATTAGCAGTGTAGTCGACTGAACCAAACCTTTTCACAACAAATATAATTTCATAAAAGTGCTTTTGATCTTTTCTTCAGAAATGTGCAGAAGTAATCAAAATCATTTTAACACACATATCAATACAAGCATGTTCCATACATGTAACACATAATCAATCATAGGAACATACATGCAACGCAACAAAACATGTTCAACAAAAGCATTGTTCAAATCAGTATAGTATATCAGCTGAACATGTAACATTGGAACATATGTACTGTTATTAAGCAATGTGTTGTCATCATCAAAAACCAGTTTGATATAGAGTTTGTGTTGTCAACAATCTCAACAATCTCCTCCTTTTTTGATGATGCACAACCATGATTAATAACTAAACCATGTTTGCACAGTTCCACAAATGACACAGTAAAAAACAGATATCAAAATCAATTCGGTCAATTCATTTACTCTTATACAGCAAAAATATCATGAAGCAGATAAAGTATGATACAACAATTCTCCCCATATAGACTTGCTCTCATACACTCATTAAAACTCTCCCCCTTTGTGCATTAACAAAAAAGGAATGCTTGATGTTTATGCAGTTTTGAAAGCAGAGAAGCATCAACCAAATATGCAGTTTCAAAATAATAATGATGCTCTCTAAATCACAAGTTCATCACAGTGACATATGTAAACTCCCCCTGAATTGTAGGTATGTGTGATGAAACAATATGTAAACATGAAGAAAGACGTCCCACGTCATTGGGACGACCAATGTGAAAAGGCCTTCTCCACAATTAAAGCCATTCTCACCAGCCCTCCGGTCATGGCCCATCCCACCAAAGGATTCGACATGCAACTGTATATGGCCGCCTCTGATCATTCGGTAAGCGTGACCCTCATTCAAGAAATCCCAGAATTTAAGCTAATATATTTTGTTAGCAGAACCTTACAAGGAGCAGAAGAACGGTACTCTCAATTTGAGAAGATAACTCTAGCCCTCATAACCGTAGCAAGACGTCTCCGACCATATTTCCATAGTCACCAAGTCGTGGTCCGCACAAACCACCCAGTCGCAAAAATCCTCAGGAAACCTGATCTAGAAAGAAGGGTCACGTGGTCGGTAGAATTATCTGAATTCGGCCTACGCTTCGAACCACAAGGTTCTGTAAAAGGCCAACATTTGGCGAGCTTCGCAGCTGAATTACCACAATCAACAGACACACCAATATGGTACTTGAATGTAGATGGATCCTCAGATAAAAAAGGTGGAGGAGCCGGTATAGTATTAGAAGGGCCGAACGGAATACTTGTTGAGCAGGCAGTATCCTTCAACTTCCAGCTCAACAATAACTAGGCGGAATACAAAGCCTTGATTACCGGGCTAGTTCTAGCCAAAGAACTAGAGATCGAACATATAGAATGTCGAATGGACTCCCAACTGGTTGTAGGGCACATGAGCGGGACGTTCCAGGACAAAGATAATCACCTACTACGCTACTCCCACATGGTTAGTGATATGCTCAAAACCTTTTCTAGCTTTAACATTATTCATGTACCCAGAGCAGAAAATTCCAGAGTGGATCTCCTGTCCAAATTAAAACATACCCAGGAAAAAACACAACTTTCCTCGGTAATCAAGACAACTCTCGATAAGCCAATGTTGGAGACATTCACCACCAATATCACTGCGCCAAGGGACGACTGACGGCAAGACATACTCCAATTAATGATCCGACAAGAGCAAGGGGGTCAACTTAGCACAACTGACTCCAAACAGATCGCACGCTTCACGTTCGTAGGTGACGATCTATATAGACGAGGCTACACGACACCCTTACTGAAATGTCTGTCAGAAGAGGAGGCCAAGTATGTCATGCAAGAATTACATCATAGCATATGCGGATTACATTCAGGAAAGAGAACACTCAAAGCTAAAATATTACGGGTCGGCTACTATTGACCCACTATGGAACAAGATTGCGCAAAATTCGTTAGAAAATGTATTTCTTATCAAGCACACGGGAACGATTTCCAAGTCCCCCTAGAAGAGCTGCATGGAATAACCTCCCCATGGTCGTTCGCGCAGTGGGGCATGGACATCGTTGGGCCTTTGCCGGTCGGAAAAGCACAGTGCAAGTATCTCCTTGTAGCGGTTGACTATTTTAATAAATGGATAGAGGCAGAGGCATTGGTGGTTATTAGCGCCCAAAAAGTCCAAAAATTCATCTCGCATTTAATATGTCGTTTTGGGATACCGCAAAAAATTATAACTGACAATGGACGACAATTCATAGAGCGGAAGCTAGAAGATTTTCTCAAAGGTCTTGGAATCAAGCATGTGACAAGCTCTGTAGAGCATCCACAAACAAACGGACAAGCAGAATCTGCAAATAAGGCAGTTTCTAACCCAGTTTATTTTATTTTTAGGTAATATTCTGCTTCTGATGGCAGTGGTGATTGCATCTACTGATGGATGCTTCTACAACGTCTACTGATGGATGTTGTTATGAAAGAGGACGATGAATAGACATCTACTGATGGATGTCACTGTCAGCATTTACCGATGAATGCTACTGGGATAGCATCTACTGAGGGATGTTAGAAGATTTAGTTATCTACTGAAGGATACATGGAAGCACACCTACTGAAGGGTGTTGGAAAGGTATGCACTTACTGACAAGTGCTATAAAGGTTTGGGTCAGGCTCGTGACGTTAAACAAGCGTTACCTGGGAGGCAACCCAGTTTTCTAAACTTATCTTTTTAAATTATGTTATAGTTGACAAGCCGTGAAACTGGTTGCTTTGCACTAGGTGTATAAGCGCTGGATTCATCACCATGTTGGTCGTTTGATCCGTAGGCATGGCTATGCTATTGAAGTGGAAAGGGCCAACAACATTAGATTTGTCTGCAAGAGTGCGTCTTGGAGGAGTTTGTTTAGCCATCTCCTCTGCTCTTTGTACTGGTGAAGGTGAAAGTATTCTTTCAGGGGAAGGAAAACAAATCCCTAGATGGGCGTCTGACTCTCCTTCTTCCCCTTGTCTCACTTAAGCCTTCAAGAAGAGGTTGTGTATTTTTCTTGCTCCTAGTATGTCTAGTCTCGTGCTGCATGCACAAGAAACACAAACCCTAGTAGCAGTTTTATATAAATAATATAAAAGATAAAAAGATAAAAATAGAATATATACAAAATATTTACAATCAAGTCAAAGTTAATCAGTTTACACTACTAGATAAGTTAAACCACGAGTCCCCGGCAACGGCGCCAAAAACTTGTTAAATCCCTGGCAAGTGTACAAGATCGTTATCAAGTAATATAAACGGGTAAGTCTGAGTATCGTTTTCCCAAAGGACTCTTAGGCCTTAACTTTCATGTAACCTAATTGCGTAAGACTTGAGAAGAAATTGATTTTAGTTTTTGAATGCAAAAATAAACATGCAAATGCAGTGATTCAATTGGCAAGGAAAAACTATGAATGAATGGTGTTGTTGGGGTTTACAATTTCACCTTATCCACCCTCATATATGTACTCTTCTTCTTTACTCTGCTTATTTATCATATTGTCATGCAAACTTTCTCAGTCTAACCTTAACCCAATCCCTTGGTGAAAAGAGCCTATTACTAATTATCGGCTTGCTATCCCTAGCCTCCCGTAGTAATTAATAATGCATGATAAACGGAAGCAAAATAAATTGATCGTTCTACCCCTATCCTTAGGTGGTATTGCGTAATCAAGGAATTCCCCCTAGTTCAAGACATTACTGTGTGTTCCCGTATCAATAAAGACAAACAAAATTTACCGAATGAGTTAAACGATAAAAGCATTAAATACAGGTAAGGAACCCAACAATTGATAAATCAAGCATATGCAAGCATATAAAATAAATAAGAATTTGGATATATGAGAGTTTCAAAAGATTACATTATTCCCCAACAACAAAGGGTTTAGTTCACCACAATCATGGTGAAACTAGATGAAATACAATGGAAGAATGGAAAAGTGATAACGTTGAAAAACCGTTATTTTCATGTGCTATTTTAGACCAAATTACTCCCTTTACTGCTTAGAATGAGCTTAAAATCAAACAAAACTCAATAAATGAGTCAGTCAAGAGTCAAAAGCTGCTTTTAGCGATATTATGCTTGTTTTGCAGCAATTTTGATGGAAGTGAAGATAGAGGTGAAGAGGAAGGCCTTAGACTTAAGATAGAGGTGAAAATCAAGAAAAAAAGAGTCTAGAAACCGCCCAGCGGCAGAATTGCACCGCTGGGCGGCCAAATGCGAGGAGTTTGCACCAAGGCAGCGACGCCTGGCGGTTTTGGGGTAAGAGGCAAACCGTCGGGCATTGGACCCCTGACGCCGGGCGGTTTTGCGGGAAAGAGGCAAACCGCCGGGCGGCATAAGTGTGACGCCGGGCGGTTGCCTGTTGGGCTCGGGCCTATTTTCTATTGCGCTCTTCAGCTATAAATAGCCCTAGTGCGATTTCCAATTCATTCTTTTGACAGAGGAGGGCGGCCAGACCTACTTTTCACTTCTAGAGAGGATCTCTTGGATGCTTAGGCTCTTTTTCATCTTTTCTAGGGTTTGCTTTCCATATCCGGGCATAGCGTTGACGGATCCTATCCGGGCACAGCGTTGACGGATCCTATCCGGACGCCCCACTTATAAAAAAGGGGTGTTAACCTTAGCGTTGACGGATCCTATTCGGACGTCCCACTTATAAAAAAGGGGTGCTACCCCTAGCGTTGACGGATCCTATTCGGACGCAGCGTTGACAGATCCTATCCGAACGCCCAATTACAACAGCACTGACTAATAAGCAAATGTCCAACTCATATCAAAAGGCAATGAAATTCCAGGGGAGCTAATCAACAGTTAAAGCAAAATTTGGCAACAGAGTACATGGTATGAAGTGTTCAAAGCAAAGGAACAATAAATCTAAACAAGGAATCCAAGCCAAAGTTCTCAAAACAAAGAGACAACAAACCCAACAAAAGAGTAAAATCAAGTCCTAGAAGTTGCCACAATAAAAGCATGAAATCTACACATCTGTTGAGGTCGGCACTTCCTCGACAACAACATCTGCAGTCGCCGTCACTCCTGCAACACCCACATCCACCTCCACCGGCTCCGCCAAAGCATCATCTGAAGTAAAAGGACCCTTTGGGATATCGCTAATGGGAATCATTCGGTTTTGATACATATCCTGGTCAATATCAAACCCCAGTCCCTCAGGAGACACCTTTGCAAGGAAAGACATTTGTCTTAATGCCTTCCAGAATCCCTTGGTGTGCTCCGCAATGATAGCCTGCAACATCTCTGCTTGAGTCTCTTTATCTTCATCAACAGCTTTCTTAAAATCGGCGACGGTCAGTCGAAGATCATCCCTATCTGCCGTCAAGTTTACGATAGTTTCCTTGGCGACCTTCAGATCATTGGCCAAACCATCCCTTGCATTCTTCAGCTCTAACGCAGCCCTTTTTAGGTTGTCCATCAACCTTTGGCTCTCAACTATCATCTGGGCGGCCTTCATTGCCTTCTGGGTACATTGGATATGAGCGACTTTTACCTCTTCCAATTCCTTATTCAAACGATCCACCTCAGCCCTCAGTTGCCCCCGGTTTGAGGCATAAACCAGATTATAAGCAGCCACCGACCCTCGCAGTAAAAGCTCGAGGATATTCTCAGCCATTGTCTGCTCGCTAGTCTCGGATATCACTTTCTTCTCGGTGGCATCAAGATTGAAATCAATTTTGTGGCTAAGAGTGAAGCTAGAATCCCACATCCCTCCTGACAAAGAACGGTCGACCTTTTGGTCCAACAACACCTCAGTGCTTTTTCCCTTTTGGGACGGTTTTGGATTCTCCATCGACCTCTCGCCCTTCCTTTTCCTCTTTAAAGTCTGTTCAGGCGAAGGTGGTCGCTCATCAATGACTATAACGGTTTAGCAAAGTTGAACCAATCGCGGTCGGTATTCTTCCCCATATTTTCTGAAAAACAAAAAAATCAACAATCCCAAGTCAATGGTGGAGAGACAAAACCCTAAAGTGATCACTCAGAAAACATACCAAATACCCTCGCGTCCATGTCGTCATATTCAAGGCAGTTGATAATCTTCCGAGAGAAAAGCAGACGTGACAACCCGACTAGCACATCTAGGTCCCTTAAATCAGCATCAGTCATCTTCTCCCGCGACCATGAAGTCACCGATTGGGGCTTTTTGGTCCAGTACAAAGGAGAATGGACGACCCGATTCGGTAATCGACATTTTAAAAAATTGATTTTTGAAATCCTTGAATGATTCAGCAAAAGGTTGTAGGATGGCATCCTTGAGGAGAGAACTCAAGGACACCCAACCCTTCTTAACGTTAGGACGTGCCCTAAAAAAGAATAGAAAAATACCAACTGTGGGCCGAATGGCCAAAGTCTGACATAAGACGGCAAACGCCTGAATATAACCCCAGTTGTTCGAATGAAGCTGAGACGGGGCTACATTCAAGGTCCTCAGAACATCCATTTGAAACTCGGAAAAGGGTAACCTAATATACAGGTCAAAAAATAAGCTAGAGTAAAAATAGAAGAAATCCCCACCAGAGGCTTCACAGCTATGGAAAACACTTTCATCACCTCAACAGGCAACCAACTTAATGGCGGAATTGTACCCTAAGGTTCTAAGCACACAGCTATTGTTTGCCCAATCCTGAAGAACAATTTTGCTAACAAAAAGACTTGGATAGTCACCTACCTCGCGAGAAGCCCACCCATAATCAGAAAGAGATGAAGAACACTGACTTTCAGGCTCTTCAGTCATAACACTACCGTAAACGAAAACCCTTTCACCAAAAAGTACTGAGGAAATTACATCAGTAACCTCAGCTCGAGTGTCCCCTGATGCCTTAGTCGGGTCACCACACCCCTTTTCCTCATCACGAGACGCAGTACAATCTAAAAATGAAGAAGAAGCCATTGTTACCTGAACGAAATGTAGAGCGTTGGAATGAAGAAGAAGAAGTTCGAAGGAGAAGCGCAAAAGCAGAAATGAAGATTGGGTTCATTGATAACGGTTGAAAAACCGTTATTTTCATATGCTAATTTGGACTAAATTACGCCCTTTTTTTCTTAGAATGAGCTTGAAATCAAACAAAACTCAATAAATGAGTCAGTCGAGAGTCAAAAGCTATTTTTAGCGATTTTATGTTTGTTTTGCAGCAAAATTGACAGAAGTGAAGATTGGGAATAAAGATGAAGGTCATAGACTCAAGAAAAGCAAGAAAATCAAAGAAAAGAAGAGTCTAGGCACCGCCCGGCGGTAGACCCCTGGCGCCGGGCGGTCAAACGGGAGGAGAAGACACCAGCATTGGGCGCCGGGCGGTAGACCCCTAACGCCGGGCGGTTTTGCGGCACGAGGGAAACCGCTGGGCAGTAGACCCCTACCGCTGGGCGGTGGTGCGATTTAAGGTCCACCGCCGGGCGGCAAAGTGTGACGCGGGGCGGTGGTCAGCTGGGCTTGGGCCTATTTTTCTGCTGCGCTTCTCACCTATAAATAGCCCTGTTACGAATTCCAATTCATTCTTTTGACAGAGGAGGGTGGCCAAACCTACTTTGCACTCTTTGGAGAGGATCTCTTAGATGCTTAGGCTCCTTTTCGTCTTTTCTAGGGTTTGCTTTCCATATCTGCCATTATTTTCCTCTTGGTTCACCATGACTATGGTGAACTAAACCCTTTTTGTTGTTGGGGGAACAATGTAATCTTTTGATACTCTCGTTTGTTGAAACTCTTGTTTGAATTATATGTTTTTCATATGTGTTTATTATCAATTGTTGGATTCTCATACTGTGCTTAATGCCTTTATCGTTTAACTCATTCGGTAATTGATCTTTGAGTTTATTGATACGGGGACGTACAATAATGGCACGAAATGGTGAGATTTTCCTTGGTTAAGCAATACCACCTAGGGATAGGGGAGTAGGACGACCAATTGTATTTACTTCTGTTTGTAATGCGTTGCTAGTTGCTAGGGGAGGCTAGGGATAGTAAGCCGGTAATTAGTAATAGGCCCTTTTCGCCGAGGAATCGGGTTAAGGGGAGGCCAAGAAAGTTTGCATGCAATTAGATAATAAAGCTATTTAAACAAGATGAGTAAATAAAAGAGAGAGGATTAGATGAAATTGTAAACCCCCAACAACTCCATTCATCCATTGCCTAAATCTTGTCAATTGAATCACACATTGCATATTAATTTTCTGTCATTGTATCCACCACAATTATTGAATTTTTCTTCGCAAGTCCTATGATTTTGATTCACGCGAACGATAAGGCCTTTTTAGTTTCATGAGAAGAACGCTAATGGGTTTTACCATTTTTATTACTTGATACGATTTAGTACACTTGCCAATCCGCTAACATTCATCAGCAAAAAATCTGAGCATAGTAATGATGAAAACTAACGCAACCGCTGCTCACGCCACACACCGTTGGATGATGTTAATCTAACGACTCTCATTCAGTGACCCTGCCACTACCCTTAGAGCGGGAAAATCAAGTAACTCCTTAAAATACGAAACGACAACGTCTACACGTTGCATTAAAACCACTTCTAAGTCCTTTGATAACCGATTTCATCTGACCGGTTATCCAAGACTTGGGGGGGATGATGTACGGTACGATATTCTTAACGGACGGTTATACCGGCCGGTTACGAACTGACAGGCGAACGATTACACAAAGAAGGCGAATTAGTCATCACACTGGGCCGTAAGCGGGCCAATCCTCGTTATTGGGCTCGTAGTCCACCAGTTTAAAGGGCATCTTAAAAATATCGTGGGAAATTTATTAAAGATGTTGAAAATTAAATAAATATTTGATTAAAGATACTCATAAAGCTGTTTATGAATAACCAAGTAAGTTTGTTTATATTTTATTTTGTTTATAATTTATTGGGCTTATAACAGTTCAAGATTCATGAGACAAATTATAAATAGAGAGCCAAGGACACAAGCCAGGTACGTTCTAATCACGCTTCTCATACTCTCTACTCTCCTCATAATCACATAGCAACTCCGCTATAAACTCTCTTATACTGAGAATCACCATACTAAGAAGTGAGGTTCTTCCACTATACACGCCTAACTTGAGCGTCAGAGTGCCTTTGCAGGTACCTCCCCCCTTTGGCCAAAGCTCGAAGAACCTCGGACGGTCCCAACTGAAGGAGAACGAACGATTGTTGACTCACTGACAAGCGTACCAGATCGTTCCAAGTAATATAATCGGTAAAACCCAATATCGTTCTTCCCAAGAGACTCGAAAGGCCTTATCGTTCGTGCGAATTAAAATCGTAAGACTTGTAAAGAAAAAATTAATTGTGTGGAATGCAAAAACACAAAATAAACATGCAATGCGTTGATTCAGTTTACGAAAAAGACTATGGATTAGTGGAGTTGTTGAGGGTTTACAATTTCATCTTATCCGCCCTCTCTTATCTACTCCTCTTGTTTAAATTTTTTTGTTATCTAATTGTTATGCAAACTTTCTTGGCCTACCCTTAGCCCGATCCGTCAGCGAAAAGAGCCTATTACTAATTACCGGCTTGTTATCCCTAGCCTCCCTTAGTAACTAGCAACGCATTACCGAACATAAGCAAAAAAAATTGATCATCCTACCTCCCTATCCCTAGGTGGTATTTCATTAATCAAGGAATTTCTCACCAGTTCATGACATTACTGTACGTTCCCGTACCAATAGAGACAAACAACAGTTATGAATGAGTTAAACGATAAAAGCTTTAAGCGCAGATGAGAACCCAACAATTGATAATCAAAGCATATGACAATCATATAAATAAACAAGAGTTTCAATAAAAGAGAGTTTCAAAAGATTACATTGTTTCCCCCAACAACAAAAGGGTTTAGTTCACCATTGTCATGGTGAACCTAGATGAAAATAATGGAAGAATGGAAGAGCAAATCCTAGATAGGATGAAAAAGACCCTAAGCATCCAAGAGATCTTCTCCAGAGAATGAAAATTAGGTCTGGCCGCCCTCTTCTGTCAAAAGAATGAGAATGAAATCGCAACAGGGCTATTTATAGCTGAGGAGCGTCACAGAAAACAGGCCCAAGCCCAGCAGACAACCGCCCGGCGTCACACTTATGCCTCCCAGCGATTTGCCTCTAATCGCGAAACCGCCCGGCGGTTTGCCTCTAATCGCAAAACTGCCCGGCGGTTTGCCTCTAATCGCAAAACCGACAGGCGTCTACACTAGGGTGCCAACTCCTCGCATTTGGCCGCCCAGCGGTGTATTTTTGCCGTTGGGCGGTTCCTAGACTCTTCTTTTCTTAGTTTTCTTCCTCTGTCTTGAGTCTAAGGCCTTCATCTTCAACTCCATTCTTCACTTCCATCAAAATTGCTAAAAAACAATGCAAAACAAGCATAATATCGCTAAAAATAGCTTTTGACTCTCGACTGACTCATTTATTGAGTTTTGTTTGATTCCAAGCTCATTCTAGGCAGTAAAGGGATTAATTTGGTCTAAAATAACATATGAAAATAACGGTTTTTCAACCGTTATCACAACCCCAAACTTAGAACTTTGCTTGTCCTCAAGTAAACAAAACAAAACAAAACTATAAACAAAACAAAACTTGGCTTTCTACAATTTCATCAAATGGTTCAACATTCCTAAAGTACATGATGAGAATTACTCAATTTCAGATCGTAAGTGATAATCAAACCAAGATGCATGCATGCTTTCAATTCAGTTATCTTACACATTCCTCAACAGATGTTACATATTATGAATGACCAATCCACTAAGCAAAGATGCAATCATGAAATTTAGAAATTGTCAGCAAGCAAATGTTTCACTCAATCACTGAAGTGTTTAGGGTGGCACTCCAACTCTTTATCATTCACAAGTCACATGAAATAAAATTGTCGTTCATCTCAAACATTCAAAATCATTACATGCAAATGCCATCAAAAGGACTTTTCCAAGGCTTGTAATGATGCTGGGCTATCAAGAAAAATTGGTTTTTCTGGATCACAAAATCTTTGAATCAAGAGAGCTCATTTCTCATTCAAGGTTCAAGTTCAACTCTCTTTCTTAACCAATCTCACCTGTTCCCAACTTCTTCCTTTTTTCTTTTATTTTTACATTGAGCTCATCTTTCATAATTTTCTTTTTCTCATGTATTTTTCATTTTTACATGCTCAATGCCTTTCTTTTTGCCATTCAAACTTTCCCCACAACCCCAAACTTGAACCTTGAATGTACTTACAATCATTAACCCAATTCAAAGTAAATAGTTTCAGCACAAGGGTTTTCATTCTGTTTACGGCCAAGGTTCAAAAAGGGTATAAAATTTCAAGCTCTTTGGGTAAAATGTTGGCTAAGTAAGGGCTTCCAAAAATGGCCTTGATCATATGACATATACATTCAATTCAATCAATCATCAAGACTTAGGCAATATCATTCATGCTTTCCTGTGAATAAATTCATATAACAATAAAACTCTGGAGCTCAATACCTCACACAACATGCTTTCTCACACACATTCATTCATACACCCTGCTTAGCATCATAACCACAATCATAATTCATCACACATCTGTTTCAGAAGATATCAACATGTAACGCAACTCAATTATCATCCACATCAGGTCATCATCAAATAGGCTCATCATGCAAATTATTCAGTCAAACATCTTTAGAAAAGTATTCAAGCCAAACATACACACTGGAAATAAAAATTCACCCTATTCTAAGAATTAAAAAAACCAAAAGTGAAAGAAAGAAAAATAAAACCCTGTCTATAACATGGACATCCATCAGTAGATGTCTTCACTCATCCCATGCTGTCATCTGAGTCCTCCTGGCTCCCATCATCAGCATCCTTAAAATCATCATCATCATCTTCATTGTTGTCCTCGTCCATGCTTGGAGCTTCAGCTGCTCCAGATCTACTCTCATGTGCCTGCTCTGGCCAAGCCACTCTGTTGTTGAACTCATCCATCGTCCACCTATGAGCAGGAGGTGTGTCGTACATGCCTATGATCATCTCAGCAATAACAACCTGTCCTTGGGGTGGAGAGACCTTGAATGTATGCAAAATTCTTATAACTGATGATGGATGAAACCAAAATGCAGTGCTCTCTCAAAAACCCCAAACTTGGATTATGGAATGATGCAAAAGTGATAGAGAATGGATTTTCTAAAATGCAACAATTAAACCCTAAATACAATTCCCACTCACTTTACTCACTTATGCAACAATTAAGCCTTAAATGCAACTAGAACAGAATTAAAACATGAAACAATAATAAATCAATCAACTGGATTGCCTCCCAGGTAGCGTTTGTTTAACATCACGAGCCTGACCCAAACCTGTTCAACACTCATCAGTGAGTGGAGACATTCCTGGTATCCTTCAGTAGATACAGAGATTAGCATCTCTCAGCAGATGCAACCCAAAAATTGTTCAAACAATCAAAGAATTACAAGTTCAAAAATAAACCTAAACTAAAATAAAATAAGAAAATGATTTACAACAATTGGGATGACCCCAACAAACACCCATCAGTAGGTGCTGCGACCCTTGATATTCTTTTCTTTTTCTTCTTTCTGCTGAATTTCTTCAGAAAATTAAGAACACCAAACACTTTCTTCCATGTTTCAATCATAGGAACTTTAATCTCCAATTTCTTGAAGATCTCCATATAGCACTTGACTTTCTTTTCCTTCCTATGATCTTTCTTTCGATGAGGAAGGGACTTTTCATATTATCTTTTCTTCTTTCCTCTCTTCCTCTTTTTCTCACTCTTTTCTCTCAACTTTCTCTTTCTCTCTTTTCTTCTTTTCTTTTTTATTTTTGCATATTTTTTTTCTTTTTTCTTTTTTCTCAACTACTTCATTTCCTTCCTCACTCAACCTTTTCTCCTCTATCTTTTTGTAATCTATTTCTATCTTTTCCTCATCAACAACATTATCAACTTCAAAACTAGGGGCTTGACATTCCTCCCTAGGGTTAACCTCAGTATTAACCCTAGAATTCAATATCTCATTGGAGTGACAAATCTGTATCTCCGACCTTTTAGTTCTTGCTTCACTCTCTTCTTTAGAGGATAGAGAATTTTGGATAATGCACTCCAATGTCTCGTCAATTCTGTTGATTTGTTCATTCAAAGCAGATACCTATTGCCCTAATAGTAAATGTAGATGTGGTTCTCCTGCTTGTTCATTCCAACCTTAATCCGTGATTGAGTAAGGTTCCCACCAGTAGTTGAAATTATTTTGATAGAATTGAGTGCCCATATAATCAAATTCTTGTTCAAACTACATTCTGCAAAAATTAGGCACAAAACCCTAGAAAACATTTATTAGAAAAAAAATAAAAACAAACATAAAATCAAGTCAAATTCAATCAATTCGCACTACTTGAAAAAGTTAAACCTCGAGTCGCCGGTAGCGGCACCAAAAACTTGTTGACTCACTGGCAAGCGTACCAGATCGTTCCAAGTAATATAATAGGTAAAACCCGATATCGTTCTTCCCAAGAGACTCGAAAGGCCTTATCGTTCGTGTGAATTAAAATCGTAAGACTTGTAAAGAAAAAATTAATTGTGTGGAATGCAAAAACACAAAATAAACATGCAATGCGTTGATTCAGTTGACGAAAAAGACTATGGATGAGTGGAGTTGTTGGGGGTTTACAATTTCATCTTATCCGCCCTCTCTTATCTACTCCTCTTGTTTAAATTTCTTTGTTATCTAATTGTTATGCAAACTTTCTTGGCCTACCCTAAGCCCGATCCATCGGCGAAAAGAGCCTATTACTAATTACCAGCTTGCTATCCCTAGCCTCCCCTAGTAACTAGCAACACATTACCGAACAGAAGCAAAAAAAATTGATGGTCCTACCTCCCTATCCCTAGGTGGTATTTCATTAATCAAGGAATTTCTCACCAGTTCATGATGTTACCAATAAGGAGTATTGGTAAAACCTGAAGAGTTGTTTTGATGATGCTGCAAGAAGTGTTATTTGAAGAGAATATTAGATTTGTTTAAAAAGCAACTTGTAGATTTTGAATGTAGTAGGAAAATATTAAACCTTGTAATTTTTACTGGAATAATCGATTACGGACAGGCTATAATCGATTATCACTTGCATTTTCTACTAGAATAATCGATTATCATGAAGCAATAATCGATTATCACAAGTCTTACTTGAATAATCGATTATCACTTCATATAATCGATTATCACGTTTTGAAAACCCTTTAACTGACTTGAATAATCGATTATCACTTACAATAATCGATTATTCGTGGTAGTTGTGAGCTGACCTTTGGCATTCAGTGCTTTTGGCTATATAATTGGTTTTTGAAATCTTCTGAAGCAACATTTTCGAACTGAGAAAGCTTATTAGAACACTGTGTGTCAGAGGAACGTTCTTAGAAGCTTTGTTCATTGTTCCCTTGCTTGGTCTTGTGAAAGGAGAGGCTCGCGTATCGTGTGTCGATAGTCGGAGCAGACTCTCTTCAAGTTAGCAAGGTGCTCTGCCTGGTCTCGTGAAAGGAGAAGCTCGCGAATCGTTGGCCGATTGCCGGAGCGGTTCTCGCAAAAGTTGGTAGAGTGTTTTTCTTCGTTTTATATTTTGTCCATTTGATTGTAATCTGTAAAATTGTTTTTAGTGGAACTGTTAATCACTGTTTATAATTATTAACGACTGGACGTAGATTCTGTTGAATTGAACCAGTATAAAAATACTCGTGTGATTTTTCTATTCCCTACACTCATTTTACTTTACGCATATTAACTGTTTGATTAATTTTTAGAAAGAAAATTATTTTTGCGAAAAAGGACCAACTTCGTTTTAACAGTGACCGAACACGCTTTCCGCTTACTCTAAGTTTTAATTCCACTGTGTTATACTCTTCGAAAATTACCCCCTCCAATACCGTCAATTGGTATCAGAGCTTGCTTTGATAGTTTTTCAAAATATTTGCGAAAATGGCCGGTCACAACCAAAACCTTGTATATGCTGAGGGTGCTTCGATTAACAGACCACCACCTTTTACTGGTGATAACTATGCCTTTTGGAAAGTTAGAATGGAAATGTTTATGGGGGTCTGTTGATAGAGGCATCTAGGAAGCTGTACAAAATGGTCCTTCTATTCCTAAAATTATAGTTGATGGTGTAGAGGTAGAAAAATCATATTTTGATTGCACTGCTGAGGAAAATAGAAGAGCCCAATTTGATTTTAAGGCTAGAAATATAATTTTATCTGCACTAACCCCTAATGAATTCTTCAAAGTTTCTGTTTATAAAAGTGCACAGGAATTGTGGAAATTTTTAAGACTCACTTATAATGAAGTCATAGATGTGGATAAGTTAACAGTGTCTGACTCAAGCTCTACATCAAGCTCAAGCGATTTTAATGACAAAGAAAATTTATGCTTGATGGTTAAAGATGATTTATCTGAAAGACAAATCTTGAAGAAAAAGAAGGAGAACAATCAAGGCTCCGCATCAAGCTTCAAATGTTATGGATGTGGTGAAAGAGGCCATGTGAAAGTTGATTGTTCAAGCAACAAAAGAAGTAAAGGAAGAAAAACAACGAAATCTCACAAAAAGAAGAAGGGATACATAGCTTGGGAAGATAATGCATCAAGCACTTGTAGTTCAAGTGATTATGTTGAAGAAGCAAACCTATGTTTGACGGTTGCTACTGATGACACTACAAGCCAAGTAAGTGGCTCTAGCCTTGACACTAGTGAGTTTGATTTACAAAAAGCTTTTCTTGAATTGTTAAATGAATCTGAGAAATTAGATGCGGATCATAAAAACTTGAAAAATGAGTTTAAGGAATTGAAAATTAAATATGAAAGTGCATTAGATGAAGAAGTTGTTTTAAGAAACAAAATTAGTAATCTTGAAATGAAATTATCTGAATCTGATTCAAATGATCAACCTATTGAATGTTTATCTTGTAAGAGTCACATGTTTGATATTGATATACTTGAAAATTTACTTGCTAAGGCAACTAAGACTAATTCACATGCTAAAACAAACTTTAATAGAAGCAATGTTAAAAATAGAAACATGCATCAAAATTATAAATCCAAGGTAAGAAGAACTCGAAAAATTTGGGTTGTTAAAGGAACCTTCGTTAAAAATAAAGTTAGTGATGTGTGTTGTTTTTACTGTATGAAGCATGGTCACACATCAAACAAGTGCAATATTAAACATGTTGGTGTTCCAAATGGTAAATATGCATGGGTTAAAGCTGTGAAATGATGTATACTTGCAAAAACTAACCCCAAGGACCCATATTGAGATTGGGGACCTAAAATTCTTGCTAACTTGTTTTGTAGGAACAATCTAAGTCAAAGAAGTCATTGTGGTATCTTGACAGTGGTTGCTCAAGACACATGACTGGTGACAAGAAAAGGTTCATCTCTTTTGTGAAGAAGAAGGAAGGATTTGTAACTTATGGGGATAACAACAAAGGCAGAATAATGGGGACCGGAGACATTGGAGGAGGAAACACATTGACGATAAAAGACGTCTTATACGTTGAAGGCCTCAAACATAATCTTTTAAGCATAAGTCTAAATGAAAATTATCCTCCGGTGACTAAACCCTAAACCCTAAACACTATGCGACAAAGGTCTCAAGGTGATGAGGACTACTTAAGAGAAGCTCTTGAAGAGATGTATCTAAATGAAAATTATCCTCCGGAACTTCAAGAAACACTCCAAGTTGTTGATTCCAAAAGCTATCAACAACCAAGAGGACTATCTTTGTACAACATCATATGAGACATATCAAAAGGGGTAACTACTAGACACAATTTAAATAATTTTTGTCTAACTGTTGCTTTTGTGTCTCAGATAGAACCTAAGAATATAAAGGAAGCTCTTCAAGATGACAAATGGTGCGTTGCTATGCAAGAAAAGCTAAATCAATTTGAAAGGAATGATGTTTGGGAACTCATTCCAAAACAAGATGAATACCAAGTCATAGGAACTAAATGGGTATTCAGGAACAAGCTTGATGAGGATGGAAGCATCACAAAGAATAAACCAAGGCTAGTTGCTAAGGGCTACTGTCAAGAGGAAGGTATAGATTATGATGAAACTTATGCACCAGTAGCCAGGTTAGAAGCAATTAGATTATTACTTGCATATGCATCTTTGATGAAATTTAAACTGTATCAAATGGATGTTAAAAGTGCTTTTTTAAATGGTTTTATAAAAGAAGAAGTGTATGTTAGTCAACCACCTGACTTTGAAGATTTTAAATTTCCTGATCATGTTTACAAGTTGAAAAAGGCCCTTTATGGTCTTAAACAGGCACCTAGGTCTTGGTATGAAAGACTTAGCACCTTTTTGATTGAAAATGAGTTTTCTAGAGGAAAGGTTGATTCAACCTTATTCATTAAGAAAGTAGGAAAACACATTTTAATTGTGCAAGTTTATGTAGATGATATTATTTTTGGGTCAACTAGTGAGTCCTTGTGTGAAGAGTTTGCTAAAATAATGCAAGGTGAGTTTGAGATGTCTATGATGGGTGAGTTAAATTTTTTCTTAGGACTACATATAAAACAAATGAATGGTGGTACATTCATCTCCCAAACTAAATACTGTAGAGAAATTCTTAGGAAATTTGGTATGGATAGCTGCAAGGAAGCTAGTACACCTATGGGTACTTCATGTTATTTAGATAAAGATGAAACTGGAAAGGGAGTGAATGAAACAATGTTTAGAGGCATAATAAGATCTTTACTATACTTAGCTGCTAGTAGACCAGATATTATGCAGAGTGTTTGTGTATGTGCTAGATACCAAGCTAATCCTAAAGAATCACATTTGACTGTTGTTAAGAGAATTCTAAAATATCTTAAAGGAATTACTTCCTTTGAACTTTGGTACCCCTCTGATGCCTCACCTAGTTTTATAGGTTACTCTGATGCAGATTATGGTGGTTGTAAAATAGATAGAAAAAGTACTAGTGGAACCTGTCATTTCTTAGGCTGTTCTTTAGTGTCATGGCACTCAAAGAAACAAGCATGTGTAGCTTTGTCTACCACTGAAGCTGAATATATTGCAGCTGGAAACTGTTGTGCCCAAATTTTGTGGATGAAACAACAACTGGAAGACTTTGATATCTTTCTTGACAATATTCCTTTAAAATGTGATAATATTAGTTCTATAAATCTGACCAAGAACCCCATAATGCATTCAAGAACTAAGCACATAGAAATTAGGCACCATTTCTTAAGAGATCATACTCAAAAGGGGGATTGTCAAATTGAATATGTTGATACCTTGCATCAATTAGCTGATATTTTCACCAAGGCACTACCGAAAGATAGATTTTTTGAGCTTAGAAGAGAGTTAGGAGTATTAGACATGTCTTAGGATCAAAACCTATGCAACTTTTTGCATTTTCGTAAACTTAACGTCTCATAATCGATCATCACAAAGCTATAATCGATTATTCAACCATAAAACTCAAATCTGGAAAATTTTGAGTAGATAATCGATTATCATCTGGCATAATTGATTATTATGCAATTTCTGGGCAGTGATTATTGAGCAGATAATCGATTATCACGAGCCATATTCGATTATCGCGCTAACAGTTTCAAAAATAGAGCCGTTGGAGTGTCCCATAACGGCTATAAACGGCCATAAACGGCTAGTTTTTCCATTTTTCTTATAAATAGCCTCCCATAATCGATTGTCAGACATTCCTTTGCACCCAATTGCTACTGAAATCAATTATAGAGCTCAAAATCTCTCTATTTCTCTTCACCTTCTCAAAACTTCATTCTCTTAAAATTCCTCCATGGCTTATTCAAGAAAGCATCGTCGCAGAGCTACTGGAGCTTCCTCTTCCTCTCAACCACGTCTTGCAAACATAGATGGATGGATTTCAGATCAAGGGAAACATGCAGACTTTGTAAACTCTTGGCAAGAAAGGAAAATCATGGCGGTAAAGTCTATCCGTCTTGACTTTTTCCGTTTCTATGGCTTTCAATTTCCAGACATTTTTGTTGAGCAGGGTCTAACGCATCTGGTAGAACAAAAAGGATGCATTTATCCCAATCTTATAAGAGTCTTCTACTTCAACTTGCGCTATCGAGATGGAATTATCTCCACTAAGGTAAAGGGCATGCGCATTATTTTAGATGATGACGTGGGGACAAATGTTGCTCAACTCCCCATCAGGGATGATACTGTTAAAGTTCATTTAGGACTTGAAGATTTCAACAGGATGATGACTTTCGGATCCTTCCTGCATCATCTTGAACGGCAAACCCATAGAAGGCAATTACTTGTTGGTGGTTTTAAAGTTGAAGAAAGGATGATACACTACTTGATTGTTTGGATTTTATGTCCTAGAGCAACTAACCATGCTCAATGCTCTGAGCAGGATTTACTTCTCTTGTATGGGATTCTAAATCACATACACATTGACTGACCTGCTCTCATTGCGGACACGATGGTAAAAGCCAAGAAATCCCATTCATATCAATTTCCCTATGCTCTTCTTATTTCTAGGATTTTAGAATACAAAGGTATAACTGTTGAAGGAGAACTTATTCAAGCCATTGAAGCTGTGGGATCGGAAATTGGAGATACCACCTTTCGTCTGATGCTGGACCATCCAACATACCCTCCTCTTCCTCAACTTCTATGGAAGAACACTTTGCAAGGTTATGTAAGCAATTGGAGGATATGAGTCTAGCACAAAAGACACATTTTGATGAAGTTTATGAGTGGCAGCAATCTCTTGATGAATACATGGTGGATCAATTCCTTGAGTTTAATGTTCGCCTCTCTAACATTGAGAGTCATCTCAATACTCCACCTACTGAAAGATCCCCTAGTCTTGATTTCTAGTTTTTAGGCCACTAAGTTTGTTTGTTGTGTTATTTTCTTTGTATTGATCTTTATGAATTTCATGTAATTCCTTTCTGTTCTTAATATAATGAGCTTTTATGTCAATTTTATGCATATATTATCAAATTGAGGGGGAAATTATATTAAGGGAGAGAGTTTTACATTATTCTTTTTGCTTAGGATTAAAAAAGGGGGAGAAAATTTATAAGGGAAAAATTAAAAATATTTTAAAATTGGTATAGGTACTACTAACTGTGTGGTTGTCTGTTAGCTTGTATGTGTTGCAGGTTAACCAAAGTTCCTTTTAAAAGTGAATTTTTGATCATCATAAAAAAGGGGGAGATTGTTACCAATAAGGAGTATTGGTAAAACCTAAAGAGTTGTTTTGATGATGTTGTAAGAAGTGTTATTTGAAGAGAATATTAGATTTGTTTAAAAAACAACTTGTAGATTTTGAATGTAGTAGGAAAATATTAAACCTTGTAATTTTTACTAGAATAATCGATTATGGACAGGCTATAATCGATTATCACTTGCATTTTGTACTAGAATATCGATTATCATGAAGCAATAATCGATTATCATAAGTCTTACTTGAATAATCGATTGTCACTTCATATAATCGACTATCACTTTTTAAAAACCCTGTAACTGACTTGAATAATCGATTATCACTTACAATAATCGATTATTCGTGGCAGTTGTGAGCTGACCTTTGGCATTCAGTGTTTTTGGCTATATAATTGGTTTTTTAAATCTTCTGAAGCAACGTTTTTGAACTGAGAAAGCTTATTAGAACACTGTGTGTCAGAGGAACGTTCTTAGAAGCTTTCTTCATTGTTCCCTTGCTTGGTCTTGTGAAAGGAGAGGCTCGCGTGTGTCGATAGTCAGAGCATACTCTCTTCAAGTTAGCAAGGTGCTCTGCTTGGTCTCGTGAAAGGAGAAGCTCGCGAATCGTTGGCCGATTGCCGGAACGGTTCTCGCAAAAGTTGGTAGAGTGTTTTTCTTCGTTTTATATTTTGTTCATTTGATTGTAATCTGTAAAATTGTTTTTAGTGGAACTGTTAATCACTGTTTATTGTGATTAACGACTGGACGTAGATTCTGTTGAATCGAACCAATATAAAATACTCATGTGACTTTTCTATTCCCCACACTCATTTTACTTTACGCATATTAACTGTTTGATTAATTTTCTGAAAGAAAATTATTTTTGCGAAAAAGGACCAACTTTGTTTTAACAGTGACCGAACACGCTTTCCGCTTACTCTAAGTTTTAATTCCGCTGCATTATACTCTTCGAAAATTACCCCCTCCGATACCGTCACATGAGATTACTGTACGTTTCCGTATCAATAGAGACAAACAACAGTTATCGAATGAGTTAAACGATAAAAGCTTTAAGCGCAGATGAGAACCCAACAATTGATAATCAAAGAATATGACAATCATATAAATAAACAAGAGTTTCAATAAAAGAGAGTTTCAAAAGATTAAATTGTTTCCCCCAACAACAAAAGGGTTTAGTTCACCATTGTCATGGTGAGCCTAGATGAAAATAATGGAAGAATGGGAGAGCAAACCCTAGATAGGATGAAAAGGAGCCTAAGCATCCAAGAGATCTTCTCTAGAGAATGAAAATTAGGTCTGGCCGCCCTCTTCTGTCAAAAGAATGAGAATGAAATCGCAATAGGGCTATTTATAGCTGAGGAGCGTTACAGAAAACAGGCCCAAGCCCAGCAGACAACCGCCCGGCGTCACACTTATGCCTCCCGGCGGTTTGCCTCTAATTGCAAAACCGTCAGGCGTCCACGCCAGGGTGCCAACTCCTCGCATTTGGCCGCCCACGATGTATTTTTGCCATTGGGCGGTTCCTAGACTCTTCTTTTCTTAGTTTTCTTACTCTGTCTTGAGTCTAAGGCCTTCATCTTCAACTCCATTCTTCACTTCCATCAAAATTGTACAAAACAATGCAAAACAAGCATAATATCGCTAAAAATAGCTTTTGACTCTCAACTGACTCATTTATTGAGTTTTGTTTGATTCCAAGCTCATTCTAAGCAGTAAAGGGAGTAATGGTCTAAAATAACATATGAAAATAACGGTTTTTCAACCGTTATCAACGATCGAAGTACAGAAGAAGTGAGCAATCCAGTCCATCCAAGTGCCAGAAAGTAGTAAAGCCACGTCATCCAGGTCAGTGTCTCGGTCCCACAAAATTTACACTAAAACACCAATCAAACAATTGATGAAAGTAACAATCAACATATAATTAACATATGATTCTAAATCGAGTAAATAATTAAATACAGTCACTCTATACATAAAAACAGAATAAAAACAACGGATGAACGACGTCGACTGTGACACAAAATACACTAATTAGTATTGGAATAATAATGACATGAAGAGAAAATAAGAGAAGGGAGTGATACACTCCTAATTAAACTAGGAATAAAATTAGGGATGGCAAAAAATTTGCATCCGCATGTAAAATCCGTTGCGGATAGTTGATATCTGTAGGTAATAAGTATCCACGGATAATGGGTAGCGAGTAATTTAATATCCGTTTATTAATGGGTTGGGTTCGGATATTATACTATCTGTACCCGTAGATATCTCTTACTTATTATGAAAATAAATTTACATATTTATCCTTCATTAGGTTTGATTTGTAGGAGGTTTTATTTTTTTCCTTATTGTTGTTGATAGATGAGTCTCTCATATCTGAGACATTGTCAGCCAGCCAAAAAATGTATTGTTCTCTTCTAAGTACTTCTTTTCTCTTTTCCTACTTTCTTCATTCTTAGTTTATTTTACAGATTTTTTATCTATGAGCTCATCGATGTAGACGAGGCCACCGCCATTCCTGCTGCTTTCCCCATCGAGATGATTTATCCATGGACAACGAAAACCTTCTTCGTGACAAACCCACAAACCAAAAGACCTTCAGTAAGGATGTGGCAACGCACTGCTCACATTCGAGCTTGAGCACTTGGCGATCGCGACTCAAGGCTTAAGCGTGTCCACGACAAAGATATACTTGTAAACCTTTCTAGCCCTCAAACATTTCCTTCTTCCTGCATTTCAAACTCTAAACACCAAACACAGCCAAACAAAAATTTCATACGTTAGATCCAATAACAATTTCAGATTTCTACAAGTTGAAAAGAATCAAAAAATAGTATGGTGGTATATTGAGCGTTATTTCTCTACTTGGAAGTTTAGGTGGTGGAAGAACTTCAAATATTATTGGTAGGAAATGGACAATAGTCATAACTGCATTGACTTTTCAAATGAGTTCACTAATAATAACTCTTGATTCTTCATTTTCAATACTAATGGTTGTAAGATTTTTTTGCAGGCATTGAATAGGATTTGGAAGGTTGGACCTTTCTTCAAAAGCCCAAAGCCTTTTTAACTGTTCATGTCTCATACTTCCTTCAAAATGCATTCTGGAAAGCTAAAATAATTTATTAAAAACATAAATAATTTTTAAAATTATTTGTGGGTATCCAACGAATATCTACTTGATGAAAAAACATTGTAAATCTTTTTTATGTGGCTATCCAACTATTAACAGAACAAATAACATGTATGATTTTTTTTATGAGGATCGAACAGTGGATAGACACTATCCATGTCTAACCCAAACTCTGTCAATGTAACCAAAATTGAATATAAATTGTCACTATATAATTAAAAATATTTACTACAATATTACAGGTCAAACATTAACCTACATGTAATGTTTTTATCGTATTTTTGTCTAACGATTTTTTAGAACCATCATCATATTTCGTTTAATGTTTTGATATCAGGTTGAGGAGTAATTTTTTTGTTTGCTATCTAGAGGAAAGTTCGAATTCTTATTATCTTAAGTTGCAGATTGTAAGTTTCTTATGAAATTGAAGAATGAAAAGAAATATATATATATATATATATGTGTGTGTGTGTGTGTGTGTGTGTGTGTACTAGGGGCACCGGTGGGTAAGGACCGTTGACAGACCAAGGCGTCCCTAATCAGGAATGACAATAAACGCTATCAGACATGACGAGCGGCCGGTCGTAACATCAAGGGTGACCGGTCGGTTAAGGTAAAGGAGGTCAGTGACCGGTCGGCTAAGGTAAAAGAGGTCAGTAACCAGCGAAGCTTAATTAGGTTAATTATCTGATTAAGGTGATTGGGCCCTGATTAGGGTCACCCTAATCCTAGGCCCACGCCATCACTATAAATAGAGAACAGGGGTACCAGGTAAGTAGGTTCATTTATTGCGCATTTATTCTGAGTTTAGTTAACTGATCGGACTCTTGAACGAACTTAAGCATCGGAGTGCCTTTGGCAGGTACCCTCCTGGGCGGACATTGCATGGACAAACTACAGTAAGACTGGACATTGGGAGATAACAATTAGAAGACACCGGTAGTAGCGGACGACCTAAGGAGAAGAAATTGTGTAGGGTTGGTTTGACTCGACCTCACACTGGAACATTTTGGCGCCCATCATGGGGCTCGAGCGTCCAAACCTAATGGTGACCATGAGGAACATGGCCACTAAAGATCCAATGGAGGCAATAAGGATGTTGCAGCAACAAATGGAGGACATGCGACATCAGCATGAGGAGGAATTGTCGGCTTTGAGAGAAGAGTGCGCGGCGCGTATTGCGTAGGAGAAGGCGGTGCGGGAAAAGGGAAAAGAGAAAGTGGATGATGGGAAAGAAGGGGAAAAAGAGGAGAGCCAGACGCAAATCCACCGGGAAGGCACGATTGAATACAGTAGTGCCTTGGACCGAACGTGGAAGTTGGGGGAGACCGAAGTAAACGAAGGGGTTGAAAAGACTGATCGGATGGAAAGCACCTTTGTCAACAAACCTGCGATAAAGGAGGAAGAAACTGCCAGACAATTGTCGTTCGCCCAGGAAATAATGGACGTCCACATATCTGAACATTTCATACCGCCCCAACTTAGCATATATAACGGGACCACTGACCCGGTCGATCATGTCCAGGCCTTCTCCACGTGAATGGCCTTCAGGACCCGCAACCGAGCTATATGGTGTCGAGTTTTCTCTCTATCGCTAGAGGGAGAGGCATTGGAGTGGTTCAACTTGCTGCCACCCAACTCCATACAGAGTTTTGAAGGACTAAAGGAGATGTTTGGCAAACAATTTTCCAGCAGCCGCGCTCAGGACCCAACCATTTTTTAACTTTCAAATCTCAAGCAAGGAAAAGACGAGACTTTGAAGGGATTCATGGATCGATATTAGAAGATGGTTAGAAGGGTGAGGGGATTGAGCACCGAGTTAGCTTTACAATACGTGATGCCCGCATTAAGGTCGTGACCTTTTAAGGACAACATATGTAGAAAATGCCCTAAAACCATGGAGGAGTTAAGGGAGCGAGCGGAAGAATAAGGAGAATAAGGAGAAGGTAGAAGGCAAAAGGCCAGAAGGTCACCCCGGAAAGTCGATAGTATTCAAGCCGAGGGAGCCGCCTAGGGGACCTCGCTTTCAGCAGTACACCCCGTTGAATGGCCACCCGACACGCATTTTGCAAGAAGCACTCAACATTAATTTGATTCCGCCACTGAAAAAGCGACCCACTCCACCAGGAGCCGACCCTAATAAGCATTGCCTTTACCACCAGAATCAAGGGCACACTACCGAGGAGTGTGTCACCTTGAGAGATAAAATTGAAGAGTTGATCAGGGTCGGTCAGGTAAGACGGTATGTTAAAGCCCCCAGCAATGTCGCAACACAGGAGCGCCGTCGGAGTCCCTTAAAAAGGGACGATCGTAGTAGAAGGCGCCGACTGCCGCATGGGGATGATTGGTCGAGGTATGAGAGGAGACGTAACAGGAGCCGTAGCCGAAGCCAACATCGTCCAATTAGAGGGCGAATAAATACCATATCGGGCGGTTTTGCCGGAGGAGGACCATCATCTTCGGCCAGGAAATGACATATCAGGGCATTACGGTCGGTCAATAGTGTGCGAACGGTCAGGAAATCTATGCCGCCGATCACCTTCACGGATGAAGATTTTCACGCGCTGGTACTGGAGCAAGACGATCCCATGGTAATCACGGCCGAGATTGCCCGGTACGAGGTGGGCAAGGTCTTGATAGACCAGGGAAGTTCCGCCAATATTCTTTACTGGAAGACTTTTCAACAAATGGACTTCTCCGACGACCTAATTATGCCTTTCCAGGAGTAGATAGTAGGTTTCGCCGGAGAGCGAGTGGACACGCGTGGACATGTTGAACTACGCCCTGGTTGGGCATGGGCCGTGAGGGCGACGAAAAGAAAATCCGGTAGTTGCTAGTTGACGCGAACATGTCTTATAATGTATTGATAGGGCGACCTTGCCTGAATGCATTTGGCGCGATCGTATCAACTCCACACCTTACCCTGAAGTACCCGACCGGTCACAACATCAAACACATCCCTCGAGAGGAAAATGCCCGAGCGGATCTACTTTCAAAGCTCCACTACGGAAGGGAACGAGGACGGTGGACGACTAATATCCAGCAGGTGTTGCTTGAACCATCGGTGGAGTGTCTGCCGGTGAACGACACGGCGGCGCCGGACTAGCGGAAAGAGATAAAAAGATTGATGAAGGAACAAGATGAAAGCCAAAATATCAAACCGGTTGATGCCCGACTGATCGCCCGATATGTTTTCATCGGAGAAGACTTGTACCGCAGGGGCTTTTCTATGCCTTTGCTCAAGTGTATAGGTCCGGAGGAAGCATCTTACGTTACGAACGAGTTGCACAATGGGGTCTGTGGCTTCCATACCGGCCGGAGAGCTTTGAAAGCCCGGGCCCTTCGAGCGGGCTACTTTTGGCCCACTATGGAGGAAGATGCCAAGACATTCGTACAAAGATGCAAAACCTGCCAGGCACATGCTAATGTCTTGCATGCCCGCCAAACAAGTTGCATACCCTGGTTTCCTCATGGCCTTTCACAAAATGGGGGATGGATATAGTAAGGCCGTTCCCGGCCGCGAGAGCGCAGAAGAGGTTTATCTTGGTCGCGATAGACTATTTCACAAAGTAGGTGGAGGCCGAGGCCCTCGCCACGATAACGTCCCACCAAGTGCAGAGTTTCTTTTGGAAAATAATTTGCAGGTTCGGCCTCCCCCGAACATTGGTGACTGACAATGGCCGACAGTTCGTTGACAAAAAATTGAAGGCTTTTTACCAAGGATTGGGAATTAAGCACGTCACAAGTTCCGTAGAGCATCCCCAAACGAACGGGCAAGCGGAGGCTGCCAACAAAGCGATTGTGGCGGAATTAAAAAAGTGGCTAGGAGATAAAAAGGGGGCATGGGTAGATGAACTTCCAGAAGTCCTTTGGGCTTACCGTTGCACACCGCACGACTCAACTGGAGAGTCCTCTTTCAACTTAACGTATGGGATAGATGCCATGCTACCGGTAGAATGGGGAGAACCCTCGCTGAGACGACGAGTAAAGGACTTACAAATCAAAGACGGGGAAATAAGGGTTGAGTTGGATACATTGCACGAAAGGAGAGATCTGGTCGTCCTCCGTGCCGAGGCATGTAGAAGGATGGTAGAGAGAAAGTACAATACAAAGGTTCAGCCTCGATCTTTTCAGGAGGGCAATCTGGTTTGGAGAAGAACCGGCGATGCAAGAAATGATCCAACCCATGGAAAACTTGCTGCAAAATGGGATGGCCCGTTCAAGATAGTCAAAGACCTGCAAAATGGTCGGTTAAGGTAAAAGAGGTCAGTAACCAGCGAAGCTTAATTAGGTTAATTATCTGATTAAGGTGATTGGGCTGAGATTGGGCCCTGATTAGGGTCACCCTAATCCTAGGCCCACAACCATCACTATAAATAGAGAACAGGGGTACCAGGTAAGTAGGATCATTTATTGCGCATTTATTCTGAGTTCAGATAACTGACCGGACTCTTGAACAAACTTAAGCATCGGAGTGCCTTTGGCAGGTACCCTCCTGGGCGGACATTGAACGGACAAACTACAGTAAGACTAGACATTGGGAGATAGCGATTAGAAGACACCGGTAGTAGCGGACGGCCTAAGAAGAAGAAATTGTGTAGGGTTAGTTTGACTCGACCTCACACTGGAATATATATATATATATATATATATATATATATATATATATTAGTAAATTAAATTTAAAAAATACAATTTTTCCATAACTAAGCTGGATTTGTGTTGACTCACTGGCAAGCGTACCACATCGTTCCAAGTAATATAATCGGTATAACCCGATATCGTTCTTCCCAAGAGACTCGAAAGGCCTTATCGTTCGTGTGAACTAAAATCGTAGGACTTGCAGAGAGAAATATTGATTGTGTGGAATGCAAAGACAGAAAATAAACATCCAATGTGTTGATTCAGTTGACAATAAAGACTATGAGTGAATGAAGTTGTTGGGGGTTCACAATTTCATCTTATCCGCCCTCTCTTATCTACTCCTCTTGTTTAAATTGCCTTGTTATCTAATTGTTATGCAAACTTTCTTGGCCTACCCTTAGCCCGATCCCACGGCGAAAAGAGCCTATTACTAATTACCGGCTTGCTATCCCTAGCCTCCCCTAGTAACTAGCAATGCATTACTGAACAGAAGCAAAAACAATTGATCGTCCTACCTCCCTATCCCTAGGTGATATTTCATTAATCAAGGATTTCTCACCAGTTCATGACATTACTATACGTTCCCGTATCAATAGAGACAAACAACAGTTATCGAATGAGTTAAATGATAAAAGCCTTAAGCGCAGATGAGAACCCAACAATCGATAATCAAAGCATATGAAAATCATATAAATAAATAGGAGTTTCAATAAAAGAGAGTTTCAAAAGATTACATTGTTTCCCCCAACAACAAAAGGGTTTAGTTCACCATTGTCATGGTGAACCAAGATGAAAATAATGGAAGAATGGAAGAGCAAACCCTAGATAGGATGAAAAGGAGCCTAAGCATGCAAGAGATCTTCTCCAGAGAATGGAAATTAGGTCTGGCCGCCCTCTTCTGTCAAAAGAATGAGAATGAAATTGCAACAGGACTATTTATAGCTGAGGAGAGTCACAGAAAACAGGCCCAAGCCCAGTAGACAACCGACAGGCGTCATGTTAACAGGATGGCAAGTGTACCATATCGTTTCAAGTAATAAAAATTGTAAAACCCATTATTGTTCTTCCCATGAGACTCGAACGACCTTATCGTTCGTATGAATCAAAATCGTAAGACTTGTGAAAGAAAAATTAATTGTTGTGGTGAATGAAAAGACAGAAAATAAACATGCAATGAGTGATTTAGTTGACGAGAAAAAAGTATAAATAAATGGAGTTGTTGGGGGTTTACAATTTCATCTAATGCTCTCTCTCTTATTTACTCCTCTTGTTTAAATTTCTTTATCATCTAATTGTATGCAAACTTTCTTGGCCTCCCCTTAACCCGATCCCTCAGCGAAAAGGCCTATTACTAATTACCGGCTTGCTATCCCTAGCCTCCCCTAGCAACTAGCAACGCATTACAAACAGAAGCAAATACAATTGGTCGTCCTACCCCCCTATCCCTAGGTGGTATTGCTTAACCAAGGAAATTCTCACCAGTTCGTGACATTACTGTACGTCCCCGTATCAATAAAGGCAAATATCAGTTACCGAATGAGTTAAAACGCATATAAGAATCCAACAATTGATAATAAACGCATATGAATATCATTTAATTCAAACAAGAGTTTCAATAAAAGAGAGTATCAAAAGATTACATTGTTCCCCCAACAACAAAAGGGTTTAGTTCACCATTGTCACGGTGAACCAAGATGAAAATAATGGAAGATATGGAAAGCAAACCCTAGAAAATTTGAAAAGGAGCCTAAGCATCCAAGAGATCCTCTCCAGAGAGTGAAAAGTAGGTCTGGCCGCCCGTCTCTGTCAAAAGAATGAGAATAAAATCGCATTAGCGCTATTTATAGCTGAAGAGCGCAACAGAAAACAGGCTCGAGCCCAACAGGCAACCGCCCGGCGTCACACTTATGTCGCCCGGTGGTTTGCCTCTTATTGCGCTACCGCCCGGCGTCAGGGGTCCACCGCCCAGCGGTTTGCCTCTTATCGCAAAATTGCCAGGTGTCGCTGCCTTGGTGCCAACTCCACGCATTTGGCCCCCCAGCGGTGCAATTATGCCGCTGGGCGGTTTCTAGACTCTTCTTTTCTTGATTTTCTTCCTCTATCTTGAGTCTAAGGCCTTTATTTTCACCTCCATTCTTGACTTCCATCAAAATTGCTGCAAAACAATGCAAACCAAGCATAATATCGTTAAAAACAGCTTTTGACTCTCTACTGACTCATTTATTGAGTTTTGTTTGATTTCAAGCTCATTCTAAGCAGTAAAGGGAGTAATTTGGTCTAAAATAGCACATGAAAATAACGGTTTTTCAACCGTTATCACGTCACACTTATGCTGCCAAGCGGTTTGCCTCTTATCGTAAAACTGCCAGGTGTCCACACCAGGGTGCTACTCCTCGCATTTGACCGCCCAGCGGTGCATTTTTGCCGCTGGGCGGTTCCTAGACTCTTCTTTTCTTGGTTTTCTTACTCTGTCCTGAGCCTAAGACCTTCATCTCCAACTCCATTCTTCACTTCCATCAAAGTTGCTACAAAACAATGCTAAACAAGCATAATATCGCTAAAAGCAGCTTTTGACTCTCGACTGACTCATTTATTGAGTTTTGTTTGATTCCAAGCTCATTCTAAGCAATAAAGGGAGTGATTTGGTCTAAAATAACATATGAAAATAACGTTTTTTCAACCGTTATCGCAACAACAAACTTAGAAATTTGCTTGTCCTTAAGCGACCAAAACAAAACTAAACTAAAAACAAAACAAAACTTGGCTTTCTACTATTTCATCCAATGGTTCAGCATTCCTAAAGTACATTATGAGAACTACTCAATTTCGGATAGTCAGTGATAATTACATCAAGATGCATGCATGCTTTCAATTCAGTTATCTCAGACATTCCTCAACAGATGTTACATATTATGAATGACCAATCCACTAAGCAAAGATGCAATCATGAAATTTAGAAATTCCCACCAAGCAAGTGTTTCACTCAATCACTCAAGTGTTTAGGGTGGCACTCCAACTCTTGATTATTCACAAGTCACATGAAATAAAATTGCCGTTCATCTCAAACAATCAAAATCATTACATGCAGATGCCATCAAAAGGACTTTTCCAAGGCTTGTAATGAGGTTCGGCTATCAAGAAAAAATGGTTTTTCTGGATCACAAAATCTTTGAATCAAGAGAGCTCATTTATCATTCAAGGTTCAAGTTTAACTCTCTTTCTTAACCAATCTCACTTGTCCCCAACTTCTTCCCTTTTTCTTTTAGTTTTACATTGAGCTCATCTTTCATGATTTTTCTTTTTCTCATGCATTTTTCATTTTCAACACTTGAGCTCAATGCTTTTCTTTTTTCCATTCAAACTTTCCCCACAACCCCAAACTTGAACCTTGAATGTACTTACAATCATTAACCCAATTCAAAGTAAATAGTTTATGCACAAGGGTTTTCATTCTGTTTAGGGCCAAGGTTCAAAAAGGGTAAAAAAATTCAAGCACTTTGGGTAAAAATTTGGCTAAGTAAGGGCTTCCAAAAATGGCTTTGATCATATTACATATACATGCAATTCAACCAATCATCAAGACTTAGGCAATATCATTCATGTTTTCTTGTGAATAAGTTCATATAGCAATAAAACTCTGGAGCTCAATGCCTCACACAACATGCTTTCTCACACACATTCATTCATACACCCTGCTTAGCATCATAACCACAATCATAATTCATCACACATCTGTTTCACCAAATATCCACATGCAACACAACTTGATAATCATTCACATCAAATCATCATCAAATAGACTCCTCATGCAAAGTATTCAGTCAAACATCTTCAGAAAAGTATTCAAGCGAAGCATAACACTGAAAATAAAATTCCACCTATTCTAAGAATTTAAAATGTAAAAGTGAAAGAGAGAATCTAGGTTGCCTCCTAGTAGCGCTTGTTTAACATCACAAACCTGACCCAAACCTGTTTAGCACTTGCCAGTAAGTGCAAATCCTTCCAACACCCATCAGTAGGTGTGCCTTCCTGGTATCCTTCACTGGATACAAAATTTAGCATCCCTCAGTAGATGCTATCCCCAAAATTGTTCAAAAATTCAAAATTTACATGTTCAACAAAAATAAAATAATAAATAAAAATAAATTGTTTTTAAAATACAAAATGTGCTCTCCAACAAATCAACTCTTCTTCTTCACATTCAAGGTTCGAGTTTGGGGTTGTGGGGAAAGTTTGAATGGAAAAAAGAAAGGCATTGAGCTCAAGTGTTGAAAATGAAAAATACATGAGAAAAAGAAAATCATGAAAGATGAGCTCAATGTAAAAATAAAAGAAAAAGGGAAGAAGTTTGGGACAAGTGAGATTGGTTAAGAAAGAGAGTTGAACTTGAACCTTGAATGATAAATGAGCTCTCTTGATTCAAAGATTTGCTGATCCAGAAAAACCAATTTTTCTTGATAGCCCAGCCTCATTACAAGCCTTGGAAAAGTCCTTTTGATGGCATTTGCATGTAATGATTTTGTTTGTTTGAGATGAACGACAATTTTATTTCATGTGACTTGTGAATGATAAAGAGTTGGAGTGCCACCCTAAACACTTGAGTGATTGAGTGAAACACTTGCTTGGTGAGAATTTCTAAATTTCATGTTTGCATATTTGCTTAGTGGATTGGTCATTCATAATATGTAACATCTGTTGAGGAATGTGTGAGATAACTGAATTGAAAGCATGCATGTATCTTGATTTGATTATCATTGACGATCTGAAATTGAGTAGTTCTCATCATGTACTTTAGGAATGTTGAACCATTGGATGAAATTGTAGAAAGCCAAGTTTTGTTTTGTTTATAGTTTTGTTTTCTTTTCTTTGCTTGAGGACAAACAAAGTTCTAAGTTTGGGGTTGTGATAACGGTTGAAAAACCATTATTTTCATATGTTATTTTAGACCAAATTACTCCCTCTACTGCTTAGAATGAGCTTGGAATCAAACAAAACTCAATAAATGAGTCAGTCGAGAGTCAAAAGCTATTTTTAGCGATATTATGCTTGTTTTGCATTATTTTGTAGCAATTTTGATGGAAGTGAAGAATGGAGTTGAAGATGAAGGTCTTAGACTCAAGACAGAGGAAGAAAACTAAGAAAAGAAGAGTCTAGGAACCGCCCAACAGCTGAAATACACCGTTGGGCGGCCAAATGCGAGGAGTTGGCACCCTAGCATGGACGCCTTGCGGATTTACAATTAGAGGCAAACTGCCGGGCGGTGGACCCCTGGCGCCGTGCGGTTGAACGATTAGAGGAAAACCACCGGGCGGCATAAGTGTGACGCCGAGCGGTTGCCTGCTGGGGTTGGGCCTGTTTTCTGTGACGCTCCTCAGCTATAAATAGCCCTATTGCGATTTCCTTTTGATTCTTTTGACAGAAGAGGGCGGCCAGACCTACTTTTCACTATCTGAAGAAGATCTCTTGGATGCTTAGGCTCCTTTTCATCCCATCTAGGGTTTGCTATTCCATTCTTCCATTATTTTCATCTAGGTTCACCATGACAATTGTGAACTAAACCCTTATGTTGTTGGGGGAAACAATGTAGTCTTTTGAAACTCTCTTTTATTGAAACTTTTGTTTATTTATATGATTGTCATATGCTTTGATTATCAATTGTTGGGTTCTCATCTGTTCTTAAAGCTTTTATCGTTTATCTCATTCGATAACTGTTGTTTGTCTCTATTGATACGAGAACGTACAGTAATGTCATGAACTGGTGAGAAATTCCTTGATTAATGAAATACCACCTAGGGATAGGGAGGTAGGACGATCAATTGTTTTTTCTTCTGTTCGGTAATGCATTGCTAGTTACTAGGGGAGGCTGATAACGGTTGAAAAACCGTTATTTTCATATGTTATTTTGGACTAAATTACACCCTTTACTCCTCTTGTTTAAATTGCTTTATTATCTAATTGTTATGCAAACTTTCTTGGCCTCTCCTTAACCCGATCCCTCGGCAAAAAGAGCCTATTACTAATTACCGGCTTGCTATCCCTAGCCTCCCCTAGTAACTAGCAACACATTACAAACAGAAGCAAAAACAATTGGTCGTCCTAGCCCCCTATCCCTAGGTGGTATTGCTTAACCAAGGAATTACTCACCAGTTCGTGACATTACTGTACATCCCCGTATCAATAAAGGCAAATAACAGTTACCGAATGAGTTAAACGATAAAAGCTTTAAGCACATATGAGAACCCAACAATTGATAATAAACGCATATGAAAATCATATAATTCAAACAAGATTACATTGTTCCCCCAACAACAAAAGGGTTTAGTTCACCATTGTCATGGTGAACCAAGATGAAAATAATGGAAGATATGGAAAGCAAACCCTAGAAAAGATGAAAAGGAGCCTAAGCATCCAAGAGATCCTCTCCAGAGAGTGAAAAGTAGGTTTGGCCGCCCTCCTCTATCAAAAAAATGAATTCGAAATCGCACTAGGGCTATTTATAGCTGAAGAGCGCAACAGAAAACAGGCCCGAGCCCAACAGGCAACCGCCCGGCGTCACACTTATGTCGCCCGGCGTTAGGGGTCCACCGCCTGGCGGTTTGCCTCTGACCGCAAAACCGCCAGGCATCGCTGCCTTGGTACAAACTCCTCGCATTTGGCCGCCCAGCGGTGCAATTCTGCCGTTGGGCTGATTCTAGACTCTTATTTTCTTGATTTTCTTCCTCTATCTTGAGTCTAAGGCCTTCCTCTTCATCTCTATTCTTCCCTTCCATCAAAATTGCTGCAAAACAATGCAAAGCAAGCATAATATCGCTAAAAACTGCTTTTGACTCTCGACTGACTCATTTATTGAGTTTTGTTTGATTTCAAGCTCATTCTAAGCAGTAAAGGGAGTAATTTGGTTTAAAATAGCACATGAAAATAACGGTTTTTCAACCGTTATCACAACCCCAAACTTAGAAATTTGCTTGTCGTCAAGCAAAACAAAACAAAACTAAAGATAAAACAAAACTTGGCTTTCTACACTTTCATCCAATGATTCAACCTTGCTAAAGTACATGATGAGAACTATTCAATATCAGATCTTCAGTGATGATCAAATCAAGATGCATGCTTTTAGTTCAGTTATCTTACACATTCCTCAACAGATGTTACATATTATGAATGATCAATCCACTAAGCACATATGCAATCATGAAACTTAGAAGTTCTCACCAAGCAAGTGTTTCACTCAATCACTCAAGTGTTTAGGGTAGCACTCCAACTCTCAATCATTCACAAGTCACATGAAATAAAATTGCCCTTCATTTCAAACAATCAAAATCATCACATGCAAATGCAATCAGAAGGACTTTTCCAAGGCTTGTAATGAGGCTGGGCTATCAAGAAAAATTGGTTTTTCTGGATCACAAAATCTTTGAATCAAGAGAGCTCATTCATCATTCAAGGTTAAAGTTTAACTCTCTTTTTCAACCAATCTCATTTCTCCCCAACTTCTTCCCTTTTTCTTTTATTTTTACATTGAGCTCATCTTTCATGATTTTTCCTCTTTCTCGTGTATTTTTCTTTTTTCAACACTTGAGCTCAATGCCTTTCTTTTTGCAATTCAAACTTTCCCCATAACCCCAAACTTGAACCTTGAATATAATTACAGTCATTAACCCAATTCAAAGTAAATAATTTCAGCACAAGGGTTTTCATTCTGTTTAGGGCCAAGGTTAAAAAAGGGTATAAGATTTCAAGCACTTTGGGTAAAATTTGGCTAAGTAAGGGCTTTCAAAAATGGCCTTGATCATATGACATGTACATGCAATTCAATCAATCATCAAGATTTAGGCAATATCATGCATGCTTTCCTATGAATAATTTCATACAACAATAAAACTCTGGAGCTCAAAACCTCACACAACATGCTTTCTCACACACATTCATTCATACACCCTGCTTAGCATCAAGACCACAATCATAATTCATCACACATATGTTTCACATGATATCAACATGCAATACAACTCAATAATCATTCACATCAGATCATCATTAAACAGACTCCTCATGCAATTCATTCAGTCAAAACATCATCAGAAAGGCCTTTAAGCCAAGCAGACACACTAAAATTAAAATTCAACCTATTCTAAAATTTAAAGTGCAAGAGTAAAGAAGAAAATATAGGTTGCCTTCTAGTAGCGCTTGTTTAACGTCGCGAGCCTGACCCAAACTTGTTTAGCATTTGTCAGTAAATGCCAACCTTCCAACACCCTTCAGTAGGTGTACCTTCCAGGTATCCTTCAGTAGATACCAAAAGTTAGCATCCCTCAGTAGATGCTACCCAAAAATTGTTCACAAATATTCCAAAAATAAACAAGTTCAACAAAAGATAAAATAAAAATGTCTTAAAATACAAAATGTGCTATTCAGCAATCAACTCTTCTTCTTCACACTGGAATCTTCATCATCCCACCATCTCAGCTTTCGTCTGTCTACTTGGCGAACGGTAGTGGAATATCGACTTCTAATTTCCACCATTCCTTTTTCTTTCAGCTCCTTTACTAACCATTCCTTTTTCTTAAATCTCACCTTACTCCCTGGTTGGAGTGGATCTTCTTTTGATTTTGGGTGAATGGTTCTTCTCCCTTTATCCTCAGGTACGTACAGAACGTAACAACTGTTAGAATAATCAGTACCTGCTATGCTCTCTTCTTGTTCTTCGCCCATATCTGGCTTCTCAAATCTGTCTCTTTTTACTGTTTTGATCTCATCCCCTTCACGGCCAGTATAGAGAAATAGATAATTCAAATCCCTCATCATTATCCTTCCCTCATGAACATCAATAAGCATCTTTGATGTTGCCATGAAGGGTCGCCCCAAAATCACAGGGTACTCTTCCTCAGTTTTCACATCCATGACAATGAAATCTGCTAAGAACTCAAGCCAATCTGCTCGCACAACAACATTTTCCACCATTCC
Organism: Vigna mungo; assembly: GCA_036885675.1. Taxonomy (NCBI): domain Eukaryota; kingdom Viridiplantae; phylum Streptophyta; class Magnoliopsida; order Fabales; family Fabaceae; genus Vigna; species Vigna mungo. The sequence goes on from CP144691.1 coordinate 36,939,722, forward strand.
CACTGGCACTTTTGTAGAACCATCTGCCATTGCTATAGTCAAGTCAGATGGTTTCAACACAAGCCCACTGATTTCCTTCAAAAGTTTCGTGGGTATTAAATTCATACTAGATCCCGAATCTATCATAGCTTCCACATCTAAATCATTCAGAGTACATGACAATGTTAAGCACCCCGAATCTTTAACCTTAGGAGGATAATTACTCTTTTGTGGTTGAAAAACAAGATCTTCTTCTTCATCAGTCAGCTCAACTTTATCATCAAGGTTGATTTTAATTCTTTCTGAATAGGGAGGGAGCTGCTGATTTCCTAAAGGTACCACAGTCATTCAGTTGAAAATTTCTCTAAATCCCCCATTATGATTGCTTCTAGTTCCTATTTCCTCTTTTCCTCCACCAACCTCTTCTTCATTATAATTTACATCTTCTTCATCTTCACTGCTCATGGGTTCAAAGAATTCAACCATCAGCATTTCTTCCTCTTCACTATCCACCAAATGGAATGGTTCACTGTCTGCTTCCCAACCATCCTGGCTCGTAATAACTTTGCATTCTCTCTTAGGGTTAACCTCGGTGTTGGCTCTAAACTGGTTTTTCTCCGTAATTTCTATTCTTGTTGCCAGCGGCCCAATCTGTGACTCCAGTGATTTAAAACTGGCCTGAGTGCTATTCAACTGCTGCTCATATTTTTTGAAGAAGTCATCAAATTGGTTACTTAAGGTCCTGACAGACTCAGTCAAATTACTCACTTGCTGCCACAGAGGTGACGGTTGCTGCTGCCGCAAGCTTCCTACTTGCCCAGAAGAAGTATTCTGATTCTGTCCAATGCTGGGGTGGTTCTTCCAACCTTGGCTAGAATTGCCTTGGTTAAAATTACCCTGCTTAAACGGGAATTGATTCCCCATGTAGTTGACATCCTGCTGCATTTCTTCAGGAAAAGCACATTGACCATTGATGTGGTCACCACCGCATAAGTCACAAAGTTGTTGAGTCTGAGAAATATTTCTTAACCCTGTTGGAAGTTCAGAAAGGACCTTTGTCAGCTTGTCCAATTTTTGGTTAAGAAGATGATTCTGCGCAGCCATTGCATCATTAGCAGGAAGATGCAATATTCCTCCTTTCTGTGTGCCTCTCTCACTTTAGGAAACTTCATTCAGGGCCATCTCCTCAATCAAATCATAGGCTTCGTCTTCAGTCTTCCTATTAATACTGCCTCCAGCCGAGGCATCCAATATCATTTTAGACTGAGTATTTAGCCCTCCAAGAAAAGCGAGCAAATAAGAAGTCTTGTCAAATCCGTGGACTGAAGTTTTTCTCAACAGGCCTTTAAATAATTCCCAGGCCTGTCTGAGAGTTTCCTCCATCCCTTGCTTGAATGAGGAGATTTCGAGCTTCCCTTGATGAATCTTGGTTTGCGGAAAAAATCTAGTTACGAACTGTCTCGCCAAAGCATCCCAATTTCTGAACGTCCCTTCAGCAAATGAGTGCAACCAATCTTTGGCACTTCCTCCCAAAGAAAAAGGGAATAGGCTAAGTCTGACCCTCTAATATGAGACTCCGGCCATCTTAATAGTATTGCAGATTTCGCCAAAGATATTCAAATGTTTGTAGGGATTCTCATTTGACAATCCGTTGAACTGGTTGCTTTGAACTAATTGGATGAGCGTCGGGCTCATCACCAAATTTGTGGTATTGTCAGCAGGAATGGCAATGCTGTTGAAATTCAAAGGACTCACAGTGTTTGCTGAGTCCCCTAGTGTGCGTCTTGGAGGAGGTTGGTCCGCCATCTCCTCTCTACCTTGTGCAGAAGATTCTAGTGAAGATTGCAAGATTGTTACAGGAGAAGGAAAGTTTTCACGTGCAGAATGTATAACTTTCCTCCCTCTCCTGTCTGGTAATCCCTCAAGAAGAGGTTGCTGATCTTTCCTGCTTCTAGTGTGTATCCCTTCCTGCATACACAAGAAAAGTACCCCTAAAAGCACTTTTACAGAAAAATAAAATAAAACACAATAAAATTAAAAGTATAGACAAATAATTACAAACAAGTCAAATTCAGTCAATTCACACTACTAAATAAGTCAAACCTCGAGTCCCCGGCAACGGCGCCAAAAACTTGTTAGCGGAATGGCAAGTGTACCATATCGTTTCAAGTAATAAAAATGGTAAAACCCATTATCGTTCTTCCCATTAGACTCGAAAGGCCTTATCGTTCGTATGAATCAAAATCGTAAGACTTGTGAAAGAAAAATTAATTGTTGTGGTGAATGCAAAGACAGAAAAATAAACATGCAATGAGTGATTCAATTGACGAGAAAAGAGTATGAAAAAATGGAGTTGTTGGGGGTTTACAATTTCATCTAATCCGCTCTCTCTTATTTACCCCTCTTGTTTAAATAGCCTTATTATCTAATTACATGCAAACTTTCTTGGCCTCCCCTTAACCTGATCCCTCGGCGAAAAGGTCCTATTACTAATTACCGGCTTGTTATCCCTAGCCTCCCCTAGAAACTAGCAACGCATTACAAACATAAGAAAATACAATTGGTCGTCCTACCCCCCTATCCCTAGGTGGTATTGCTTAACCAAGGAAATTCTCACCGTTTCGTGACATTACTGTACGTCCCCATATCAATAAAGGCAAATATTAGTTACCGAATGAGTTAAACGATAAAAGCTTTAAGCATAGTATGAGAATCCAACAATTGATAATAAACACATATGAAAATCATATAATTCAAACAAGAGTTTCAATAAAAGAGAGTATCAAAAGATTACATTGTTCCCCCAACAACAAAAGGGTTTAGTTCACCATTGTCATGGCGAACCAAGATGAAAATAATGGAAGATATGGAAAGCAAACCCTAGAAAAGATGAAAAGGAGCCTAAGCATCCAAGAGATCCTCTCCAGAGAGTGAAACGTAGGTCTGACCGCCCTCCTCTATCAAAAGAATGAATTGGAAATCGCACTAGGGCTATTTATAGCTGAAGAGCGCAATAGAAAACAGGTCCGAGCCCAACACGCAACCGCCCGGCGTCACACTTATGCCGCTCGGCGGCATGTAAAGAACAGAGATAATATCAGAATATTAATGATTTAAGCAGACAGTAAGGATAGAATCAAATTCCAGAATTGGAATTATTAACCCATTTAGGCGCATTCGAATGCTTTAAATCATCAGCCGAATGCATTGCTTTTCCAAATGTTGAATTCCAATTGTAGATGTCCAAAGCAATGTCCTTCCAGCTAAACCTTTCAACAACCTTTTCTAGATCAAGCATAGTGGTTAAGTAAGATTTAAATCATATCAAAACATAAGTCAATCTGTATGAATGCATGACAGTTTACGCATAGTTGACTTCAAAACAGAACATAGTCGATTTGATTATTTTACACTACTATCATTGAGGATTCCAAGTTCATTTCGAATTGTAAAAAATCTTTCTTTGTTTAGAGGTTTTGTAGAGATGTTAGCCCACTGATGTAATGTATCAACATACTCAATTTTGATTTCACCCTTGTTTATATGATCTCTAATGAAATGATGTCTTATTTCAATATGCTTAGTTTTCCAGTGTAAGATAGGATTCTTGGTTAGATTTATAGCATTAGTACTGTCACATTTCAAGGGAATGCTTTCTATCTTAATGCCATAGTCCTCTAACTGACTCTTTATCCAAAGAGACTATGCACAACAACTTCCAGTTGCTATGTACTCAACTTCTGTGGTAGATAAAGCCACACATGCTTGTTTCTTTTAATGCCAAGAAATCAATGATGATCCAAGTAAGTGACAAGTGCCACTAGTGCTTTTTTTGTCTTGTTTACAACCTCCAAAATCAGAATCACTATAACCATTTAGAAAAAGATTTGAGCCATTTGGATACCACAGTCCAAGACTTTTAGTACCTTTGAGGTATTTTAAAATTCTTTTAGCAGCTGTAAGATGTGATTCTTTAGGAGCAAATTGAAATCTAGCACAGAGACAAACACTATGCATAATGTCAGGCCTACTGGCAGTAAGATAAAGTAGTGATCCAATCATACCTCGATACATTCTTTGATCAACACTTTTTCCAGCTTCATCTAGATCCAAGTAACAATTAGTTGCCATTGGAGTAGCAGCACCTTTGCAGTCTAGCATCTTGAATCTTTTTAGTAGATCATTGCAGTATTTGGATTGATGAATGAATATGCCATCTTTTGCTTGCTTCACTTGTAGACCTAGGAAGTATGTTAACTCTCCCATCATAGACATTTCATTCCTGCATGACTTTAGAAAATTCTTTGCACAACATAGGGTTAATGGAACCAAAAATAATGTCATAAACATGATTTGCACATACAGTTTATCCCTATTTGAGCTTTTTATGAAAAGGGTGGAATCAACTTTTCCTCTTGAGTATCCTTTCTTTATAAGAAATTCACTTAACCTTTCATACCATGATCTTGGTGCTTGCTTTAATCTATATAAGGCTTTCTTCAGTTTGTAAACATAATCAAGGTATTCGAAGTCTTCAAATCCAGGTGGCTGCTCAACGTGTACTTCTTCCTTGATGTATCCATTCAGAAGGGCACTCTTAACATCCATTTGATATGGCTTGAATTTCATTGTGGATGCAATAGCCAAAAGTATTTTGATTACTTCTAATCTGGCTACAGGAGTATATGTCTCGTCATAGTTGATTCCTTCTTCTTGACAGTAGCCTTTTGGTACTAACCTTGCTTTGTTCTTTATAGGTTTAATACCTATTTTGGTCTCTCTTTTTGGGAGGTTTGTTCAAAGTGGTCCTCCCTTTTTTAAAAAGTTCAATAAGGTCGTACTTTTTGCAAAAACTGTGCAAGTTAGTCCTTTTTGCTAACGGCGTTAATTCTGCTAACGGCAGAACTGCTAGCTGGCAAATATTTGATGACTTGTACAAATAAAATTCGTTTTAGTCCTCATATTGGTTTAAAAATGTTTAATGTGGTCCTCATATTGGGTTAAAAATGTTTATTCTGGTCCCCTTTTACTAAAAAGGAAAATCATCCTTAGAGACAGTAAGCAGCTTCACAAATTTGTCAATGGATGCTCTTATGGAAAGTTTTGTTGTTTTCTAAGAAAACAGCAGCTAAAAGTTCACGTGTTACAATCCAAACTGATGCGTTCTTTTTTCACATCTCCATACTTACTAATATAACACGTGAAACTACACTGATAAGCTGCAAATTATTGTGATTATACTTTCCCAAAAGGTTAGCGCATGAATTACTAGATTACGTGTGAAATCTTTAACATGTATTAAAACGGGACCACAATAAACATTTTTAAACCAACGAGGACCACAATGAACATTTTTAAACCAATATGAGGACTAAAACGAATTTTATTTGTACAAGTCATCAAATATTTGCCAGCTGGCAGTTCTGCCGTTAACAGAATTAACGCCGTTAGCAAAAAGGACTAACTTGCACAGTTTTTGCAAAAAGTAGGACCTTATTGAACTTTTTAAAAAAGGGAGGACCACTTTGAACAAACCCCCCAAAAAGAGGGACCAAAATAGGTATTAAACCTTCTTTATAATTTCCCCTGAATCATTCATTTTGTTGCAGAAAACCCACTTTGTACCAATAATTTGTAGATCAGGTGTTCTAGGTACTAGTTCCCACACATTATTCCTTGTAACCTGATTTAGCTCCTCTTGCATTGCAATCATCCAATTTTCATCACTTAATGCCTCCTCAATTTTCTTGGGCTCAATTTTGGACACAAAGGCAACGTTTATGCAGTACTGGTTCAGTTGTCTTCTTGTAGATACCCTTCTTGACATGTCACCAATCACATTTCAATTGAGACATTTCTTGGTACTTTCCATGTTTTAATCGACTCAACTTTAGGAGATTCGACTTGCTCAGCCTCATCTTCTTTCTCAGTAACTTCTTTAGGACCTTCTTCATCAACTGTGTTCTCATCTTCTTCAACAGAGTTCCTGACTTGTTTAGAATGACTTGGATTCATGATGAACTCATGAAGTGCAACATGAATAAATTTCTCCGGCAAGAGCGAAACCGCCGGGCGGTGGTGCGATTTAGGGTACACCGTCGGGCGGCAAAGTGTGACGCCGGGCAGTGGTCAACTGGGCTTGGGCCTATTTTTCTGCTGCGCTTCTCACCTATAAATAGCCCTGTTACGAATTCCAATTCATTCTTTTAACAGAGGAGGGCGGCCAGACCTACTTTGCACTCTTTGGAGAGGATCTCTTGGATGCTTAGGCTCCTTTTCATCTTTTCTAGGGTTTTCTTTCCAGATCTTCCATTATTTTCATCTTGGTTCACTATGACTATGGTGAACTAAATCCTTTTTGTTGTTAGGGGAACAATGTAATCTTTTGATACTCTCGTTTATTGAAACTCTTGTTTGAATTATATGATTCTCATATGCGCTTATTATCAATTGTTGGATTCTCATACTATGCTTAATGCCTTTATCGTTTAACTCATTCGGTAATTGATTTTTGACTTTATTGATACGGGGACGTACAGTAATGGCACGAAATGGTGAGAATTTCGTTGGTTAAGCAATACCACCTAGGCATAGGGGAGTAGGACGACTAATTGTATTTGCTTCCGTTTGTAATGTGGTGCTTGTTGTTAGGGGAGGCTAGGGATAGCAAGCCGATAATTAGTAATAGGCCCTTTTCACCGAGGGATCGGGTTAAAAGGAGGCCAAGAAAGTTTGCATGCAATTAGATAATAACGCTATTTAAACAAGAGGAGTAAATAAGAGAGAGAGGATTAGATGAAATTGTAAACCCCCAACAACTCCATTCATCCATTGCCTAAAGCTTGTCAATTGAATCACACATTGCATATTTATTTTCTGTCATTTCATCCACCACAATTATTGAATTTTTCTCCGCAAGTCTTACGATTTCGATTCACGTGAACAATAAGGCCTTTCTAGCTCATGGGAAGAACGATAATGGGTTATACCATTTTTATTACTTGATACGATATGGTACACTTGTCATTCCGCTAACAAGTTTTTGATGCCGCTGCCGGGGACTCGAGGTTTGACTTATTTAGTAGTGTGAATTAATTGAATTTGACTTGATTTTATGTTTATTTTTGTTTTTGTTCTAATAAAATTTTTCTAGGGTTTTGTGCCTAATTTTTGCAGAATGCAGTTTGAACCAGAATTTGATTATATGGGCACTCAATCCTACCAAAATAATTTCAATCACTGGTGGGAACCTCACTCATACATGGATCCAAATGAAAAAGAGAGACAATCCTCTTTAAGAAAAGAAACGTTGTGGGAAGCTAAACAACGTTTACAGGATGAACAAATCTCTTGTGCATTAAGGTCTTTGGGCATTATTGGGGTTAATACTGAAGTGGACCCCAGAGAAGAATGTCAAGCCACTATCTTTGAGGATGATAAGGTTATTGATGAAGAAAAGATAGACGAAGATGAGGTAACAAATGCATTGATTCTCTAGGCATTATTAAGAACAATGCTGCCATTAATCCTAGAGAAGAATGTCAAGCCACTATCTTTGAGGACGACAAGACTATTGATGAAGAGAAGATAAAAGAAGATGAGATAACAAAAGCATTGATATCTCTGGGTATTATTAGGGGTAACACTAAAGTTGACCGTAAAAGGGAAGCGCAAAAGCAGAAATGACGATTGGGTTCATCAGCAAAAAATCTGAGCACAGTAATGATGAAAACTGACGCAACCGCTGCTCACGCCACACACCGTTGGATGATATTAATCTAACGGCTCTCATTCAGCAACCCTGCCACTACCCTTAGAGCGGGAAAATCAAGTAACTCCTTAAAATATGAAACGACAACATCTACACGTTGCATTAAAACCACTTCTAAGTCCTTCGATAACCGATTTCATCTGAACGGTTATCCAAGACTTGGGGGGGATGATGTACGATACGATATTCTTAACGGACGGTTATACCGGCCGGTTACGAACTAACAGGCGAACAATTACACAAAGAAGGCGAATTAGTCATCACACTAGGCCGTAAGCGGGCCAATCCTCGTTATTGCACTCGTAGTCCACCAGTTTAAAGGGCATCTTAAAAATATCGTGGGAAATTTATTAAATATGTTGAAAATTAAATAAATATCTGATTAAAGATACTCATAAAGCTGTTTATGAATAACCAAGTAAGTTTGTTTATATTTTATTTTTTTTTATATTTTATTGGGCTTATAATAGTTCAAGGTTCATGAGACAAATTATAAATAGAGAGCCAAGGACACAAGCCAGGTACGTTCTAATCACGCTTCTCATACTCTTCACTCTCCTCATAATCACATAGCAACTCTGTTCTCAACTCTCTCATAGTGAGAATCACCATACAAAGAAGTGAAATTCTTCCAATATACACGCCTAACTTGAGCATCGGAGTGCCTTTGCAGGTACCTCCCCCTTTCGGCCAAAGCTCGAAGAACGTCGGACGGTCCAAACTAAAGGAGAGCGAATGATTGTTGACTCACTGGCAAGCGTACCAGATCGTTCCAAGTAATATAATCGGTAAAACCTGATATCTTTCTTCCTAAGAGACTCGAAAGGCCTTATCGTTCGTGCGAATTAAAATCATAAGACTTGTAAAGAAAAAATTAATTGTGTGGAATGCAAAAACACAAAATAAACATGCAATGCGTTGATTCAGTTGACGAAAAAGACTATGGATGAGTGGAGTTGTTGGGGGTTTACAATTTCATCTTATCCGCCATCTCTTATCTACTCCTCTTGTTTAAATTGCTTTGTTATCTAATTGTTATGCAAACTTTCTTGGCCTACCCTTAGCCCGATCCGTCGGCGAAAAGAGCCTATTAGTAATTACCGGCTTGTTATCCCTAGCCTCCCCTAGTAACTAGCAATGCATTACCGAACAGAAGCAAAAACAATTAACCGTCCTACCTCCCTATCCCTAGGTGGTATTTCATTAATCAAGGATCATAAAAAGCTTTAAGCGCAAATCAGAACCCAACAATTGATAATCAAAGCATACGACAATCATATAAATAAACAAGAGTTTCAATAAAAGAGAGTTTCAAAAGATTACATTGTTTCCCCCAACAACAAAAGGGTTTAGTTCACCATTGTCATGGTGAACCTAGATGAAAATAATGGAAGAATGGAAGAGCAAACCCTAGATAGGATGAAAAGGAGCCATAGCATCCAAGAGATCTTCTTCAGAGAATGAAAGTTAGGCCTGGCCGCCCTGTTCTGTGAAAACAATGAGAATGAAATCGCAACAGGTCTATTTATAGCTGAGGAGCGTCACAGAAAACAGGCCCAAGCCCAGCAGACAACCGCCCGGCGTCACACTTATGCCTCCCAGCGGTTTGCCTCTAATCGCAAAACCGCCCGGCGGTTTGCCTCTAATCGCAAAACCGCCCGGCGGTTTGCCTCTAGTCGCAAAACCGCCAGGCGTCTACGCTAGGGTGCCAACTCCTCGCATTTGGCCGCCCAGCGGTGTATTTTTGCCACTGGGCGGTTCCTAGACTCTTCTTTTCTTAGTTTTCTTCCTCTGTCTTGAGTCTAAGGCCTTCATCTTCAACTCCATTCTTCACTTCCATCAAAATTGCTACAAAACAATGCAAAACAAGAATAATATCGCTAAAAATAGCTTTTGACTCTAGACCGACTCATTTATTGAGTTTTGTTTGATTCCAAGCTCATTCTAAGCAGTAAAGGGATTAATTTGCTCTAAAATAACATATGAAAATAACGGTTTTTCAACCGTTACCACAACCCCAAACTTAGAACTTTGCTTGTCCTCAAGCAAACAAAACAAAACAAAACTATAAACAAAACAAAACTTGGCTTTCTACAATTTCATCCAATGGTTCAACATTCCTAAAGTACATTATGAGAATTACTCATTTTCAGATCGTAAGTGATAATCAAACCAAGATGCATGCATGCTTTCAATTCAGTTATCTCACACATTCCTCAACAGATGTTACATATTATGAATGACCAATCCACTAAGCAAAGATGCAATCATGAAATTTAGAAATTCTCACCAAGCAAGTGTTTCACTCAATCACTCAAGTGTTTAGGGTGGCACTCCAACTCTTTATCATTCACAAGTCACATGAAATAAAATTGCCGTTCATCTCAAACATTCAAAATAATTACATGCAAATGCCATCAAAAGGACTTTTCCAAGCCTTGTAATGAGGCTGGGCTATCAAGAAAAATTGGTTTTTCTGGATCACAAAATCTTTGAATCAAGAGAGCTCATTTCTCATTCAAGGTTCAAGTTCAACTCTCTTTCTTAACCAATCTCACCTGTTCCCAACTTCTTCCTTTTTTCTTTTATTTTTACATTGAGCTCATCTTTCATAATTTTCTTTTTCTCATGTATTTTTCATTTTTACATGCTCAATGCCTTTCTTTTTGCCATTCAAACTTTCCCCACAACCCCAAACTTGAACCTTGAATGTACTTACAATCATTAACCCAATTCAAAGTAAATAGTTTCAGCACAAGGGTTTTCATTCTGTTTAGGGCCAAGGTTCAAAAAGGGTATAAAATTTCAAGCTCTTTGGGTAAAATTTTGGCTAAGTAAGGGCTTCCAAAAATGGCCTTGATCATATGACATATACATTCAATTCAATCAATCATCAAGACTTAGGCAATATCATTCATGCTTTCCTGTGAATAAATTCATATAACAATAAAACTCTGGAGCTCAATCCCTCACAACAACATGCTTTCTCACACACATTCATTCATACACCCTGCTTAGCATCATAACCACAATCATAATTCATCACACATCTGTTTCAGATGATATCAACATGTAACGCAACTCAATTATCATCCACATCAGGTCATCATCGAATAGGCTCATCATGCAAATTATTCAGTCAAACATCTTCAGAAAAGTATTCAAGCCAAACATACACACTGGAAATAAAAATTCACCCTATTCTAAGAATTAAAAAAACCAAAAGTGAAAGAAAGAAAAATAAAACCCTGTCTATAACATGGACATCCATCAGTAGATGTCCTCACTCATCCCATGTTGTCATCTAGTCCTCCTGGCTCCCATCATCAGCATCCTTAAAATCATCATCATCATCTTCATTGTTGTCCTCCTCCATGCTTGGAGCTTCAGCTGCTCCAGATCTACTCTCATGTGCCTGCTCTGGCCAAGCCACTCTGTTGTTGAACTCATCCATCGTCCACCTATGAGCAGGAGGTGTGTCGTACATGCCTATGATCATCTCAGCAATAACAACCTGTCCTTGGGGTGGAGAGACCTTGAATGTATGCAAAATTCTTATAATTGATGATGGATGAAACCAAAATGCAGTGCTCTCTCAAAAACCCCAAACTTGGATTATGGAATGATGCAAAAGTGATAGAGAATGGATTTTCTAAAATGCAACAATTAAACCCTAAATACAATTCCCACTCACTTTACTCACTTATGCAACAATTAAGCCTTAAATGCAACTAGAACGGAATTAAAACATGCAACAATAATAAATCAATCAACTGGATTGCCTCCCAGGTAGCGTTTGTTTAACGTCACGAGCCTGACCCAAACCTGTTCAACACTCATCAGTGAGTGGAGACATTCCTAGTATCCTTCAGTAGATACAGAGATTAGCATCTCTCAGCATATGCAACCCAAAATTTGTTCAAACAATCAAAGAATTACAAGTTCAAAAATAAACCTAAACTAAAATAAAATAAGAAAATGATTTACAACAGTTGGGATGACCCCAACAAACACCCATCAGTAGGTGCTGCGACCCTTGATATTCTTTTCTTTTTCTTCTTTCTGCTGAATTTCTTTAGAAAATTAAGAACACCAAGCACTTGCTTCCATGTTTCAATCATAGGAACTTTAATCTCCAATTTCTTGAAGATCTCCATATAGCACTTGACTTTCTTTTCCTTCTTATGATCTTTCTTTCGATGAGGAAGGGACTTTTCATATTATCTTTTCTTCTTTCCTCTCTTCCTCTTTTTCTCACTCTTTTCTCTCAACTTTCTCTTTCTCTCTTTTCTTCTTTTCTTTTTTATTTTTGCATATTTGTTTTCTTTTTTCTTTTTTCTCAACTACTTCATTTCCTTCCTCACTCAACCTTTTCTCCTCTATCTTTTTGTAATCTCTTTCTATCTTTTCCTCATCAACAACATTATCAACTTCAAAACTAGGGGCTTGACATTCCTCCCTAAGGTTAACCTCAGTATTAATCCTAGAATTCAATATCTCATTGGAGTGACAAATCTGTATCTCCGACCTTTTAGTTCTTGCTTCACTCTCTTCTTTAGAGGATAGAGAATTTTGGATAATGCGTTCTAATGTCTCGTCAATTCTGTTGATTTGTTCATTCAAAGCAGATACCTATTGCCCTAATAGTAAATGTAGATGTGGTTCTCCTGCTTGTTCATTCCAACCTTAATCCGTGATTGAGTAAGGTTCCCACCAGTAGTTGAAATAATTTTGATAGAATTGAATGCCCATATAATCAAATTCTTGTTCAAACTACATCCTGCAAAAATTAGGCACAAAACCATAGAAAACATTTATTAGAACAAAAGTAAAAACAAACATAAAATCAAGTCAAATTCAATCAATTCGCACTACTTGAAAAAGTTAAACCTCGAGTCGCCGATAGTGGCGCCAAAAACTTGTTGACTCACTGGCAAGCGTACCAGATAGTTCCAAGTGATATAATCGGTAAAACTCGATATCATTCTTCCCAAGAGACTCGAAAGGCCTTATCGTTCATGCGAATTAAACTCGTAAGACTTGTAAAGAAAAAATTAATTGTGTGGAATGCAAAAACACAAAATAAACTTGCAATGCATTGATTCAGTTGACGAAAAAGACTATGGATGAGTGGAGTTGTTGGGGGTTTACAATTTCATCTTATCCGCCCTCTCTTATCTAATCCTCTTGTTTAAATTGCTTTGTTATCTAATTGTTACGCAAACTTTCTTGGCCTACCCTTAGCCCGACCCGTCGGCGAAAAGAGCCTATTACTAATTACCGGCTTGCTATCCCTAGCCTCCCCTAGTAACTAGCAACGCATTATCGAACAAAAGCAAAAACAATTGATCGTCCTACCTCCCTATCCCTAGGTGGTATTTCATTAATCAAGGAATTTCTCACCAGTTCATGACATTATTAAATGAGTTAAACGATAAAAGCTTTAAGCATAGATGAGAACCCAACAATTGATAATCAAAGCATATGACCATCATATAAATAAACAAGAGTTTCAATAAAAGAGAGTTTCAAAAGATTACATTGTTTCCCCCAACAACAAAAGGGTTTAGTTCACCATTGTCATGGTGAACCTAGATGAAAATAATGGAAGAATGGAAGAGCACACCCTAGATAGGATGAAAAGGAGCCTAAGCATCCAAGAGATCTTCTCCAGAGAATGAAAATTAGGTCTGATCGCCCGCTTCTATCAAAAGAATGAGAATGAAATCGCAACAGGGCTATTTATAGCTGAGGAACGTCACAGAAAACAGGCCCAAGCCCAGCAGACAACCGCCCGACGTCACACTTATGTCGCCCGGCGCTTTGCCTCTAATCGCAAAACCGCCCCGCGCCAGGGGTCCACCGCCCGGCAGTTTGCCTCTAATTGCAAAACCGTCAGGCATCCACGCTAGGGTGCCAACTCCTCGCATGTGGCTGCCCAACGGTGTATTTTTGCCGCTGGGCAGTTCCTAGACTCTTCTTTTCTTAGTTTTCTTCCTCTGTCTTGAGTGTAAGGCCTTCATCTTCAACTCAATTCTTCACTTCCATCAAAATTGCTATAAAACAATGCAAAACAAGCATAATATCGCTAAAAATAGCTTTTGACTCTCGACTGACTCATTTATTGAGTTTTGTTTGATTCCAAGCTCATTCTAAGCAGTAAAGGGAGTAATTTGGTCTAAAATAACATATGAAAATAACGGTTTTTCAACCGTTATCAAGGATCGAAGTACAAAAGAAGTGAGCAATCTAGTCCATCCAAGTGCCAGAAAGCAGTAAAGCCACGTCATCCAGGTCAGTGTCTCGGTCCCACAAAATTTACACTCAAACACCAATCAAACAATTGATGAAAGTAACAATCAACATATAATTAACATATGATTCAAAATCAAGTAAATAATTCAATATAATCACTCTATATATAAAAACAGAATAAAAACAACGGATGAACGACGTCGACTGTGACACAAAATACACTAATTAGTATTGGAATAATAATGACATGAAGAGAAAATAAGAGAAGGGAGTGATACACTCCTAATTAAACTAGGGATAAAATTAGGGATGGCAAAAAATTTGCATCCGCATGTAAAATCCGTTGCGGATTGTTGATATCTGCAAGTAAGAAGTATCCACGGATAATGGGTAACGGGTAATTTAATATCCGTTTATTAATGGGTTGGGTTCGGATATTATACTATTTGTACCCGTAGATATCTCTTACTCATTAAGAAAATAAATTTACATATTTATCCTTCATTAGGTTTGATTTGTAGGAGGTTTTATTTTTTTCCTTATTGTCGTTGATAGATGAGTCTCTCATATCTGAGACACTGTTAGCCAGCCAAAAAATGTATTGTTCTCTTCTAAGTACTTCTTTTCTCTTTTCCTACTTTCTTCATTCTTAGTTTATTTTTCAGATCTGTTATCTGTGAGCTCATCGATGCAGACGAGGCCACCGCCATTCCTGCTGCTTTCCCCATCAAGATGATTTATCCATGGACAATGACAACCTTCTTCGTGACAAACCCACAAACCAAAAGATCTTCAGTAAGGATGTGGCAACGCACTGCTCACGTTCGAGCTTGAGCACTTGGCGATCACGACTCAAGGCTTAAGCGTGTCCACGACAAAGATATGCTTGTAAACCTTTCTAGCCCTCAAACATTTCCTTCTTCCTGCATTTCAAACTCTAAACACCAAACACAGCCAAACAAAAATTTCATACGTTAGAACCAATAACAATTTCAGATTTCTACAAGTTGAAAAGAATCGAAAGATAGTATGGTGGTATATTGAGCGTTATTTCTCTACTTGGAAGTTTAGGTGGTGGAAGAACTTCAAATATTATTGGTAGGAAATGGACAATAGTCATAACTGCATTGACTTTTCAAATGAGTTCACTGATAATAACTCTTGATTCTTCATTTTCAATACTAATGGTTGTAAGATTTTTTTGCAGGCATTGAATAGGATTTGGAAGGTTGGACCTTTCTTCAAAAGCCCAAAGCCTTTTTAATTGTTCATGTCTCATACTTCCTTCAAAATGCATTCTGGAAAGCTAAAATAATTTATTAAAAACATAAATAATTTTTAAAATTATTTGTAGGTATCCAACGAATATCTACTTGATGAAAAAACATTGTAAATCTTTTTTATGTGGCTATCCAACTATTAATAGAACAAATAACATGTATGATTTTTTTTATGAGGGTCGAACAGTGGATAGACACTATCCATGTCCAACCCAAACTCTCGAGATGTAACCAAAATTGAATATAAATTGTCACTATATAATTAAAAAAATTTACTACAATATTACCGGTCAAACATTAACCTACATGTCATGTTTTTATCGTATTTTTGTCTAATGATTTTTTAGAACCATCATCGTATTTCGTTTAATGTTTTGATATCAGGTTGAGGAATAATTTTTTTATTTGCTATCTAGAGGAAAGTTTGAATTCTTATTATCTTAAGTTGCAGATTGAAAGTTTCTTATGAAATTGAAGCGAAGCTTAATTAGGTAAAAGAGGTCAGTAACCAGCGAAGCTTAATTAGGTTAATTATCTGATTAAGGTGATTGGGCTGAGATTGGGCCCTGATTAGGGTCACCCTAATCCTTGGCCCACAGCCATCACTATAAATAGAGAACAGGGGTACCAGGTAAGTAGGTTCATTTATTGCGCATTTATTCTGAGTTTAGATAACCGACCGGACTCTTGAACGAACTTAAGCATCGGAGTGCCTTTGGCAGGTACCCTCCTGGGCGGACATTGCACGGACAAACTACAGTAAGACTGGACATTGGGAGATAGCAATTAGAAGACACCGGTAGTAGCGGACGGCCTAAGGAGAAGAAATTGTGTAGGGTTGGTTTGACTCGACCTCACACTGGAACATTTTGGCGCCCATCGTGGGGCTCGAGCATCCAAACCTAATGGTGACCACGAGGAACATGGCCACTGAAGATCCAATGGAGGCAATAAGGATGTTGCAGCAACAAATGGAGGACATGCGACATCAACATGAGGAGGAATTATCGGCTTTGAGAGAAGAGTGCGTGGCGCGTATTGCGTAGGAGAAGGCGGTGCGGGAAAAGGGAAAAGAGAAAGTGGATGATGGGAAAGAAGGGGAAAAAGAGGAGAGCCGGACACAAATCGACCGGGAAGGCACGATTGAATACAGTAGTGCCTTGGACCGAACGTGGAAGTTGAGGGAGACCGAAGTAAACGAAGGGGTTGAAAAGACTGATCGGATGGAAAACACCTTTGTCAACAAACCTGCGATAAAGGAGGAAGAAACTGCCAGACAATTGTCGTTCGCCCAGGCAATAATGGACGTCCACATATCTGAACATTTCGTACCGCCCCAACTTAGCATTTATAACGGGACCACTGACCCGGTCGATCATGTCCAGGCCTTCTCCACGCGAATGGCCTTCAGGACCGGCAACCGAGCTATATGGTGCTGAGGTTTCTCTCTATCGCTAGAGGGAGAGGCATTGGAGTGGTTCAACTCGCTGCCACCCAACTCCATACAGAGTTTTGAAGGACTAAAGGAGATGTTTGGCAAACAATTTTCCAGCAGCCGCGCTCAGGACCCGACTGTTTTTGAACTTTCAAATCTCAAGCAAGGAAAAGACGAGACTTTGAAGGCATTCATGGATCGATATCAGAAGATGGTTAGAAGGGTGAGGGGATTGAGCACCGAGTTAGCTTTACAATACGTGATGCCCGCATTAAGGTCGGGACCTTTCAAGGACAACATATGTAGAAAACGCCCTAAAACCATGGAGGAGTTAAGGGAGCGGGCGGAAGAATAAGGAGAATAAGGAGAAGGTAGAAGACAAGAGACCAGAAGGTTACCCCAAAAAGCCGATAGTATTCAAGCCGAGGGAGCCGCCTAGGGGACCTCGCTTTCAGCAGTACACCCCATTGAATGCCCACCCGACACGCATTTTGCAAGAAGCGCTCAACATTAATTTGATTCCGCCATTGAAAAAGCGACCCACTCCACCAGGAGCCGACCCTAATAAGCATTGCCTTTTGATGGGCGTCGCAACCCATACAAATTTGATTGCAATTTAGAAATGCAGTATAATGCTAGGGAATGACCCCTAGGTCGTCTCTCAAGGACCAACTGCGGTTCAGAATTAGGTCTAACATAGTGGGGGGGTTTTGAAATGTTGTTTGTGGATGCGGAAAAATTAAAATGAAATTAAAACAGTAAAAACGAAAATTCACGCGGGAACTAGACAGCTCTGACCTTTGCTCAATGTTTTAACCATAACTTTTTCTACAAAGCTCTAAATGACATGAGGTTTTTTTTTTCTTGGAAAGTAGACTCAATTATCTTTCATTTGACATATAAAACGTAGCATTTGGACATCTGGTGTGGTTGCAGTTATTTTTTTAAAATCGAGTCCAGAGAGTGAAAATGCTAAACCAAATACTAGACTAAACAAATATCTAAATACAGTTAAATTAAATTAAATGCAAAACTAAATTAAAGAAATTAAAACCAACTAATCCTACAATGCAAATTAATTTAAAACACAAGAAATAAACAACACAAACTCCTACTAACAATTTATATGACCAATGCATCTACTAATGAAATTGAAATTGCAATAGCCTGAAAACCTTGCCTGTGACCTGCTCCCAATTGAAACCAAGAGCACTTTAAAATATGTGGCTGCAGCCCTCCCATTCACTCCAGCCGCTACTTCCCAAGGAAAAGCTCATCTTTAACCGAGAGATATATGAGTGTTGCAGCCATCAATGAGATTCAACCTATTCCGTATGATCTCCTATGAAAAGGAAATTGCAATGAACATGTAATATTTATTCAATGGTCCCATGCCTATTCTGCAGCTGCCACCAATCTTTACCTAATCCCTTTTTCATAATAATTCAAAGTGGAATAAAACCCAAAGAAAATCCCATCACAACTGGACCCACCACTTCCATTCAACAATAAGCAAAAACCGTGAACACCCTTTTAAAAAGAAAGAAAATAATTGTTTCTCCTTTCAACTATTTGGAACAGTGAACACTTGCTGCCAGCCCTCCTTAAATCAAACTTTTCATCATTCTAAAAAGCAAAACCAAAGTAACAGAATCCACTAGGAGCTCACGTCCCCTTCCAAGCAATTAGTCAACATTTTTTTTCAATTGGAAATTAAAACACATGCCTCCAACCCGTTACACTTGCCAAGAGAGTGAGTAGCAACAAAGTGGATCTGCTTCCAATATATTCAAGAACGTTGCAGCCATAAATGAACAAAAAGTAACTCCAGTTTTCAGCCAGTAAAGTCCAACACTCAAAACATCCAATCACAAGTAAAAAAAAAAACCTTTAAAAACCTTCCTCCCATGAGTCCACCGTAACATCATATCTTTTCCCAAACTTTCCGTGACCAATATAACAAGTGTCGCCTCCTGCCTTCATTTTTTCAATTCAGCTTCTTTAATCAAATAAACATTGCCAAGCAAAATAGATTATACATTCCATGCTCATATATATATAAAAAAAAAATGTTCCCAGCTCCCAAAATCTGAAAAGAAAAATATGCCCCCAAAAGTAAAAGTCTCGGCTCCCACTTTCTCATTCAATGTGAAACTCTAAATTAAATGAAAAGGAAATACTGCAGCATTGCACATAATAGAATGAAGAAGAAAAACTTGATTCATTCACTTGGCCAAAATGAAAAACCGTGAGCTCCCATTTGTTCTCCCAGAAAACGTTTCAGCAAAAAGCTCCCCCCAAGAACCCGAGAGGAGGTCTCAAAAATTCCAGAGTGACGGCTCTCCTCCCCCAAATCCCTAGGTCTCAAAATTACATCCTCATGGTGGGGTCCACACATTATAAAACCCTAAAGCCATGTCACCACTTTTTTACTATTGGGCTTAGTCTAACCTAACAAAAATTAGCCCAAAATTACAAAACTTAATTTAAAAAGCCTAATATACTAAATTAAAAATTTGACTACATATAAATTAATTTGTAGAAATTCTTCAATTGCTTGTGCTCTTCCAAAAGTCTCCCAGTGTAATTCCAAAATTTCCCTGAAAATGAACATGGGAATAATTAAGCTCAAATAATTCAAATTAATTAAAATATGAATTAGTGGTCTAATTAAGTCCAAATGGTGAAAATGACACAATAACTAAGAATTAAGCGCAAATCATCAACACAATTCGGCGCAAGAAACTAAGTTAATGGTATAAAATATTGATTCATCAAAATAGACCACACTTAGTCTTTTGCACTCCTGGGCAAAATCAAGACGCAAAACAGGGAACAATACTGAGGACATCAGGAAGTGACACAGACTCAACAGACAAACACAGAGTTGCACAATTCTCACAAAATCTGGACAGTGAAAGGCATAGGCAGAATCCCACACAGAGTCAATGAAAACAGATACTCGTAGAATCATCCAAGCAGTTTAGTGAATGGGAAACAATCAATCAGTTTAAGAGATGAATCAAAAGCAACAGAGCCTCACAGATGCACACAATCAGTGTTTCTCTCAAGTGTTTAAGGTAAATAAATGTCACTCAATGCACTCAAGAAAGCAGACACACATAGACTTGGCAAGCCTCTAATATCAACACTCAAGCACATACGCATGTTCAAATCAAAAGGTCTTTTCATGGTTGTAATGGGGCCAAGGACAAGGGAAGATACATTTGGATAAGAAGCTACAAGCCATAAGGAACAAAGGAGCAATGGGGAACAAGTGTAAACACATTGAAACACACCCACAACCTCTAATTCCATCCTCTTCTTGACTCCATTATTCACAAATTTTTTTTTTTTAATTTTTCTCATTTTTTTTTGTATTATTTTTTTTCATCTTGTCTCTTTTCTTTTTTTTTTCTATTCAACACACAATTCAAAAGACAAGGTACATGATATTTACAGTGCAACCGCAAGAAGAGGACTCACTAGCCAATTCATCTGCAACTCCTAAGAGACCACACTTATTCCCAAAACAATTCCAAAGCTCCAAAATTCCTAAGGTTCAGGTGATCATGGTTTTTCACTTAGGCTATTGTATGAGCTTCAAAACAAAGAAATGGGGGAAGTATAGGCTCAAGTGGGCTAACAAAGAGATCATAACAAGGTAGGCTATCTGGCTAGAGAGGCTCAATCAACAAAATGCCTTTATCATTTTCAAACATGCTCATGAATCAAGAATTAACAACAGAGTCAAGCCAAGGCAAATGTGCAAGCAATCTAGAGACATATCACACACAAGAAAGATCATCAAATGGCTCAAATCTCACACAGGTAATCGGTCACAATCAATCCAACTCTCAAACATCATGATCATCTTCCAAGCAAAGAAGAGCAAGGAGTCCAACAAAACAGAGTATCAATGCAGTGACGGGAAACTAGCAACTTAATCACAGTTCAGAGTTCGCAAAAGCATGCAAAACTGTACACAAGACTCAACAAAATTCACTAGAAAACGAAATTTAAACAAAGAACGACCTCCCCTAATAGACCACACTTAAACAACACAATGTCCTCAGTGTGTCACAATCAACAGATCAACAATCAGAACAATCATCAGATACAGACAAAGTGCAATAAAAGTGAGGAGGGAAGGAGAAAAGAAACTCCCTGAGTCAGATGGGAGGATAGGTGGGGTGGACCAAAGACGTCTCCTCCACCACTGCATCCAACAAAGAAGGATTGCTGAGGAAAGGCTTCAGTCTATGCCCGTTCACCTTGAAGCTTGTAGCTGCAGATGGATCCTGGATCTCTACTGCACCATAAGGATAAACATTAGTCACAACAAAAGGTCCAGTCCACTTTGATCTCAACTTACCACCCATGAGGCCGAGCCTAGAGTTATACAACAAAACCTGTTGGCCAACCTCGAAGTTCTTTCTAACAATGGAACTATCATGGAACCTCTTGGTCCTCTCTTTGTAGAACTTCGAATTCTCATAGGCCTCCAATCGAATCTCATCCAATTCATTCAGTTGCAACTTCCTTTCCTCTCCAGCTTGGTCAATGGAGAAGTTGCAAATCTTCACAGCCCAATATGCCCGATGCTCAATCTCAACTGGTAAATGACATGCCTTTCCAAAGACAACCCGATAGGGAGACATCCCAATGGGTGCTTTGTAGGCAGTCCTGTGGGCCCAAAGAGCATCGTCCAACCTATTGCTCCAATCCTTTCTGTTGGGCTGGACAATCTTCTCCAAAATCCTCTTAATCTCCCTATTGGAGATCTCAGCCTGCCCATTTGTCTGGGGGTGATAAGGTGTAGAAACTCTATGCGTCACCCCATATTTCTTGAGCAAGGCTTGCATGGATCTGTTGCAAAAATGGGTTCCCTGATCACTAACAATCGCTCTAGGCACTCCAAACCAGCAAAAGAGGTGAGATCTAACAAAATCTACAACAACCCGAGCATCATTAGTCCTGGTGGCTCTAGCTTCCACCCATTTTGAAACATAATCCACAGCAAGGAGAATATAAGAGAAACCAAAAGAAACAGGAAAAGGACCCATGAAATCTATACCCCAGACATCAAACACCTCACAGAACAGCATAGGTTGTTGAGGCATCTCTTGTCTATGTGAAATAGGTCCTCCTGCTCTCTGACAAGGCTCACAGGTGCTACAAGTCCTCTCCGCATCCTTGAAGATGGAAGGCCAGTAGAAACCGCAATCAAGCACCCTGCGAGCTGTTCTTTGAATCCCCAAATGACCACCAGGTGAGGAGGCATGACAAAACTGGAGAACCGAGTCAATCTCATGGTCCGGAATGCATCTCCTAGTAACCTGGTCACTGCACAACTTCCACAGATATGGGTCATCCCAAACATAATACTTAGCATCACTCTTAATTTTGGCAATCTGAGCACGTGATGCTAAGGGAGGAAAAAAGAAGCAACCAAATAATTCACAATGTGTGCAAACCAAGGAGTAGGGTGAGAAGAAGAAATCAGTAACAAACTCTCATCAGGAAAGTCATCCTGGATGGGCAACACATCAGCTTCATCCCCAGCTCTCTCAATGCGGCTGAGGTGGTCTGCAACCAAATTCTGTGCTCCACTCCGGTCTTTAATCTGCAAGTCAAACTCCTAGAGTAGTAGCATCCACCTGATCAATCTAGGCTTTGACTCAGCCTTTTTCAACAGAAACTTCAGAGCTGCATGGTCAGTATACACAATAACAGGAGATCCAAGCAAATACGACCTAAACTTATCAAGGGCAAAAACAATTGCCAACAACTCTTTCTCAGTCGTGGTGTAGTTTGCTTGGGCAGCATCCAAAGTGCGAGAAGCATAGTAGATCACCCTAGGCAGCTTGCACATCTTCTATGTCAGGACAGCTCCCAAGGCATGATTTGATGCGTCACACATGAGCTCAAATGGGGCTGTCCAATCTGGTGCCTGAATGATCGGAGTGGTGGTCAGAGCTTCCTTCAGGCAATCAAACGCCTGCTTGCACCTGTCATCAAACTCAAAGTCGATGTCCTTCTGTAGTAGTCTAGACAAGGGAAGCGCCTTCTTGCTGAAATCCTTGATGAAGCGCCTGTAGAAACCTGCATGTCCTAGAAAAGATCTAACCTCTCGCACACAAGAGGGGTAAGGCAACTGCGAAATCACAGATATCTTGGCAGGATCTACCTCTATTCCCTTTTCAGAAATGATGTGCCCTAGAACCAAACCTTGTTCAACCATGAAGTGACATTTCTCAAAATTGAGAACAAGGTTTGTTTCTATGCATCTTTTCAAAACTTTTTCCAAACTGTCTAAACATGCATCAAAAGAGGATCCATAAACAGTAAAGTCATCCATAAACACCTTTATGCAACTCTCAAGAAAGTCGCTAAAAATGCTAAGCATGCACCGCTGGAAGGTACCAGGGGCGTTGCATAGGCCAAAGGGCATCCTCCTATAGGCAAAAGTGCCAAAGGGGCAGGTGAATGTGGTTTTCTCTTGGTCCTCAGGAGCAATATTGATTTGAAAATAACCAGAAAAACCATCAAGAAAGCAATAATGAGATTTACCTGCCAGGCGCTCCAACATCTGATCAATGAATGGCAGGGGGAAGTGATCTTTCCTGGTTGCTTGATTGAGCCTCCTATAATCAATGCAGACTCTCCAGCTGTTCTGCACTCTTGTGGGAATCAGCTCATCCCTCTCATTTTTCACAACAGTGAGACCGGTCTTCTTGGGCACAACATGGATGGGGCTCACCCACTGACTGTCTGAAATAGGGTAGATGATCCCAGCTTGCAAAAGCTTCATCACCTCCTTCTTAATCACGTCCAAGATCACAGGGTTTTGCCTCCTCTGCGGCTGTCTCACTGGTTTGGCCCCATCTTCCAACAGAATCCTATGCATGCATGTGGATGGGCTAATACCAGGGATGTCCGCCAAACTCCAACCTATGGCTTTCTTATGCGCCCTCAACACTCCAAGCAACCTCTCCTCTTGAACAGAATCAAGGGAGGTGGAAATTATGACCGGTTTCCTTTCATCATCCTCCAAGTACACGTACTTGAGGTTTTCTGGGAGCTGTTTCAGCTCAAGAGTGGGTTCCTGCAAGTCAGATTCAAGTGTACTTCCTGCAACGTGGTTAATGCATTCTGACTCTAAAGAATGAACAGGTAAAAGCAGAAAACCCATCTCATCACAATCCAGATCAATATCCATCACAGGTATATCAACAACATCATCAATATCATCCAAATCATCAATAACCTGGACATCATCAATACCCTGGACATCACAGTTCTCATCCCAATCAACATCCAATTCAACATCATATTCAAATCCTGTCTCAATTCCAGATTCAATGCATGGATGTAAAGAAGATAGAAAATAATGCTTCTTCTTATGCATAGAGTGAAAGTCATGAACAACAAATTCATCAATAATGTCATCCAATGCATCAATCCTAAACACAGAATGGTCCTCAGCTGGAAATTTCATTGCGTCAAGGATATTAAAATGAACAACAATATCAGCAATTTCCATAGACAAAGTTCCAGCATACACATCAATCTTAGTTCGGGCAGTTTTCAAAAATGGCCTGCCTAAGATAATGGGAGCGGATCCATGAGAGAATCCCTCCTCCATCTCCAAAACATAAAAGTCAGCAGGAAAAATCAATTCACCAACCCTAACCAAGACATCCTCTATGAAACCTGTTGGGTGGGTAACACTCCTATTGGCCAACTGAATGACCACACCCGTGGTTTGCAAAGGACCAAGAGACAAAGAGGAATATATAGACAAAGGCATGACATTAACAGAAGCACCCAAATCAAGCATGGCATTCTCAAATTTACTGTTTCCAATCACACAAGGAATGCAAAATATACCTGGGTCCTTGCACTTCTCGGGAATGTGCGGGACCGACTTACCAATAAGCGCAGATACATTCCTTCCCATGCTAATCCTTTCATCGCCCTTCATCTTCCTCTTGTGTGTGCACAACTCCTTCAAGAATTTTGCATATCTTGGAATCTGTTTAATGGCATCAAGTAGAGGTATGTTCACCTCTACTTTCCTGAAGGTCTCCAGAATTTCCCTATCCACCTCTTCTGTCTTTTTGCTAGGAAGTGCCCGTGAAGGGAATGGAAGAGGGATAGGTCGGTCAACAAATGGAGAAGGTGCAGCAGCGGTGGTGGTGGAAGAGGAAGAAGATCCACCTGAAGAAGAACCACCGGCTGAAGAAGAAGATCCACCCACCTCAAATGCCCTGCGTGGACCGTCATGGTCGTCCTCTCTAGGACAAGTGGCAGGCACGGGCGTAGGTGTAGAAGCGGGCTCTGAAGGCACAACAGTCTGCTTCCCTGATCTGAGGGTAATGGCACTCACATTCTTCGGATTCTGCACAGTCTGGGATGGTAACTTATCAGAATTTTGAGACTGCGCCTGGTTCATCTGAGTAGCCATCTGACCCATCTGGTTAGTGAGACTCTGTATGGAAGCTCTAGTCTCCTGCTGAAACTGCAGGTTTTGCATAGTCATCTGTCTCACTAACTCTTCCAATGAAGGCTCTGAAGAAGTGGAAGGTTGGGCAGCTGGTTGGGCAGGTGCCTCTTGCTGCTGCTGTTGTTGCTGTTGCCTCTGGTGTTGTTGCATAGGTGGAGGCACATATCTGTTAGGTGCTCCAGCATTCTGGAAAGGTGGTGCCTGCTGCTGAAACTGCGGCGCATTGTTCCATCTAAGATTGGGGTGATTCCTCCACCCTGGGTTGTACCTGTTGCTGGACAAGTCATGACTTTGCTGTTGTGGCTGCCTGTTGTTATATATGTTGGTAGCATAAGCCTGAGGCGCATCAGAGGCAGCTGGGGACTGCAAAGTAGGACAAGCATCTGTATAGTGGTCACTGGAAGGACAAATAGCACATAGTCGTGCAACAGATGCAGATGGAGCTGCAGATCTCTGGTTGGTAGTCAACTGTGTCACCAACTTTGTAAGAGATTCAATCTTGCCTTCCAACTTGCTTTCAATGGCTGATAAAGACTGGGCAACCACATCATGTACGCCCCTCACCACAATGGCATCATTCCTGGCGCTAAACTGTTGGGAGTTGGAAGCCATCTTCTCAATCAAATGCCTGGCCTCAGCAGGTGTGGTGTCTCCAAGAGCTCCACCACTGGCAGCATCAATCATACCCCTATCCATGTTGTTCAAACCCTCATAGAAATACTGGATAAGGAGTTGTTCAGGTATCTGATGGTGGGGGCAACTTGCACAAAGTGTCTTGAATCTCTCCCAATACTCATACAAGCTCTCTCCACCAAGCTGCCTAATCCCAGTGATGTCCTTCCTGATAGCTGTGGTCCGGGATGCTGGAAAAAATTTCTCCAAGAACAACCTCTTCAGATCATCCCAGCTAGTGATGGATCTAGGCGCCAAAGCATACAACCAATCCTTAGCAACACCTTCCAATGAGTGAGGAAATGCTTTCAAAAAGATGTGCTCTTCAGGAACATCATGAGGTTTCATAGTGGAGCAGACAATGTGGAATTCCTTCAAATGCTTGTGTGGACTCTCACCTGCAAGACCATGAAACTTGGGCAACAAATGGATCAGTCCAGTCTTGAGAACAAATGGGACGTCCTCATCAGGATATTGGATGCACAAGCTTTCAATATCGAAATCAGGTGCAGCCATCTCCCTAAAAGTCCTCTCACGAGGTGGAGGTTGTGCCATATTGTTCTCAGTGTGAAAAACAACAGAATCAGAATCAGAATCAAGTGCAGATGCAACAGATGCAGTGGATGCAGTATGCACAAAATACTCAACAGTTGGATGAACAATATCTAATGGGACAGACTCAAAAACAGACTCTAAAGACAAATTCCTAAAATGCCTAACTAACCTATGAAAGGTCCTATCAATTTCAGGGTCAAAAGGTGGTATGAATCCAGGATTTCCTCTAGTCATGCACTAAATCACAACACCCTCTAATCATGAAACAATAGCACAAAAATCTCAAATCACAGAAAACAGTCACAAGACACACAAACACAAACAAAAGACTCAATACTGAACCGTTGGTCCCCGGCAACGGCGCCAAAATTTGATGCGCGTCGCAACCCATACAAATTTGATTGCAATTTAGAAATGCAGTATAATGCTAGGGAATGACCCCTAGGTCGTCTCTCAAGGACCAACTGCGGTTCAGAATTAGGTCTAACACAGTGGGGGGGTTTTGAAATGTTGTTTGTGGATGCGGAAAAATTAAAATGAAATTAAAACAGTAAAAACGAAAATTCACGCGGGAACTAGACAGCTCTGACCTTTGCTCAATGTTTTAACCATAACTTTTTCTACAAAGCTCTAAATGACATGAGGTTTTTTTTTTCTTGGAAAGTAGACTCAATTATCTTTCATTTGACATATAAAACGTAGCATTTGGACATCTGGTGTGGTTGCAGTTATTTTTTTAAAATCGAGTCCAGAGAGTGAAAATGCTAAACCAAATACTAGACTAAACAAATATCTAAATACAGTTAAATTAAATTAAATGCAAAACTAAATTAAAGAAATTAAAAACAACTAATCCTACAATGCAAATTAATTTAAAACACAAGAAATAAACAACACAAACTCCTACTAACAATTTATATGACCAATGCATCTACTAATGAAATTGAAATTGCAATAGCCTGAAAACCTTGCCTGTGACCTGCTCCCAATTGAAACCAAGAGCACTTTAAAATATGTGGCTGCAGCCCTCCCATTCACTCCAGCCGCTACTTCCCAAGGAAAAGCTCATCTTTAACCGAGAGATATATGAGTGTTGCAGCCATCAATGAGATTCAACCTATTCCGTATGATCTCCTATGAAAAGGAAATTGCAATGAACATGTAATATTTATTCAATGGTCCCATGCCTATTCTGCAGCTGCCACCAATCTTTACCTAATCCCTTTTTCATAATAATTCAAAGTGGAATAAAACCCAAAGAAAATCCCATCACAACTGGACCCACCACTTCCATTCAACAATAAGCAAAAACCGTGAACACCCTTTTAAAAAGAAAGAAAATAATTGTTTCTCCTTTCAACTATTTGGAACAGTGAACACTTGCTGCCAGCCCTCCTTAAATCAAACTTTTCATCATTCTAAAAAGCAAAACCAAAGTAACAGAATCCACTAGGAGCTCACGTCCCCTTCCAAGCAATTAGTCAACATTTTTTTTCAATTGGAAATTAAAACACATGCCTCCAACCCGTTACACTTGCCAAGAGAGTGAGTAGCAACAAAGTGGATCTGCTTCCAATATATTCAAGAACGTTGCAGCCATAAATGAACAAAAAGTAACTCCAGTTTTCAGCCAGTAAAGTCCAACACTCAAAACATCCAATCACAAGTAAAAAAAAAAACCTTTAAAAACCTTCCTCCCATGAGTCCACCGTAACATCATATCTTTTCCCAAACTTTCCGTGACCAATAAAACAAGTGTCGCCTCCTGCCTTCATTTTTTCAATTAAGCTTCTTTAATCAAATAAACATTGCCAAGCAAAATAGATTATACATTCCATGCTCATATATATATAAAAAAAAAAATGTTCCCAGCTCCCAAAATCTGAAAAGAAAAATATGCCCCCAAAAGTAAAAGTCTCGGCTCCCACTTTCTCATTCAATGTGAAACTCTAAATTAAATGAAAAGGAAATACTGCAGCATTGCACATAATAGAATGAAGAAGAAAAACTTGATTCATTCACTTGGCCAAAATGAAAAACCGTGAGCTCCCATTTGTTCTCCCAGAAAACGTTTCAGCAAAAAGCTCCCCCCAAGAACCCGAGAGGAGGTCTCAAAAATTCCAGAGTGACGGCTCTCCTCCTCCAAATCCCTAGGTCTCAAAGTTACATCCTCATGGTGGGGTCCACACATTATAAAACCCTAAAGCCATGTCACCACTTTTTTACTATTGGGCTTAGTCTAACCTAACAAAAATTAGCCCAAAATTACAAAACTTAATTTAAAAAGCCTAATATACTAAATTAAAAATTTGACTACATATAAATTAATTTGTAGAAATTCTTCAATTGCTTGTGCTCTTCCAAAAGTCTCCCAGTGTAATTCCAAAATTTCCCTGAAAATGAACATGGGAATAATTAAGCTCAAATAATTCAAATTAATTAAAATATGAATTAGTGGTCTAATTAAGTCCAAATAGTGAAAATGACACAATAACTAAGAATTAAGCGCAAATCATCAACACAATTCGGCGCAAGAAACTAAGTTAATGGTATAAAATATTGATTCATCACCTTTACCACCAGAATCAAGGGCACACTATCGAGGAGTGTGTCACCGTGAGAGATAAAATTGAAGAGTTGATCAGGGTCGGTCAGGTAAGACGGTATGTTAAAGCCCCCAGCAATGTCGCAACACAGGAGCACCGTCGGAGTCCCCTAAAAAGGGACGATCGTAGTAGAAGCCACTAACCGCCACATGGGGATGATCGGTCTAGTTATGAGAGGAGACGTAGCAGGAGCTATAGCCGAAGCTAAGATCGTCCAATTAGAGGGCGAATAAATACCATATCGGGCGGTTTTGCTGGAGGAGGACCGTCATCTTTGGCCAGGAAACGACATACAGGGCATTACGGTCGGTCAATAGCGTGCGAACGGTCAGGAAATCTATGTCGTCGATCACCTTCACGGATGAAGATTTTCACGCGCCAGATCTGGAGTAAGACGATCCCATGGTAATCACGGCCGAGATTTCCCGGTACGAGGTGGGCAAGGTCTTGATAGACCAGGGAAGTTCCGCCAATATTCTTTACTGGAAGACCTTTCAGCAGATCGACTTGTCAGACGACCTAATTATGCCTTTCCAAGAGCAGATAGTAGGTTTTGTCGGAGAGGGAGTGGACACGCGTGGATATGTTGAACTAAGCACCTGGTTGGGCACGGGTCGTGAGGGCGACGAAAAGAAAATCTAGTACTTGTTGGTTGACGCGAACATGTCTTATAATGTATTGATAGAGCGACCTTGCCTGAATGCATTTGGCGCGATTGTATCAACTCCATACCTTACCCTGAAGTACCCGACCGGTCACAACATCAAAAACATCCCTCGAGAGGAAAATGCCCGAGCAGATCTACTTTCAAAGCTCCACTACGGGAGGGAACGAGGACGGTTGACGACTATCATCCGGTAGGTGTTGCTTGAACCATCGGTGGAGTGTCTGCCGGTGAACGACACGGCGGCGCCCGACTGACGGAAAGAGATAAAAAGATTGATGAAGGAACAGGATGAAGGCCAAAATATCAAACCGGTCGATGCCCGGCGGATCGCTCGATATGTTTTCATCGGAGAAGACTTGTACCGCAGGGGCTTTTCTACGCCTTTGCTCAAGTGTATATGTCCGGAGGAAGCATCTTACATTTTGAACGAGTTGCACAATGGGGTCTGTGGCTTCCATACCGGCGGGAGAGCTTTGAAAGCCTGGGCCCTTCGAGCGGGCTACTTTTGGCCCACTATGGAGGAAGATGCCAAGACATTCGTACAAAGATGCAAAACCTGCCAGGCACATGCTAATGTCTTGCATGCCCCGCCGAACGAGTTGCATACCCTGGTTTCCCCATGGCCTTTCACAAAATGGGGGATGGATATAGTAGGGCCGTTCCCGGCCGGGAGAGCGCAGAAGAGGTTTATCTATGTCGCGATAGACTATTTCACAAAGTGGGTGGAGGCCGAGGCCCTCGCCACGATAACGGCCCACCAAGTGCAGAGTTTCTTTTGTAAAATAATTTGCAGGTTCGGCCTCCCCCGGACGGTGGTGATTGACAATGGCCGACAGTTCGTTGACAAAAAATTGAAGGCTTTCTACAAAGGATTGGGAATTAAGCACGTCACAAGTTCCGTAGAGCAACCCCAAACGAACGGGCAAGCGGAGGCTGCCAACAAAGCGATTGTGGCAGAATTAAAAAAGAAGCTAGGAGATAAAAAGGGGGCATGGGTAGATGAACTTCCAAAAGTCCTTTGGGCTTACCGTTGCACACCGCATGGCACAACTAGAGAGTCCCCGTTCAACTTAACGTATGAGATAGATGCCATGCTACCGGTAGAATGGGGAGAACCCTCACTAAGACGACGAGTAAAGGACTTACAAATCAAAGACGAGGAAATAAAGGTTGAGTTGGATACATTGCACGAAAGGAGAGATCTGGCCGTCCTCCGTGTCGAGGCATGTAGAAGGATGGTAGAGCGAAAGTACAATACAAAGGTTCGGCCTCGATCTTTTTAGGAGGGAGATTTGGTTTGGAGAAGAATCGACGATGCATGAAAAGATCCAACCCATGGAAAACTTGCTGCAAAATGGGATGGCCCGCTCAAGATAGTCGAAGACTTGCAAAATGGAGCTTACCGCCTCTCAATCCCCCAACGAAAAACCCATCTGCAACACTTGGAACGCATCTCATTTAAAGTTTTATTTCAGTTAAATCCCGCTATATTTCATGAACAAATGTTTTGAAATGACCAGAATACACAAGGAATTCAATCAAGTGAACAAGTCAGTATAACTAGACCAGACGCGGGGGTGGTGAACGGTGTGTTCTTAAAAACCACCTGTGAAAGTTCTCGCTCTATGCAAACAGCAACAACACTCAATCACACCACCTGTGAAAGTTCTCGCTCTATGCCAACAGCAACAACACTCAATCACACCACCTGTGAAAGTTCTCGCTCTATGCCAACACGCCAAGTTCTCAAAGCCACAACACAGGGGTTCAGCAAACCCCAGAACACTTATCACCGAACACTGCAGATAAAAATATAGAAAAATACACTTTGTATTTTCCGTATTTTAGAATGAGAGTCCCAATCTAATTTATAGAGATCTCACTCAAGGATACCTCCAAAAATCCGTTGTCAACTAATTAATTGTGATAATCAATTTTCCACTTATGGTAATTGATTATGCATTTAATGAATGCACAACGGTAAAAAACTTGCTTAAAAATTCTCATAATTGCTCATGATAATCAATTATGGCAAGTCATAATTAATTATTGATAATTAATTATTATAATATAATAATCGATTATCTTGAGTATAAAATGAGGTTTTCTGATTTAAAAATTAATTTTAATGCAACATAAGACAAGCATACATAGAATCAAAGATAAACCACATCCTATACATCAATCAACTAAATTAAAAAAAGCTTTAATATAAAAAAAAAGTCTTGATTGAGATCTTCCTGCAATAAGAGCACTTGAGACTTGACTTTGACATATCATCAAAATTTCTTCTCTTTAGCTTTATGCTAACATTTAGTTTCTAATTTTGGGATTTGATGAAGAACATGCTTAGGAACATGTCAAATTAGGATTTTGGGATTTCTATGCATGAATTGTTGAATTATGAACTGTTTTGACCGATTAAGTTGCTTGAATCTTCTTTGCATGGATGAAATTAGTGTTTGAGTAGAGATTAGGGCTGTTTTAAGAGCATTTTCGAGAAAAACCCTATCACACCGCTGGGCAGTTGATAACGGTTTAAAAACCGTTATTTTCATATGCTAATTTGGACTAAATTACGCCCTTTATTGCTTCGAATGAGCTTCAAATCAAAACAAAACTTAATAAATGAGTTAGCCGAGGGTCAAAAGTTGTTTTTAGCGATTTTATGCTTGTTTTGCAGCAAAATTGACAAAAGTGAAGATTGGGAATAAAGATTAAGGTCATAGACTCAAGAAAAGAGAGAAAATCAGAGAAAAGAAAAGTCTAGGCACTGCCCGGCGGTAAACCCTTGGCGACGGGCAGTCAGACGGGAGGAGAAGACACAGTTTTGGGCGTCGGGCGGCAGACCCCAGCCGCTAGGCGGTTTTGCGGCACGAGGGAAACCGCCGGGCGGTAGACCCCTACTGCCGGGCGGTGGTGCGATTCAAGGCCCACCGCCGGGCGGCAAAGTGTGACGCCAGGCGGTGGTGAGCTGGGCTTGGGCCTATTTTCTGCTGCGCTCCTCACCTATTAATAGGCCTACTACGAATTCCAACTCATTCTTTTGACAGAGGAGGGCGGCCATACCTACTTTGCACTCTTTGGAGAGGATCTCTTGGATTCTTAGGCTCCTTTTCGTCTGTTCTAGGGTTTGCTTTCCATATCTTTCATTATTTTCATCTTGGTTAACCATGACTATGGTGAACTAAACCCTTTTTGTTGTTGGGGGAACAATGTAATCTTTTGATACTCTCGATTGTTGAAACTCTTGTTTGAATTATATGTGTCTCATATGCTTTTATTATTAATTGTTGGAGTCTCATACTGTGCTTAATGCTTTTATCGTTTAACTCATTCAGTAATCGTTGTTTGACTTTATTGATACGGGGACGTACATTAATGACATGAACTGGTGAGATTTTTCCTTGGTTAAGCAATACCGCCTAGGGATAGGGGAGTAGGATGACCAATTGTATTTGCTTCTGTTTGTAATGCGTTGCTGGTTACTAGGGGAAGCTAGGGATGCAAGCCGATAATTAGTAATAGGCCCTTTTCGCCGAGGGATCGGGTTAAGGGGAGGCCAAGAAAGTTTGCATGCAATTAGATAATAACGTTGTTTAAACAAGAGGAGTAAATAAAAGAGAGAGGATTAGATGAAACTGTAAACCCCCAACAACTCCATTCATCCATTGCCCAAATCTCGTCAATTGAATCACATTGCATATTTATTTTCTGTCATTGCATCCACCACAATTATTGAATTTTTCTCCGCAAGTCTTACGATTTTAATTCATGTGAACAATAAGGCCTTTCGAGTCTCATGGGAAGAACGATAATGGGATTTACCTTTTTTATTACTTGATACGATTTGGTACACTTGCCAATCCGCTAACAAGTTTTTGGCGCCGCTGCCGGGGACTCGAGATTTGACTTATCAAGTAGTGTGAATTGACTGAATTTGACTTGTGTGTAATTATTTGTTTATATTTTTCTTTTCTTTTGTTTATTTTATTTTTTTGTAAAAGTGCTTTTAGGGGTATTTTCTCTTGTGTATGCAGGAATGAGTACACACTAGGAGCAGAAAAGATCAGCAACCTCTTCTTGAGGGGCTAGCAGACAGGAGAGGGAGGAGAGTTAATCTTTTTGAACGTGAAAACTTTCCTTCTCCTGAACCAATTTTGAAACCTTTTGCACAGAACTTGGAGGAGATGGCGGAACAACCTCCTCCTCAGAGACGTACACTGGGGGACTCAGCCAACATTGTGGGTCCCTTGAATTTCAACAGCATTGTCATTCCTGCAGACAATGCAACAAATTTGGTGATGAGCCCTGCACTTATTCAGTTGGTCCAGAGTAATCAGTTTCATGGATTATCAACTGAGAATCCCCACAAACATTTGACTATCTTTGGCGAAATTTGGAATACTATTAAGGTGGCCAGAGTCTCAGATGAAAGGATCAGACTTAGCCTATTCCCGTTCTCTTTGGGAGGAAACGCCAAGGATTGGTTGCACTCATTTACTGAAGGGACGTTCAAAAACTGGGATGCATTGGCCAAACAATTTGTCACTAGATTTTTCCCACAAACCAAGATTCATCCAGGGAAGCTTGAAATCTCCTCATTCAAGCAAGGGATGGAGGAAACTCTTGGACAGGCATGGGACAAATTCAAAGGCCTGTTGAGAAAGACTCATGTCCATGGATTTGATAAGACTGCTTATTTGCTTGCTTTTCTAGGAGGGCTTAACACTCAGTCAAAAATGATGCTGGATGCCTCAGTTGGAGGCAGTATTAATAGGAAGACTGAAGACGAAGCCTATGATTTGATTGAAGACATGGCTCTGAATGAAGCTTCCCAAAGTGAGAGGGGTGCACAAAAAGGAGGAATATTGCATCTTCCTGCTAATGATGCAATGGCTACGCAGAATCATCTTCTTAACCAGAAATTGGACAAGCTGACAAAGTTCCTCTCTG
Source organism: Vigna mungo (assembly GCA_036885675.1). Lineage (NCBI taxonomy): Eukaryota > Viridiplantae > Streptophyta > Magnoliopsida > Fabales > Fabaceae > Vigna > Vigna mungo. Next base: position 36,974,407 of record CP144691.1, read on the forward strand.
AATTTCCAACAGGGTTAAGAAATATTTCTCAAACTCAACAACTTTGCAACTTATGTGGTGGTGACCACATCAATGGTCAATGTGCTTTCACTGAAGAAATGCAGCCGGATGTCAACTACATGGGAAATCAATTCCCGTACAAGCAAGGTAGTTCTAACCAAGGCAACTCTAGCCAAGGTTGGAAGAACCACCCGTATTGGACAAAATCAGAACACTTCTTCTGGGCAAGTAGGAGGTTTCCGGCAGCAACAACCATCACCTTTATGGCAGCAGGTGAACAGCTTGACGGAGACTGTTAGAGAATTAAATGATCGGTTTGATAAATTCCTAAAAGTCTATGAGTCTCAACAAGCAAGTGACCAGGCAAGTTTTAGAGCACTAGAGACACAAATTAGGCAGCTGTCAAAAAGAGTTGACACCGCAGAAAGAAACCAGTTCCGGGCTAACACTGAGGTTAACCCCAAGGATGAATGCAAAGTGGTGATGACGAGAAATAAAAGGAAGCCAGTAGAAGAAATAATTGAAATTGGGAGCAGTGAAGATGAAGAGGAAGAGATGGTTGGTAAGAGTAAGTGCAATAAGCAGAAAAATTGCAAAAAGGAAGAGAAAAGGGAAAGGAAGCTGAAGAATCCTTATGAGTTATTCCGTGAAATTTTTACTCAGGTAACTATCATGCCTGGAGCATTTCTGCAAGTGCCTAAAGATGAGAAACTGCATGAATACCTTCCTCGCAAGATAGCTGATCTTGATGAGGAGGAAGAATCTCAAGCATGGATCGTTAAACCAAGGAAGAAAGACCATCCCCAAAAATTGAAGGATTTAGGAAGTTTGACTCTCCCTTGTGTGATCAATGGTGTGGATATAGGGAGAGCTATGATCGATTCAGGATCTAGTGTGAACTTAATGTCCTTCAGTGATTTCAAGAAAATTAGGGGGCTAAAATTGAAACCAGCATACACTTCCTTGACAGTTGTAGGTGGATCCATAAAAAAACCTTTAGGAATGGTGGAAGACGCAATTGTTCGAATTGAAGAGTTGGAATTCTTGGTTGATTTCATGGTAGTGGATATGGTCAATGACGGAAGAATCCCATTAATTTTGGGAAGACTTTTTATGAGGACTTCTCAGATGATGATACGTGTTTATGATGGGAAAATAATGTTAAGAGATCAGGACCAAGTGCTAGCCTATAAGGGATTTGAAGGAGAAAAAACGAGGATAATAAACAGATCTAGATATAAAAAGGCTAGAGGAGAAGCTGGCAGAGGAGAAAACTTCACTGGTAAGGATCATCTTACCAGCTGTCCTATTTTGCAGGTACAGGAAAAGACAGATAAAGGAGAGTCACCCCATTTAGAGGACAAACTATTTCCACGGGTTATATACAAAAACAGGAAATGGATTGTCAGCAGGAAGCTCAAAGAGGAAGGAATGATGGAAATCAGAAGGCCACATTCCTCTGCTATTCGCCAAGTAGAAAGACAAAAGTTGCGAAGGTGGGATGATGAAGATTCCAGTGTGAGGAAGAAGAGTTGATTGCTGAGAAGAATTTTTGTTCTTTAAGACAATTTTTATTTTTTTGTGATTTATTTTTATTTTTGAACTTGTAAATTTTGGAACAATTTTTGGGTAGCATCTACTGAGGGATGCTAAACTTTTGGTATCTACTGAAGGATACCCGGAAGGTACACCTACTGAAGGGTGTTGGACGGCTAGCATTTACTAACAAATGCTAAATAGGTTTGGGTAAGGCTCGCGACGTTAAACAAGCGCTACTAGGAGGCACCCTAAGATTTCTGCTTTACTTTTGCAGTTTAAATTTTTGAATTTTATTTTTCAATGTGTATGCTTGACTTGAACACTTTTTCTGCAGATGTTTGATTGACTACTTTGCATGATGAATCTATTTGATAATCATTTGATGTGAATGATTATTGAGTTGTATGCATGTTAACATCCTGTGAAACAGTTGCGTAAGGAAGTATGATTGTGCGTGAGAAAGCATGTTGTGTGAGGTATTGAGCCCCAGAGTTTTTATTGTTGTATGTATTATTCACATTGAAGCATAAATTCTATTGCCTTAATCTTGATGATTGATTGATTTTTATGTGAATGTCAAATGATCAAGGCCATGTTTGAAAACCCTTTTCTAGCCAAATGTCCACCCAAAAAGCTTTAAAGATTATATCATTCTTGAACCTTAGCCTGAAACAGGATGAAACCCTTTGATTTGAAATTATTTATCTTGAGTTGGGTTGAGAATAATTGTATGGAATGAAAAGGTTCAAGTTTGGGGTTGCATGGGAAAATTGGAAAGGCAAAAGAAAAACATTGAGCTCAAGTGTTGAAAAGCAAAATACATGAATAGAGAAAAAGAAAAACCAAAGAAAAAGAAAAAGAAAATACATTGATGAAATAGTTCTTTTGACTCAAGAATTTTGTGATCCAGAAAAACCAATTTTTCTTGATAGCCCGACCTCATTACAAGCCTTGGAAAAGTCCTTTTGATGGCATTTGCATGGAAAGATGTTGATTTTTGAGATGAATGGCAATTTTATTTCATGTGATTTATGAACAATAAAGAGTGGAGTGCTACCTTAAACACTTGAGTGATTGAGTGAGACACTTGCTTGGTGGGAACTTCTTAAGTTCATGATTGCATTCTTGGTTTAGTGGACTGATCATTCATACTGTGTAGCATCTGTTCAGGAACGCATGAGCTAAACTAAGAACAAGCATGCATCTTGATTTGAGTTCACTGATTATCTGAAGTGGAGTAAGTTTTGTCATGCATTTTTGAAATGCTGAACCATTGGATGAAAAGGTAGAAGGTCAAGCTCTGTTTTGTTTTATGATTTTGTTTTGTTTTGCTTGAGGACAAGCAAATTTCTAAGTTTGGGGTTGTGATAATGGTTGAAAAACCGTTATTTTCATATGCTAATTTGGCCTAAATTACGCCCTTTATTGCTTAGAATGAGCTTGAAATCGAACAAAACTCAATAAATGAGTCAGTCGAGGGTCAAAAGTTGTTTTTAGCGATTTTATGCTTGTTTTGCAGCAAAATTGACAGAAGTGAAGATTGGGAATAAAGATGAAGGTCATAGACTCAAGAAAAGAGAGAAAATCAGAGAAAAGAAGAGTCTAGGCACCGCCCGGCGGTAAACCCCTGGCGTCGGGCGCTCAGACGGGAGGAAAAGACACAATTTTGGGCGCCGGGCGGCAGACCCCTGCCGCCAGGCGGTTTTGCGGCACGAGGGAAACCGCCGGGCGGTAGACCCCTACCACCGAGCGGTGGTGCGATTTAAGGCCCACCGCCGGGCGGCAAAGTGTGACGCCGGGCGGTGGTCAGCTGGGCTTGGGCCTATTTTTCTGCTGCGCTCCTCACCTATTAATAGCCCTACTACGAATTCCAACTCATTCTTTTGACAGAGCAGGGCGGCCAGACCTACTTTGCCCTCTTCGGAGAGGATCTCTTGGATGCTTAGGCTCCTTTTCGTCTTTTCTAGGGTTTTCTTTCCATATCTTTCATTATTTTCATCTTGGTTCACCATGACTATGGTGAACTAAACCCTTTTTGTTGTTGGGGGAACAATGTAATCTTTTGATACTCTCGATTATTGAAACTCTTGTTTGAATTATATGTGTCTCATATGCGTTTATTATTAATTGTTGGAGTCTCATACTGTGCTTAATGCTTTTATCGTTTAACTCATTCGGTAATCGTTGTTTGACTTTAGTGATACTGGGACGTACAGTAATGACAAGAACTGGTGAAATTTTTCCTTGGTTAAGCAATACCGCCTAGGGATAGGGGAGTAGGACGACCAATTGTATTTGCTTCTGTTTGTAATGCGTTGCTGGTTAGTAGGGGAGGCTAGGGATAGCAAGCCGGTAATTAGTAATAGGCCCTTTTCGCCAAGGGATCGGGTTAAGGGGAGGCCAAGAAAGTTTGCATGCAATTAGATAATAACGTTGTTTAAACAAGAGGAGTAAATAAAAGAGAGAGGATTAGATGAAACTGTAAACCCCCAACAACTCCATTCATCCATTGCCCAAATCTCGTCAATTGAGTCACATTGCATATTTATTTTCTGTCATTGCATCCAGCACAATTATTGAATTTTTCTCCGCAAGTCTTACGATTTTAATTCACGCGAACAATAAGGTCTTTCGAGTCTCATGGGAAGAACGATAATGGGATTTACCATTTTTATTACTTGATACGATTTGGTACACTTTCCAATCCGCTAACAGCGGTCTCCTTCGCCGTCGGGCGGTGTTGCTACTGAGCAATACCGTCGGGCGGTCATTTTGGACACCGGGCGGTCTGCTGCATTTTGTTGAATGCTTGATTTTGCTACTAAGATACAAAAGGAGAACATGTTTCACCCCCAGTATTGAACTGTGTCTAGTCTGAAAGTGTTTAATGATGCATTAACTTCTAATGATGAATTCCTGTGGTTTGTTTTGAATTATATCCTATGCAGGAATGATATCAACATCACGAAGGGGGAGAAGTACTGGCAGCAAGAGGAAGGAGCCTGAGAGGCCGAGAGGATTTGACTCTCAGAGGTTCCTCTCTAAACAGCATGAGGATCACTTTGCAACTGTGCAGGAGAGGAGATTGTTGATGGAGAGGAATGCTTCCTTCATCCCTGACTTAGCTCCTGAATTTGGAGCAGAAATTCTGAGGAGAGACTAGGAGAGGCTGACAACTTACCCTGCACCATCTAGTATTGAGTTGGTAAAGGAATTTTACACCAACGCCATATCCAGAGGTGGAGTTGCAGCTGGAAGATATAGGAGCTTTGTGAGGGGGCATACTATTAAGTATGACCCCGATACCATAAACAGCTTCTTGGGCACAGATTGGCCAAGAGAGCAGTGCCAATGCGGCACAGGTTGGTTTGTTTAGTAACATCACCGCGGTTGAGAGGGTTATGTGCCTCCCTGGAAGGCATTTTCAAACTAATCCTAATGGAGCACCTGTCAACATTAAGAGATTGGATTTGACGCCTTTGGCACAACACTGGATGGCATTCACTCATGCCAACATCCAGCCATGTTCCCATATCTCTGATGTCACGATGCACAGGGTCGTTCTCATTTTCTGCATGCTGAGACAGATGGATGTGAACGTCGGCAAGATCATCGCCGACGAGATACAGAGCTGTGCCACTATAGTGAGCAACAGGATGTCATTGGGGCATCCATCTTTGATCACCTTTCTTTGTCGACAGGCTGGGGTGGATACAGCAATTCCCCCATATGAGAGACTCAGGAATGCTATCGATGCATCCTACTTCCATCAGTTCTGCGCTGAGGCAGGAGCAGCACTCAGGACACGTCCTAGGAGAACTGTAGCACAGCAGGAGCAGGTACCTGACGATGCACCAGCACAACATGCCTAGCCATTCCAGATGAGGGACATGTACATGTCCATGATGGAATCTAGGATGGAGGCCCTTCACAGGGGGCAAATTACGACTGCTGAGATGATCATTGGGATGTATGATCAGCCACCAGTGCACAGGTGGACTATGGATAAGTTTCATGCAGATGTGGCGTGGCCTTAGGAGCAGGCACAAAGCAGTGGGTTGGGTGCAACTAGAGCACGAAACACTGATGAAGAAAAGTTTGAGGATGCTGGTGATGGAAGCCAGGAGGACTCAGATGACAGCATGGGATGAGTGAGGACATCTACTGATGGATGTCCATGTTATAGACAGGGTTTTATTTTATTTTATTTTTTTCACTTTTGCATTTTGAATTCTTAGAATAGGTTACATTTTATTTTCAGTGTGTATGCTTGGCTTGAATACTTTTCTGAAGATGTATGACTGAATAATTTGCATGATGAGCTTATTTGATGATGATCTGATGTGAATGATGATTGAGTTGCGTTGCATGTGGATATTTGGTGAAACAGATGTGTGATGAGTTATGATTGTGGTTATGATGCTAAGCAGGGTGTATGAATGAATGTGTGTAAGAAAACATATTGTGTGAGGTATTGAGCTCCAGTGTTTTATTATTATATGAATTTATTCACAGGAAAGCATGAATGATATTGCCTAAGTCTTGATGATTGATTGAATTGCATGTATATGTCATATGATCAAGGCCATTTTTGGAAGCCCTTACTTAGCCAATTTTTTACCCAAAGTGCTTGAAATTTTATACCTTTTTTGAACCTTGGCCCTAAACAGAATGAAAACCCTTATGCTGAAACTATTTACTTTGAATTGGGTTAATGACTGTAGGTACATTCAAGGTTCAAGTTTGGGGTTGTGGGGAAAGTTTGAATGGTAAAAAGAAAGGCATTGAGCTCAAATGTTGAAAATGAAAAATACATGAGAAAAAGAAAATCATGAAAGATGAGCTCAATGTAAAAATAAAAGAAAAAGGGAAGAAGTTGGGGACAAGTGAGATTGGTTAAGAAAAAGAGTTGAACTTGAACCTTGAATGATAAATGAGCTCTCTTGATTCAAAGATTTGGTGATCCAGAAAAACCAATTTTTCTTGATAGCACAGCCTCATTACAAGCCTTGGAAAAGTCCTTTTGATGGCATTTGCATGTAATGATTTTGATTGTTTGAGATGAACGAAAATTTTATTTCATGTGACTTGTGAATGATAAAGAGTTGGAGTGCCACCCTAAACACTTGAGTGATTGAGTGAAACACTTGCTTGGTGAGAATTTCTAAATTTCATGTTTGCATCTTTGCTTAGTGGATTGGTCATTCATAATATGTAACATCTGTTGAGGAATGTGTGAGATAACTGAATTGAAAGCATGCATGCATCTTGATTTGATTATCACTAACGATCTGAAATTGAGTAGTTCTCATCATGTACTTTAGGAATGTTGAACCATTGGATGAAATTGTAGAAAGCCAAGTTTTGTTTTGTTTATAGTTTTGTTTTGTTTGGTTTGCTTGAGGACAAACAAAGTTCTAAGTTTGGGGTTGTGATAACGGTTGAAAAAGCGTTATTTTCATATGTTATTTTAGACCAAATTACTCCCTTTACTACTTAGAATGAGCTTGGAATCAAACAAAACTCAATAAATGAGTCAGTCGAGAGTCAAAAACTATTTTTAGCGATATTATGCTTGTTTTGCATTGTTTTATAGCAATTTTGATGGAAGTGAAGAATGGAGTTGAAGATGAAGGTCTTAGACTCAAGACAAAGGAAGAAAACTAAGAAAAGAAGAGTCTAGGAACCGCCCAACGGCTGAAATACACCGCTAGACGGCCAAATGCGAGGAATTGGCACCCTGGCGTGGACGCCTTGCGGATTTGCGATTAGAGGCAAACTACAGGGCGGTGGACCCCTGGCGCCGTGCGGTTGCACGATTAGAGGCAGACCGTTGGGCGGCATAAGTGTGACACCGGGCGGTTGCCTGTTGAGCTTGGGCCTGTTTTCTGTGACGCTCCTCTGCTATAAATAGCCCTATTGCGATTTCCTTCTGATTCTTTTGACAGAAGAGGGCGACCAGCCTACTTTTCACTCTCTGGAGAAGATCTATTGGATGCTTAGGCTCCTTTTCATCCCATCTAGGGTTTGCTATTCCATTCTTCCATTATTTTCATCTAGGTTCACCTTGACAATGGTGAACTAAACCCTTTTCTTGTTGGGGGAAACAATGTAATCTTTTGAAACTCTCTTTTATTGAAACTCTTGTTTATTTATATGATTGTCATATGCTTTGATTATCAATTGTTGGGTTCTCATCTGCGCTTAAAGCTTTTATCGTTTAACTCATTCGATAACTATTATTTGTCTCTATTGATACGGGAACGTACAGTAATGTCATGAACTGATGATAAATTCCTTGATTAATGAAATACCACCTAGGGATAGGGAGGTAGGACAATCAATTGTTTTTGCCTCTGTTCGGTAATGCATTGCTAGTTACTAGGGGAGGCTGATAACGGTTGAAAAACCGTTATTTTCATATGTTATTTTGGACTAAATTACACCCTTTACTCCTCTTGTTTAAATTGCTTTATTATCTAATTGTTATGCAAACTTTCTTGGCCTCCCCTTAACCCGATCCCTCGGCGAAAAGGGCCTATTACTAATTACCGGCTTGCTATCCCTAGCCTCCCGTAGTAACTAGCAACGCATTACAAACAGAAGCAAAAACAATTGGTCGTCCTACCCCCTATCCCTAGGTGGTATTGCTTAACCAAAGAATTACTCACCAGTTCGTGACATTACTGTACGTCCCCGTATCAATAAAGGCAAATAACAGTTACCGAATGACTTAAATGATAAAAGTTTTAAGCACAAATGAGAACCCAACAATTGATAATAAACGCATATGAAAATCATATAATTAAGCAAGAGTTTCAATAAAAGAGAGTATCAAAAGATTACATTGTTCCCCCAACAACAAAAGGGTTTAGTTCACCATTGTCATGGTGAACCAAGATGAAAATAACAGAAGAAATCGAAAACAAACCCTAGAAAAGATGAAAAGGAGCCTAAGCATCCAAAAAGATCCTCTTCAGAGAGTGAAAACTAGGTTTGGCCGCCCTCTTTTGTCTAAAGAACTAGAATGAATTCGCAGTAGGGCTATTTATAGTTGAGGAGCGCAACAGAAACAGGCCCGAGCCCAACAGGTAATCGCCCGACGTAACACTTATGCCGCCTGGCGGTTTGCCTCTTATCGCTCTACCGCCCGGCGTCAGGGGTCCACCACCCGGCGGTTTGCCTCTTATCGCAAAACCGCCAGGCGTCGCTGCCTTGGTGCCATCTCCTCGTATTTGACCGCCCAGCGGTGCAATTCTGCCGCCGGGCGATTTCTAGACTCTTCTTTTCGTGATTTTCTTCCTCTATTTTGAGTCTAAGGCCTTTATCTTCACCTCTATTCTTCACTTCCATCAAAATTGCCGCAAAACAAGCATAATATCGCTAAAAACAGCTTTTGACTCTCGACTGACTCATTTATTGAGTTTTGTTTGATTTCAAGCTCATTCTAAGCAGTACAGGGAGTAATTTGGTCTAAAATAGCATATGAAAATAACGGTTTTTCAACCGTTATCAGAACCCCAAACTTAGAAATTTGTTTGTCCTCAAGCAAAACAAAACATATAAACAAAACAAAACTTGGCTTTCTACACTTTCATCCAATGATTCAACATTCTTAAAGTACATGATGAGAACTACTCAATTTCAGATCTTCAGTGATGATCAAATCAAGATGCATGCATGCTTTCAAATCAGTTATCTCACAAATTCCTCAACAGATGTTTCCTATTATGAATGATCAATCCACTAAGTAAAGATGCAATCATGAAACTTAGAATTTCTCACCAAGCAAGTGTTTCACTCAATCACTCAATCGTTTAAGGTAGCACTCCAACTCTTTATTCTTCACAAGTCACATGAAACAAAATTGTCGTTCACCTCAAACAATCAAAATCATTACATGCAAATGCCATCAAAAAGACTTTTCCAAGGCTTGTAATGAGGCTGGGCTGTCAAGAAAAATTGGTTTTTCTGGATCACAAAATCTTTGAATCAAGATAGCTCATTTATCATTCAAGGTTCAAGTTTAACTCTCTTTTTCAACCAATCTCATTTGTCCCCAACTTCTTCCCTTTTTCTTTCATTGAGCTCATTTTTCATGATTTTTCTTTTTCTCATGTATTTTTCATTTTCGACACTTGAGCTCAATACCTTTCTTTTTGTCATTAAAACTTGTCATTCAAACTTTCCCCACAACCCCAAACTTGAACCTTGAATGTACTTAAAATCATTAACCCAATTCAAAGTAAATAGTTTCAGTACAAGGGTTTTCATTCTGTTTAGGGCGAAGGTTCAAAAAGGGCATAAAATTTTAAGCACTTTGGGTAAAGTTTTGGCTAAAGAAGGGATTCCAAAAATGGCCTTGATCATATGACATGTACATGCAATTCAATCAATCATCAAGATTTAGGCAATATCATTCATGCTTTCCTGTGAACAATACACACAACAATGAAAACTCTGGAGCTCAATACCTCACACACATGCTTCCTCACACAATATCCATTCATACACCCTGCTTAACATCATAACCATAATCATAATTCATCACACATCTGTTTCACAAGATATCAACATGCAATACACTCAATTATCAATCACATCAGATCATAATCAAATAGACTCATCACACAAATTAGTCAGTCAAACATTTTCAGAAAAGTATTGAAGTCAAGCATACACACTGAAAATAAAATTCAACCTATTCTACGAATTTAAAATGCCAGAGTAAAGAAGAAAACCTAGGTTGCCTCCTAGTAGCGCTTGTTTAACGTCACGAGCCTGACCCAAACCTGTTTAGCACTTGTGAGTAAGTGCAGATCCTTCCAACACCCATCAGTAGGTGTACCTTCCTGATATCCTTCAGTAGATACCTAAAAGTTAGCATCCCTCAGTAGATGCTACCCAGAAATTGTTCACATAAACAAATATTTATAGGATTAAAAATAAAACAACCCTATACTATAAGGAATAAAATTGCTTTACAAAAATAGGGATAACCCCAACAAACACCCATCAGTAGGCGTTGTCAATCTTCTCTAATTATATTCTTTTCTTTTTCTTCTTCCTGCTGAATTTCTTCATAAAGTTGAGAATACCAAGCACATGCTTCCATGTTTCAACCATAGGAACTTTAATCTCCAATTTCTTGAAGATTTCCAGCTTGAACTTCTTTCCCTTCCTATGATTTTTCTTTTTATGAGGAAGAGGTTTTTCATGTGATCTTTTCTTCTGTCCTCTCTTCCTCTTTTTCTCAACCTTCTCCTTCTTCCACTTTCTTTTTTTCTTTTTTTCTTTTTTCTTATTTTCTTATCTTTTTTCTTTTTTCTCAATCACCGCTTGTTCTTTCTCCTCATCTTTCTCTCCCTCACTCAACCTTTCTGCTTCATCTTCCACTATTTTCTCCTCTTCTATCTCTTCCACTTCTCTCTCCACCTTCTCCTCATCATTTTCAAAGATAGTTACTTGATATTCCCCTTTAGGGTCAACTTCAGTGTTACCCCTAATAATACCCAGAGAGATCAATGCTTTTGTTATCTCATCTTCTTTTATCTTCTCTTCATCAATAGTCTTGTTGTCCTCAAAGATAGTGGCTTGACATTCTTCTCTAGGATTAATGGCAGCATTATTCTTAATAATGCCTAGAGAAATCAATGCATTTGTTACCTCATCTTCGTCTATATTTTCTTCATCAATAACCTTATCATCCTCAAAGATAGTGGCTTGACATTCTTCTCTAGGGTCCACTTCAGTATTAACCCCAATAATGCCCAGAGACCTTAATGCACAAGAGATTTGTTCATCCTGTAAACGTTGTTCAGCTTCCCACAACGTTTCTTTTCGTAAAGAGGATTGTCTCTCTTTTTCATTTTGATCCATGTATGAGTGAGGTTCCCACTAGTGATTGAAATTATTTTGGGAGGATTGAGTGCCCATATAATCAAATTCTGGTTCAAACTGCATTCTGCAAAAATTAGGCACCAAACCCTAGAAAACATTTATTAGAACAAAAACAAAAATAAACATTAAATCAAGTCAAATTCAATTAATTCACACTACTAAATAAGTCAAACCTCGAGTCCCCGGCAGCGGCGCCAAAAACTTGTTAGCGGAATGGCAAGTGTACCATATCGTATCAAGTAATAAAAATGGTATAACAATTATCGTTCTTCCCATGAGACTCGAAAGGCCTTATCGTTCACGTGAATCGAAATCGTAATACTTGCGGAGAAAAATTCAATAATTGTGGTGGATGCAATGACAGAAAATAAATATGCAATGTGTGATTCAATTGACAAGATTTAGGCAATGGATGAATGGAGTTGTTGGGGGTTTACAATTTCATCTAATCCTCTCTCTCTTATTATCTAATTGCATGCAAACTTTCTTGGCCTCCCCTTAACTCGACCCCTCGGCAAAAAGGGCCTATTACTAATTACCGGCTTGCTATCCCTAGCCTCCCCTAGCAACTAGCAACGCATTACAAACAGAAGCAAATACAATTGGTCGTCTACTCCCCTATCCCTAGGTGGTATTGCTTAACCAAGGAAATTCTCACCATTTCGTGCCATTACTATATGTCCCTGTATCAATAAAGTCAAAAATCAAGTACCGAATGAGTTAAACGATAAAGGCATTAAGCACAGTTTGAGAATCCAACAATTGATAATAAACGCATATGAGAATCATATAATTCAAACAAGAGTTTCAATAAACGAGAGTATCAAAAGATTACATTGTTCCCCCAACAACAAAAAGGGTTTAGTTCACCATAGTCATGGTGAACCAAGATGAAAATAATGGAAGATATGGAAAGCAAACCCTAGAAAAGATGAAAAGGAGCCTAAGCATCCAAGAGATCCTCTCCAAAGAGTGCAAAGTAGGTCTGGTCGCCCTCCTCTGTCAAAAGAATGAATTGGAATTCGTAACAGGGCTATTTATAGGTGAGAAGCGCAGCAGAAAAATAGGCCCAAGCCCAGCTGACCACCGCCCAGCGTCACACTTTGCCGCCCGGCGGTGTACCCTAAGTCGCACCACCACCCGCCGGTAGGGGTCCACCGCCCGGCGCCAGGGGTCTGCCGCCCGGCGTCCACTGCTGGTATCTTCTTCTCCCGTCTGACCGCCTGGCGCCAGGGGTCTACCGCTGGGCGGTCCCTAGACTCTTCTTTTCTTTGATTTTCTTGCTTTTCTTGAGTCTATGACCTTCATCTTCATTCCCAATCTTCACTTCTATCAATTTTGCTGCAAAACAAGCATAAAATCGCTAAAAACAACTTTTGAATCTCGACTGACTCATTTATTGAGTTTTGTTTGATTTCAAGCTCATTCTAAGCAGTAAAGGGCGTAATTTAGTCCAAAATAGCATATGAAAATAACGGTTTTTCAACCGTTATCACTATTCAAGATATACTTGGACTTATTTCATTGCAGCTAAGAATGATGTACTTAAAGTCTTCAAGAGATTTGCTGCTGCCATTTAGAATGAAATGGATCTTAAGATCAAGGCTATCCGAAGTGATCATGGAGGAGAATTTCAGAATAAGGAGTTTGATGACTATCTTGCTGAAATGGGAATCATACACAACTTCTTTGCACCCAGAACACCACAACAAAATGGAGTGGTGGAAAGAAAAAACAGAGCACTTGAAGAATTGGCAAGGTCAATGTTGAATGATAGGGATATGCCAAAATACTTCTGGGTAGATGCATTCAGCACAACTTGTTATGTACTGAACAAAACAATCATCAAGTCTATACTAAAACTGACACCATATGAATGGCTGAGAGGAAGAAAGCTAAATATTTCACACTTGAGAATCTTTGGAAGAAAATGTTTTGTATTGAATAATGGCAAAGAAAATCTTGGAAAGTTTGACTCAAAAGCTGATGAAGCAATTTTCATAGGATATTCCTTGAACAGCAAGGCATACCAGGTATACAATAAGAGAACTATGAATGTGGAGAAATCTATTCATGTTGCGCTTGATGAGTTCATCATGAATCCAAGTCATTCTAAACAAGTCAGGAACTCTGTTGAAGAAGATGAGAACACAGTTGATGAAGAAGGTCCTGAAGAAGTTACTGAGAAAGAAGATGAGGCTGAGCAAGTCGAATCTCCTAAAGTTGAGTCGATTAAAACATGGAAAGTACCAAGAAATGTCTCAACTGAAATGTGATTGGTGACATGTCAAGAGGGGTATCTACAAGAAGACAACTGAACCAGTACTGCATAAACGTTGCCTTTGTGTCCAAAATTGAGCCCAAGAAAATTGAGGAGGCATTAAGTGATGAAAATTGGATGATTGCAATGCAAGAGGAGCTAAATCAGTTTACAAGGAATAATGTGTGGGAACTAGTACCTAGAACACCTGATCTACAAATTATTGGTACAAAGTGGGTTTTCCGCAACAAAATGAATGATTCAGGGGAAATTATAAAGAACAAAGCAAGGTTAGTACCAAAAGGCTACTGTCAAGAAGAAGGAATCGACTATGACGAGACATATACTCCTGTAGCCAGATTAGAAGTAATCAGAATACTTTTGGCTATTGCATCCACAATGAAATTCAAGCTATATCAAATGGATGTTAAGAGTGCCTTTCTGAATGGATACATCAAGGAAGAAGTACACGTTGAGCAGCCACCTGGATTTGAAGACTATGAATACCCTGATTATGTTTACAAACTGAAGAAAGCCTTATATGGATTAAAGCAAGAACCAAGATCATGGTATGAAAGGTTAAGTGAATTTCTTATAAAGAAAGGATACTCAAGAGGAAAAGTTGATTCCACCCTTTTCATAAAAAGGTCAAATAGGGATAAACTGTATGTGCAAATCTATGTTTATGACATTATTTTTGGTTCTACTAACCCTATGTTGTGCAAAGAATTTTCTAAAGTCATGCAGGAAGAATTTGAAATGTCTATGATGGGAGAGTTAACATACTTCCTAGGTCTACAAGTGAAGCAAACAAAAGATGGCATATTCATTCATCAATCCAAATACTGCAATGATCTACTAAAAAGATTCAAGATGCTAGACTGCAAGGGGCTGCTACTCCAATGGCAACTAATTGTTACTTGGATCTAGATGAAGCTGGAAAAAGTGTTGATCAAAGAATGTATCGAGGTATGATTGGATCACTACTTTATCTTACTGCTAGTAGGCCTGACATTATGCATAGTGTTTGTCTCTATGCTAGATTTCAATCTGCTCCTAAAGAATCACATCTTACAGCTGTTAAAGGAATTTTAAAATACCTCAAAGGTACTAAAAGTCTTGGACTTTGGTATCCAAATGGCTCAAATATTTTTCTAAATGGTTACAGTGGTTATGATTTTGGAGGTTGTAAACTAGACAAAAAAGGCACTAGTGGCACTTGTCACTTACTTGGATCATCATTGATTTCTTGGCATTCAAAGAAACAAGCATATGTGGCTTTATCTACCACAGAAGTTGAGTGCATAGCAGCTGAAAGCTGTTGTGCATAGTCTCTTTGGATAAAGAGTCAGTTAGAGGACTATGGCATTAAGATAGAAAGCATTCGTTTGAAATGTGACAGTACTAGGGCTATAAATCTAACCAAGAATCCTATCTTACACTGGAAAGCTAAGCATATTGAAATAAGACATCATTTCATTAGAGATCATATAAACAAGGGTGAAATCACAATTGAGTATGTTGATACATTACATCAGTGGGCTGACATCTCTACAAAACCTGTAAACAAAGAAAGATTTTTTACAATTCGAAATGAACTTGGAATCCTCAATGATAGTAGTGTAAAATAATCAAATCGACTATATTTTGTTTTGAAGTCAACTATGCGTAAACTGTCATGCATTCATACAAATTGACTTATGTTTTGATATGATTTAAATCTTGCTTCACCACTATGCTTGATCTAGAAAAGGTTGTTGAAAGGTTTTGCTGGAAGGACATTGCTTTGGACATCTACAATTGGAATTCAACATTTGGAAAAGCAATGCATTCGACTGATGATTTAAAGCATTCGACTACGCCTAAATGGGTTAACAATTCCAATTCTGGAATTTGACTCTATCCTTACTGTCTGCTTAAATCATTAATATTCTGATATTATCTCTGTTCTTTACATGATTCAATATCTGAATTGAGATAACACTGTGACATTATTGATATTTGTATCATTGCATTTACATGTGATTTGATAGTTTATCCATGATACAAATTTGTGCTTAAACTGTTGTCAATCTGTGATATTCTGCAATGTGCACTCAAACTGTTTTTGAAATTCATGCATAATGACAGGGGGAGTATCACTGTTTTACACTTTGTTTCATCACACACCTATATTTTAGGGGGAGTTTACATTTTCTTTGTGATGTGATAACGGTTGAAAAAAAATTATTTTCATACTTCGTTTGAGACCAAATTATACCCTTTAAGGCTTATAATGAGCTTAGAATCAAGCAAAACACGTAAATTGAATCAGTTGAGAATCAAAAGTTGTTTTTAGATATATTATGTTTGTTTTGCAGCATTTTTTATGAAAGTGAAGAATGGGATTGAAGATGAAGGTCTTAGACTCAAGAAAGAGGAAGAAACATGAAGAAAAGAAGAATCTAGGAACCGCCTAGCACCAAAATCCAACGCTGGGCGGCCAAATGCAAAGAGAAGATACTGTCTGGCGCCCAGGCGGTGAAGCCGGGCAGTTTTGTGATTGGAGGCAAACCGCCGGGCGGTGGCGCGATTAAGAGGAAACCGTCGGGCGCCAAAAGTGTGACGCCGGCCGGTGGTCTGCTGGGCCTGGGCCAGATTTCTGTGACGCTCCTCAGCTATAAATAGCCCTAGTGCGACTTCAGATGCATTCTTTTGATAGAAGGGGGCGGCCAGACCTAATTTTCACTCCTTGGAGAAGATCTCTTGGATGCTTAGGCTCCTTTTTATCCAATTTAGGGTTTGTTTTTCCCTCCTTCCATTATTTTTCATCTAGTTTCACCATGACAACGGTGAACTAAACCTTTTGGTGTTGGGGAACAATGTAATCTTTTGAAACTCTCTTTTATTGAAACTCTTTTTATTTATATGCTTGTCGTATGCTTTGATTATCAATTGTTGGGTTTCTCATCTGCGCTTAATGCTTTTATCGTTTAACTCATTCGATAATATTTGTTTGTCTTTATTGATATGGGAACATACGGTACTGTCATGAACTGGTGGGAAATTCCTTGATTAAGCAATACCACCTAGGCATAGGGGGGTAGGATGATCAATTGTTTTCGCTTCCGTTTATCATGCATTATTAATTACTAGGGGAGGCTAGGGATAGCAAGCCAGTAATTAGTAATAGGCTCTTTTCGCCGAGGGATCGGGTTAAGGGTAGACTAAGAAAGTTTGCATGATAATAAAGCGAATCAAATAGGAGGAGTAGATAAGAGAGAGTGGATAAGATGTGAAACTGTAAACCCCAACATCTCCATTCATCCATAGTCTTTTCCCGTCAGTTGAATCAATCGCATTTGCATGTTTACTTGTTGTTTCTTGAATCCAAACCAATTAATTTTTCTTTACAAGTCTTACCATTTCAATTTGCATGAACGATAAGGCCTACGAGTCCTTTGGGAAGAACGATATTGGGTTTACAAATTATATTACTTTAAACGATCTGGTACACTTGCTAGAGTGTCAACAAGTTTTTGGCGCCGTTACCGGGGACTCGAGGTTTAACTTTTTCAAGTAGTGTAAATTGACTGAAATTTGACTTGCTTGTAATTATTATTTATATTTTGTTTCGTTTAATTTTGTTTCTTGTGTATGCAGGAAGCAATACACACTCGAAGCAAGAAAGACCAGCAACCTCTTCTTGAAGGGCTATCAGATAGGAGAAGGAGGAAAGTTAGACGTCCTGCACGTGAAGATTTTCCTTCTCCTGAAAGACTTTTGCAATCTTCACTAGAGACTTTTGCACAGGACATTGAGGAGATGGAAGACTAACCTCCTCAAAGACGCACACTGGCGGATGCATCAAACACGGTCGGTCCTTTACACTTCAACAGTATAGCCATGCCAGTAGATAATGCAACAAACATGGTGATGAACCCTGCACTCATCGAGTTAGTACAGAGCAACCAATTTCACAGGTTGTCAAATGACAATCCCTATGATCATTTGACTACTTTTAGTGAAATCTGCAATACCGTCAAGATGAACGGAATTTCTGATGACAGGGTCAAACTCAACTTGTTTCCTTTCTTTCTTGGAGGAAACGCTAAAACATGGTTGCATTCATTTCCATAAGGTACTTTCAGAAATTGGGAAGTTGTGGGAACAAAATTTGTCAAGAAATTCTTTCCACAAACAAAGATCAATCAAGGGAAGCTGGAAATTTCTTCATTCAAGCAAGGAATGGAAGAAACTCTTGGACAGGCGTGGGACATATTCAAAGGCCTGTTAAGGAAGACCCCAGTCCATGGGTTTGATAAGACCTCATATATACTTGCTTTCCTTGGAGGCCTACACACTCAATCAAAGATTATGCTAGATGCTTCAGCTGGAGGCAGTATAAACAAAAAGACTGAAGATGAGGCCTACGAATTGATTGAAAGCATGGCTATGAATGAAGTGACGCATAGTGAAAGGGGCATACAGAAAGGAGGACTTTTGCATCTCCCTGTTGATAATGCTATGGCTGCTCAGAATCATCTCCTTACTCAAAAACTGGACAAGTTAAAAAAGCTCCTTTCTAAACTTCTAAAGGCGATAAGGAATATTTCTCAGAGTCAATAGCTTTGCGATCTATATGGTGGTGACCATATTAATGGTCAATGTGCTTTTCCTGGAGAAATGCAGCAAGAAGTCAACTACATGGGAAACCAATTCCAGTACAGGAAAGGTAATTTTAACCAAGGCAATTCTAGACAAGGTTTGAAGAACCACCCCAGTATTGGACAAACTCAGAATAATTCATCTGGGCAAGTAGGAAGCTTCCGGCAGCAACAACCATCACCTTTATGGCAGCAGGTGAGCAGCTTGACAGAGACAGTCAGAGACTTAAGTGACAGATTTGATAAATTTTTTAAAGTCTATGAGTCTCAACTAAACAGTAATCAAGCCAGCTTCATATCATTGGAGTCGTAGGTTGGCCAGCTGTCTAAAATGATAGAAACCACCGAGAAGAATCAGTTTAGGGCTAACATTGATGTTAACCCTAAAGATGAGTGCAAAGCTATTCTGACAAGAAATAAACGGAAGGCAGAAGTGGAACCAATTAACTTTGAAAGCAGTGAAGAAGAAGATGAAGAGATTATGAGTGCTGATGAATTCAATGAGCAGAAAAACAGTGAAGATGAAAAAGAAGAAAGTGAGAAATAAGAAGAAATCATTGAGCCAGATACTAGTGGAGGTGAAGAAGAAACAAGAATAGAAAGTAGTCATAATGGGGCGTTTAGAGAAATTTTTAACCAAATGACTGTAGTACATTTAGCAAATCAACAGATCCCTCCCTATTCTAAAAGAATTAAATACAATCTTAAAGATAAAGTTGAACTCACTGATGAAGAAGAGGATCCTATTATTCAACCTCAGAAGAGGAATCATCCACCTAAGGTAGAAGATCCAGGATGTTTAACACTATCATGTGTTCTGAATGATTTTTATGTAGGAAAAGCTACGATAGATTCCGGAGCTAGCATCAATATGATACCCAAGCATTTCTTAGAAAAAAAAAATCAGAGGGCTAGTATTAAAACCGTCTAGTCTTACTGTGACGGTGGCGGATGGCTCTATAACAGAACCACTTGGTATGGTGGAGGATGTTATTGTGCGAGTGGAGCAGCTAGAGTTCTTGGTTGATTTCATTGTCATGGACGTGGAAAATGATGAAAAGATTCCTGTGATTTTGGGAGACCTTTTATGGCAACTTCAAAGATTCTTATTAGTGTTCATGATAGAAGAATCATCATGAGAGATCAAGAATATTTGTTTCTATATACTGGCTATGAGGAGGATGAGGTTAGAGTAATAAAAAGAGCCAGACATGAGAAGTCAGGGAGAGAAGTTGCATCTGAAGATAGCACATCAGGTATTGATTATACTGATAGCTGTAATGTTTTGCAGGTACTTGTGAGTAAAGAAGAAAGAACCATTCATCCTGAATCAAAAGAAGACCCATTCCGACTGAGCATTAAAGTGAAATATAAGAGGAGGGAGTGGGTATTAAAAGAGCTGAAAGAGAAAGGGGTGGTGGAGATTGAAGCACCATACAGTAGACATACCAAGTGAGTGGATAGAAGAAAGCTGAGGATTCGGTGTACTAGAGACACCAACAAAAAGGATAACACGTGATGTTGCTGGGACATTTTATTTTGTTGTAAAATATTAGTTTTAGGTTTATTTCATTTTTGAACTTGTAATTCTTTGGATATTTAAACAATTTTTGGGTAGCATCTATTGAGGGATGCTAACTTTTTGTATCCACTGAAGGATACCTGGAAGGTACACCTACTGATGGGTGTTGGTAAGGATTGCACTTACTAATGAGTGCTAAATAGGTTTGGGTCAGGCTCGTGACGTTAAACAAGCGCTACTAGGAGGCAACCTAGGTTTTCTCTTTCACTTTTGCATTTTGAATTCTTAGAATAGGTTGAATCTTTACTTTCAGTGTTTATGCTTGGCTTGAATACTTTTCTGAAAATGTTTGACTGAATAACATGCATGATAAGTCTATTTGATGATGATTAGATGTGAATGATAATTGAGTTTGTTGCATGTTGATATCCAGTGAAAAAGTTCACTAACTATGTGAACATACGTGTGATGAATTATGATTGTGGTTATGATGCTAAGCAGGGTATATGAATGAATGATGTGTGAGAAAGCATGTTGTGTGAGCTATTGAGCTCCAGAGTTTTCATTGTTGTATGTATTGTTCATAGGGAAACATGAATGATATTGCCTTAATCTTGATGATTGATTGAATTGCATGTGAATGTCATATGATCAAGGCCATTTTTGAAAACCCTTCTTTAGCCAAATTTTCACCCAAAGTGTTTGAAATATTATACCCTTTTTTAACCTTAGCCTTAAACAGGATGAGAACCCTTGATTTGAAATTCTTTACCTTGAGTTGGGTTGAGCTTAACTGTATGTGTTGAAAAGGTTCAAGTTTGGGGTTGTATGGGGGATATTGAAAGGCAATTGAACAGCATTGAGCTCAAATGTTGAGAAAGAAAAATTCATGAGAAAAAGAAAAGAAAAGAAGAAAAGCATGAAGATGAGCTCAATGTAAAAATAAAAGAAAAAGGGAAGAAGTTGGGAATAAGTGAGATTGGTGAGGTAGAGAGTTGTGCTTAAATTTTGAATACTATGGTAGCTCTCTTAACTCAAGGACTTTGCATTCCAGAAAAACCAATTTTTCTTGTTAGTCCAGCCTCAATACAAGCCTTAAAAAGTCCTTATGATGGCATTTGCATGTGAAGATTTTGATTGTTTGAGATGAATGGCAATTTTGTTTCATGTGACTTGTGAATAATGGAGAGTTGGAGTGTCACCTTAAACACTTGAGTGATTGAGTGAAACACTTGCTTGGTGAGAATTGATAAATTTCATGCTTACATCTTTGCTTAGTGGATTGGTCATTCATAATGTGTAACATCTGTTGAGAAATATGTGATCATGTGAACTGAATTGAATTGAAAGCATGCATGCATCTTGATTTGATTCCACTCAAAAGTCTGAAATTGAGTAGTTCTTGTCATGAATTTTAGGAGTGTTGAACTATTGGATGAAAAAGTGGAAAGCCAAGTTTTGTTTTGTTTGCTTGAGGACAAGCAAAGTTCTAAGTTTGGGGTTGTGATAACGGTTGAAAAAAAGTTATTTTCATACTTCATTTGAGACCAAATTACACCCTTTAAGGCTTAGAATGAGCTTAGAATCAAGAAAAACACATAAATTGAGTCAGTTGAGAGTCAAAAGTTGTTTTTAGAGATATTATGCTTGTTTTGCAGCGTTTTTGATGAAAGTGAAGAATGGGATTGAAGATGAAGGTCTTAGACTCAAGAAAGAAGAAGAAACATGAAGAAAAGAAGAGTCTAGGAACCGCCCAGCGCCACAATCCAACGCTGGGCGGCCAAATACGAAGAGAAGCCATTGTTTGGCGCCTAGGCGGTGAAGCCGGGCAGTTTTGCGATTGGAGGCAAACCGCCGGGCGGTGGCGCGATTAAGAGGAAACCGCCAGGCGCCTGTTAACGGGATGACAAGTGTACCATGTCGTTTCAAGTAATAAAAATGGTAAAACCCATGATCGTTCTTCCCATGAGACTCGAACGGGCTTATCGTTCGTATGAATCAAAATCGTAAGAGTTGTGAAAGAAAAATTAATTGTTGTGGTGAATGCAAAGACAGAAAATAAACATGCAATGAGTGATTCAGTTGACGAGAAAAGAGTATGAATAAATGGAGTTGTTGGGGGTTTACAATTTCATCTAATCCTCTCTCTCTTATTTACTCCTATTGTTTAAATTGCTTTATCATCTAATTGTATGCAAACTTTCTTGGCCTCCCCTTAACCCCATCCCTCGGCGAAAAGGGCCTATTACTAATTACCGGCTTGCTATCCCTAGCCTCCCCTAGCAATTAGCAACGCATTACAAACAGAAGCAAATACAATTGGTCGTCCTACCCCCCTATCCCTAGGTGGTATTGCTTAACCAAGGAAATTCTCACCAGTTCGTGACATTATTGTACGTCCCCGTATCAATAAAGGCAAATATCAGTTACCGAATGAGTTAAACGATAAAAGCTTTAAGCACAGTATGAGAATCCAACAATTGATAATAAACGCATATGAAAATCATATAATTCAAACAAGAGTTTCAATAAAAGAGAGTATCAACAGATTACATTGTTCCCCCAACAACAAAAGGGTTTAGTTCACCATTGTCATGGTGAACCAAGATGAAAATAATGGAAGATATGGAAAGCAAACCCTAGAAAAGATGAAAAGGAGCCTAAGCATCCAAGAGATCCTCTCTAGAGAGTGAAAAGTAGGTCTGGCCGCCCTTCTCTGTCAAAAGAATGAGAATGAAATCGCATTAGGGCTATTTATAGCTGAAAAGCGCAACAGAAAACAGGCCCGAGCCCAACAGGCAACCGCCCGGCATTACACTTATGCCGCCCGGCGGTTTGCCTCTTATCGCGCTACCGCCCGGCGTCACACTTATGCTGCTCAGCGGTTTACCTCTAACCTTGCCACCGCTTAGCGTCAAAACAGACCGCTCAGCGGCTGCGGCTAGGGTTTTTCGAAAACCTTTTCTAAATTGTCCTAATCTCCATTTTATCACTAATTTCATCAATCCAGACCAAATTTATGCAATTCAATCGGTTCAAACAGTTTCTATTTCATCAAATCATGCATAGAAATCAAAAGCCCTAATTTATCAGGTTCCTACACATGTTCTTCATCAAATTCCAAATTTAGAAACCCTAGGAATGAAATTGCATTACTTACTTGAGTGGAGATACTAGATACATGAAAGATTCTTTCCAATTGATGATGAATGCCTCCCGATGCAAAGCTCTCACCAAAAACCCCCAACTTTTGACAAGAGAATAGGTTTTTGTGAATGGGTGATGAGCAAAAGTGGGGAAAACTCTTTGGAAAACCTTTGAAAGTGAAAATTGGGTGCTAAGGTTTAGGGAGAACGCTTGGGCGAGCTTCAAAGAGGAGTTTCAAAAGTGCAGAACCACCAAAAACGCTGAGCTTTTAAAAGCTCAAGCGTAGTCTGCGCCGCCACCGCTCAGCGGTGAGCGTAAAAATTCACTTCCTCTTTTTAGCTTACTTTTGTGTGATTCAACCCTGTAACACCTGTTTTCAACCTTCAAGTTTTCAATTTCATACCTTTCCCCTCTCAAATGCAACTTTCAAACATATAATGCACTTAGAACAGAGTTAAAACAAGAAATATTCAACTGGGTTGCCTCCCAGGTAGCGCTTGTTTAATGTCACGAGCCTGACCCAAACCTGTCTAGCACCCATCAGTAAGTGCTTCCCAACACCCTTCGGTAGGTGCACTTACCTGTATCCCTCAGTAGATACATAAAAATTAGCATCCCTCAGTAGATGCTACCCAAAAATTGTTTAAAAATCCAAGGCATCACATGTCCAAATAAAATAACCCTACAACTAAAAAAAATTGTTTTACAACATATGGGATTCATCCAGATTACATCATGTCTTCTCATCCTAGTTGGGGTCTTTATCAACCCAACTTATCAGTTGACTTCTCTTCACTCTTCTGATTGTTTTAGTGTATGGTCTTCTAATCTTCACTGTTCCTTCCTCTTCAAGCTTGTTCACAATCCACATCCTGTTTTTGAATCTTACTTTTGAACCACGTAGAAGTGGTGTGTCCTCTGAGTGAATTGTTCCTCCTTTGTCTATCTCTTCCTCCTTAGGTACCTGTAAAATATTACAATTGTGAGTTTTAGTACCTGTGTTTTCTTTAATTGCAGCTTCTCTTTTCAGCTTTCTGATTCTGGCTCTTTTCCTTAGTCTCATTTCAGAGCCATTATATGTTAATACATTTTCTTGATCTCTTAACATCATTTTCCCATCATGGATACGCATCACCATTTTAGAAGTCCTCATAAAAGGTCTTCCCAAAATTAGTGGAACTCTTCCATCATTCTCCATATCCACAACTACAAAGTCAATCAAGAACTCTAGCTGCTTAATACGAACAATCACATCCTCCACCCTACCAACTGGTTTCTTAATAGAACCATCTGCAACTGTCAGAGAAATATCAGTTGGTTTTAATACTAACCCTTTTATTTTCTTCAGATAACTCGAAGGCATCATATTAATGCTAGATCTAGAGTCTATCATAGCCCTTCTTATATCCACATCATTAATAACACATGGAAGAGTCACTCATCCTGGATCTTTCATTTTTGGTGGATGATTTTTCTTTCTAGGTTGAATAGCAATTTCCCGTTCTTCTTCATCTAAATCTATCACCTCTCCAAGATAATATTTTATTCTTTTGGAATAAACAGGAATTTGAGGAAGAGTTTCAGTTAAAGGAAGAACAGTCACCTGGTTAAAGATTTCTCTAAATGGCTCGTAGTGACTTTCTCTTTCCTCACTTTCAACATTTTTTTCCAACCTTTCTTCTTCTTCATCTCCCTCACTGCTTTCACTCTCCACATTCTCACTCATCTCTTCATCTTCCTCCTCACTATTTTCTCTCTCAATAGCTTCCTCCTCTAGTTTTCTCTTGCTCTTTGTTACAACAACCTTACACTCCTCTTTAGGGTTAACATCAGTATTAGCCCTAAGTTGATTCTTTTTTGTGATCTCAATCCTTTGTGATAGTTGACCAATTTGCATATCCAAAGATCTGAAACTTGCTTGTTTACTTGCCTGATGAGACTCATAAACCTTTAAAAATTTATCAAATCTATCACTGAAGCTTCTAACACTCTCTGTCAACTGGCTTACTTGCTGCCACAAAGGTGAAGGTTGTTGTGGTCTGTTGTTAAGGAAGCCTCTTGATTGCCCAGATGGGTTACTCTGAGATTGTCCAATACTAGGATGGTTTTTCCAACCTGGGCTAGAGTTGCCTTGGTTGAAATTCCCCTGTCTATACTGGAATTGGTTACCCATATAATTTGCCTCCTGCTGCATATTTTCTGGCACAACACATTGACCATTAATATGGTCACCACCACAGAAATCACAAAGTTGTTGTGCATTGGACACATTCCTAATCTCCTTTGGAAGCTGTGAGAGGATCTTTGTCAAATTATCCAGCTTTTGAGTCAGAAGATGATTCTGAGCTAGCATGGCATCATCTGCAGGCAAGTGCAAAACTCCCCTTTTCTGAATAGGTGCGCCCCTCTCACTGTATGTCTCCTGTTCATTAGCAGCCATACTCTCGATCAAATCATAGGCTTCATCTTCAGTCTTCCTCTTGATATCACCTCCAGCCAAGGCTCCAACATCATCTTAGACTGAGTGTTTAAACCTCCAAGGTATGCAAGAACTAGAGTAGTCTTTTCAAAACCATGGACTGGTGTCTTCTTGAATAAGCCTTTGAATCTTTCCCAAGCTTGACCGAGAGTCTCCTCCATGCCTTGTTTAAATGACGAAATTTCCAACCTACCCTGAGTGACTTTAGACTGCGGAAAATATTTGTTGACAAACTTTGTTGCCACAGTCTCGCACTAGTAAATGTTCCCTCTGGAAAGGAATTTAACCATGTCTTAGCACTGCCTCCCAATGAGAAAGGAAAGAGACTAAGTTTTACTCTTTCATCTGAAACTCCAGTCATCTTGACAGTATTACAGATTTCACTAAACGTTGTCAAATGATCATATGGGTTCTCATTTGACAAGCTGGGAAATTGATTACCCTGCACAAGATGGATCAACGCAGGATTCATCACCATATTGGTTGTATTATCTGTGGGCATGGCTATGCTGGTGAAGTGGAATGGGCCCACTACATTGGATGCGTCACCTATATTGTGTCTGGGAGGATTTTGCTCATGTGCCATCTCTTCAGAGTTTACTATATGAACTTCAGGTGAGGGTTGCAACAATCTTTCAAGAGAAGGAAATAGTTCCCTAGATGAGCGTATCACTTTCCTTCCTCTCCTGTGTGAGATACCTTCAAGAAGCGGTTGTTGGCTTTTCTTACTCCTAGTATGTATAGCTTCCTGCATACACAAGAAACAAATACCCTAGAAGCACTTTTTATAAAAAAATAAAAATAAAACAATAAAACAAAAACACAATATATACAGACAAGTCAAATTCAATCAATTTACACTACTAGAAAAGTTAAACCACGAGTCCCCGGCAACGGCGCCAAAAACTTGTTAAGTCCCTAGCAAGTGTACCAGATCGTTATCAAGTAATAAAAAACGGATAAGTCCGAGTATCGTTTTCCCAAAGGACTCTTAGGCCTTAACTTTCATGTAAATCAATATTATAAGACTTGTAGAGAAATAAATCGTGTGGGTTGAATGTAAGAACAAAAATAAACATGCAAATGCAGATGATTTAATATGGTAATATGGGTAGAAAAAGATATGAATGAATGGAGTTGTTGGGATTTAATATGGGTAGAAAAAGATATAAGCGGCTTAGCTTAGAGCCTACACCAATCTATCTATTCTATCTGTAATAGTTCGATCTGTCTTCCTGAGATGAGAATTTGTTTTGAAATAGCTAGATTAGATTAGAACTGGCCACCTTGCCTTGGCTTATTGTGTGATTTTTTAGCAGGAGCGAGCTGTCTTTGGCACAATCTGTACTGTAGCCGGGAAAGCAGGAGTCAAGTTGTTCACAAACAGTGGTTATGAGCCGCATCTAAAGCCAATCCATTTACAAGTGAAATCTTGCCCAACTCCAACTACAAGGAAAGAAAGGGGTGAGGTGCTCATTATGTAGAAATTTGGTCTCTCGGAACCATGGGCGGCGAAAACTAGGATGGAATCATAGGTAAGGGATGACATAATTGGGGAGTAGGAATGGCAGATCTATTTTTTCCCAACATTATGAACTCTTCAACTTGTAGTCCACCAAGAGGCTAAATCCTCTCCTGACTTACGTCTGAGCCCAGGTTTGTAAACCAACCATTCAATGGAAGACTTTGTCCTCACACTTGTCGATTTGCCCCAACAGTGACATAAAGAGAAAGATTGAGGGTGAGGCTTATGAACTAATTGAGAGTATGGCTGCGAATGAGCAGGAAACTTGACAATTTGTCAAAGATTCTCTCTCAACTTCCTAAGGAGATCAGGAATGCATCTCAAGCACAACAACTTTGTGATTTTTGTGGTGGTGATCATATCAATGGTCAATGTGCTATGCCTGAATAGATGCAAGAAGAGGCAAACTTTATGGGTAACCAATTCCAGTACAGGCAAGGAAATTTCAACCAAGGTAATTTTAACCAAGGTTGGAAGAACCATCCTAGTATTGGACAGAGTCAAAATAACCCATCTGGTCAAACAAGAGGCCTCTTCAATAATAGACAGCAACAACCACCTATGTGACAGCAAGTGGCTAGTCTGACAGAGAATGTCAGAGACCTTACTGACAAATTTGATAAATTTATGAAGGTTTATGAGTCTCACTATGCAAGTCATCAAGCCAATTTTAGAACTCTGGAGACATAAATTGGTCAACTGTCAAAGAGGGTGGAAACAACAGAGAAGAACCAATTTAGGGCTAATATTGATGTTAACCCTAAAGAGGAATGCAAAGTTGTTGTGACTAGGAGTAAGAAAAAGGCAGAAGCGGAAGTGATTGAAATAGAGAGTAGCGAGGAGGAGGATGATGAGATGAGTGATGAAAAAGAATTTATTGAGTTAGAAAGCAGTGAGGAAGAAGAAGAGGAGGAGAGGAGTGAAACAATGAAGAAGAAGAAGAGAGAAAAAAAATGAGCGAAGAGAAAGTCATTGTGAGCCATTTAGGGAGATTTTTAATCAGGTGACTATTGTTCCTTCAATTGAAGTTATTCCCGAGATTCCTGTTTACTCCAATCAAATAAAGTACTATCTTGGAAAGGTCATAAATCTTGATGAAGAAGAAGAACATGAAGCACGTGCAAGGCCTAGAAAGAGAAAACATCCACCTAAGATGAAAGACTCCGGAAGTCTTACTCTTCCATGCGTGATTGAAGATGTAGATGTGGGAAGAGCTATGCTAGATTCTGGGTATAGTATTAATATGCTACCGTCAAAGTATTTGAAGAAAATTAGAGGGTTAACTTTGAAACCATCTAATCTCTCTGTGATGGTAGAAGATGGGTCGTCCAAAAGACCTATGGGTAAGGTGGAGGATGTAATTGTTCGTATTGAGCATCTCGAATTTATGATTGATTTTATAGTCATGAACATGGAGACTGATGAGAGGATTCCAGTGATTCTTGGAAGGCTTTTTATGAACACTGCAAAAGTGTTGATGAGTGTCTATGACGAGACAATCATGCTGAGGGACCACGAAAGCAGATTGATATATAGTGGTTCTAAAGAGAAGCTCACACAAATACAGAAAAGGGCCAAGTATAAAGTTTCAAGGGGAGAAGCTACAACTAGAGAGTCTGAAGGTACTAACATTGATGATTGTAATATTTTGCAGGTACCTAAAGATGAAGATGTAAATAAAGGAGGAACAATCCACTCAGAGGACACATCATTCCACCTTGGTTCAAAGGGAAGATACATGAATAAGGAGTGGATCGTGAAAGAGCTTAAGGATAAAGGAGTAGTGGAAATTGGAAGACCATACTCCAGAGTAATCAAAAGGGTGGATAGAAGACAGCTAATGTGAGTTGGTGTGATGAAGACACCAACATGGACGAGAAGACTTGAGTTTACTGGGAGGCATCCCAGTTGTTGTAAAAACATTATTTTCATTATTTTATTATTTGGACATGTAAATATTGGTATTTTTGAACAATTTTTGGGTAGCATCTACTGAGGGATGCTAATTAATTATGTATCTACTGAAGGATACAGGTAAGTACACCTACTGAAGGGAGTTAGGAAGCCCTTACTGATGAGTGCTAGAAAAGGTTTGGGTCAGGCTCGTGACGTTAAACAAGCGCTACCTGGGAGGCAACCTAGTTTATTATTGTTTATTTTTAAAACCCTGTTTAGTTGCATTTTAGGATGTAGTGTTGCATATGAGAGGGGAAGTGCATAAAATTAAAAAAATTGAGAGTTGAAATCAAGTGTTACAGGTCTTAAAACGTGAAAGCAAACCAAAAAGGGAAGAAGAAATTTTTAACGCCCACCGCTGAGCGGTGGTGTCGCAGATTGGGTTTTTGGGCTTTTTAAAAGTTCAGCGTTGGAAGCCCATTTGCACACTTTTAAACCTCCCTAGGGTGCGCCCAAGCGTTCTCCACAAACCCTAACACTTTGCCTTTACTTTCAAAGAGCATTCTTAAGGTTTTCCTCCACTTTTCTTTCACCCACTCACTTTAACTCCATAGTTCTTCACTTTTCCACCATTCCATCGTCAAAGTTTGGGGTTTTTGGTGAGAGCATTGCATTGGGATAGCATTCATCATCAATCAAAGAGCAATTGCAAGCATCTAGAGTATCTCCACCCAAGTAAGTCATGCAATTTCATTCTTAGGGTTTCTAGAATTGAAAATTGATGAAGAACATGTGTAGAAGTATGATCAATTAGGGTTTTTGATTTCTATGCATGATTTGATGAAAAAGAAACATTTTGCACTGATTAAAATGCATGAAAATGTTCTAGAACTGTGAAATCTGTCATTGGGTAGAGATTAGAACAGTTAGGAAAGGGTTTTTGAGAAAATCCCGACGCCACCGCTGAGCGGTAGTGGACGCTGAGCGGTGGGCGTCAGACTTGGTTTCTAGTTTGTTTTCTCTGATGCAGGTGGCGCTGAGGGGCCCTATTTTGCCCTCAGCGCTGCATAGTGCTTGGATAATGGATGTTTGATGGTTTGCTAACCCGCAATGGTGAATTTCCTTGGTTGTTTGAATTGTGTTTGATGTAGGAATGACATCGTCCTCAAGAAGAGTTAAGACCAAGGGAAACAAGAGGAAAGAGCCAGAGAGGCCACCAATATTTTACTCTTATACATTCCTCTCGAGGAAACATGAGGAACAGTTCCTAGTTGTGCAGGAAAGGCGATTGCTTATGAAGCGAAAAGCATTCTTCATTCCAGACTTGGCTCCTCAGTTTGGTGCAGAATTGGAAAGTAGGAACTAGGAGAAGCTGGTTATGTACCCTACACCAGCAAATATTGAGGTGGTGAAGGAATTCTATACGAATGCCTTATTCAGAGGAGTGTAGATGGAGAGGTACACTAGCTATGTTCGAGGGGAGATCATCAGATATGACCTCGAGACCATTAACAGCTTTTTGGGAACTGAATGGGCTGGCGAGCAGTGCTAGTATGCTTTGAACATGAGGGTGTGTTCAGATTATGATGATATGGAGAGGGTGCTCTGGATACCTGGAAGGCATTTTCACAGAAACCCAAATGGTGTTCGCATTAACATCGAGAGGGCAGACCTGACACCCCTGACAAGATATTGGATGACATTTACTCATGCCAACATTCAGCCCTATTCCCATGTTTCTGACATTACTTTTCACAGGGTCATGTTTATTTACTGCATGTTGAGGCAGATGAATGTGAACGTTGGAGAGAGCTGTGCTGCCACTGTGAGCAGTAGAACACCATTGGGGCATCATTCCCTCATCACGCATCTGTGCCATCAGGCTGGGGTGGATACTTTTATTCCACCATTTGAGAGGCCTAGGAAGGCCATAGATGCTGCCTACTACAAACAGCATTGTGGAGGAGATGAGGCAGCTGAACCAATGCCTAGGAGAGGAGCAGCTCGGTAAGATGAGTCAGCACACCATGCAGAGCCGTTCCAAATGAGGGACATGTACATGTCCATGATGAAGGCTAGACTTGAGGCTATCCGTAAAGGGCAGGTGGCCACGACTGAGATGATAGTGGGCATGTACGACACACCACCGGTGCACAGGTGGACTATGGACGAGTTCCATAGTGCTATGGCATGGCCGCGAGAGCAGGCATAGGGTAGTGGATATGAAGCAGCTGAAGCTCCAATGATGGATGATGAGGAGGAGGATGACGCCTTTGAGGATGTAGAGGCTGGAGATGATGAGGATTCTGAGGACAGCATGAGCTGATTGGATATCTATTGATGGATGTCACATGCAGTAGAGTAGGGGTTTTATTTTTCTTTTTCTCTTGTAGTGTAGGTTTGCTTCAGTTGAGTAATGTAGGTTTGTGTGAACTTGTCAGAAGACCTTATCTGATTGTGGTTTGACATATTTTATTGCATGATGAGTGTGCTTGATGATGCTTGATGTGGATGATGATTGAGATTGTTATATATGCTTCTATACAGGTGAATTGTTCACAAGTTGTGTGAACAGATGCATGATGAGTTATGATTGTGGTTATGATGCTAAGCAAGATGTATGATTGAATTGTAAGTGAGCACAGTTTTGTGAGGTTTTGAGCTCCAGAGTGTTGTTGATATATTTGCTATCCAATTGAACGCATGAATGATATTGCCCGAGTCTTTATAATTGATCGAATAGCATGCTTATGTCATATGATCAAGGCCATTTTTGGAAGCCCTTACTTAGCCAAATTTTCGCCCAAAGTAAAGAGAACCATGTGTTCTATCCTTTTTGAACCTTAGCCTGAGACACTTTGAAAATCCTGAAAAGAAAATTCTTTACCTTGAGTTGAGTTGAGAATAATTGAATGGTATTGATAAAGGTTCAAGTTTGGGTTTGTTGGGGGAATTGAAATGCAAATTAGAAAGCATTGAGCTAATGTCTTGAATGAGAAAAGCATGAGAAAATAGAAAAGAAAAGAAAAACATGAAAGATAAAGCTCGATGCAAAAGAAGGGAAAAGTTGGGAATGAGTAGATTGATTGAAAGAGAGTTTGTGCTTGAACTATGAATGTTGAATAACTCTCTTAACTTAAGGATTTTGTGATCTGAAAAACCAATGTTTCTTGTTAGCCCTGCCAAGTTATAAGCCATGAAAAAGTCCTTGTGATGACATTTTTGTGTGAGAATGTTGGTTGTATTAGATGAAAGTCAATTTCGTTTCATGTGACAAGTGGATAGTAGAGAGAAAAGCGACCTCCTGAAACACTTGAGTGATTGAGTGAAACACTTTGCTTGGAAAGGATTGATGAATTTCATGATTACATCTGTGCTTGGTGGATTGGTCATTCAAAAAAATAGCATCTGTTGGAGAATATGTGATTATGTGAGCAATCTGTGAACTTGAATGAATTGAAGCATGTTTGCATCTTGATTGGATTCCATTGAAGAGCTGAATTGAGTTATTACTTGTTGTGAAAAGGATGTGTTTTGTAAGTGTTGAACCATTTTGATGATAGGTGGAAGGTCAAGTTTTGTTTTGTTTGCTTGAGGACAAGCAAAGTTCTAAGTTTGGGATTGTGATAACGGTCTAAAAACCATTATTTTTATACATTAATTTGATTTCAAAACACAACCTTTATGACTTAGAATTAACTTAGAATCATGCAAAACATCTTAGTTTGATTACAAGAGAGCCAAAAGTGGTTTTAGAGATATTATGCTTGGTTTTACATTGTTTTGGCAGGATTTGATAAGAATTGGATGATGGAGATGAAGAAGGAAGGACTTAGGATGAAGAAAGGGCGAGAAAAGATGAAAAGGAAGGGCCACAACCACCGCTCAGCGCCAACCCAGCGCTGAGTGCCAGAGTCGCAAACCGCTGAGCGTCCAATGAGCGTTAAGCATCCTGCGTGGCCACCGCTGAGCGTTAGCTAGTGC
Source organism: Vigna mungo (assembly GCA_036885675.1). Taxonomy (NCBI): domain Eukaryota; kingdom Viridiplantae; phylum Streptophyta; class Magnoliopsida; order Fabales; family Fabaceae; genus Vigna; species Vigna mungo. The sequence continues at coordinate 37,007,305 of CP144691.1, forward strand.
TAAGCGCCTAAATGATGGGCCTGGGCCGAAATTCTATTATTTTTCTGACCTGTAAATAAACCTAGTGCGATTCCTAGGTTAATCTTTTCGCAATCAGAGACGTCTAGAGCTTCTTCTTCACTCCTTGGAGGCGGTTTTTGGAGCCGGGAGCTCCGAATCACAAAATTTAGGGTTTACTCTTCCATTCTTTTCATTAATTCCATCTAGTTTCACCATGTCCATGGTGAACTAAACCCATTGTTGTTGGGGAACAATGTAATCTTTTGAAACTCTCTTATATCGAAGTTCTTGTTTTATTCACATGCTTGTATTATCAATAGTTTGGGTTTTCTTATCTGATTATAATGCTTACATCGTTTAACTCATTCGGTGTTATGATATTTGATTTTTTCGATACAGGAATGTACGGGGAAGTCTCGAACTGATAAGAATTCTCTTGGTTAAGAAATACTACCTAGGAATAGGAGTAGGACGACCAATTGCTTTAAACTTCTGTTAATAATGCTTAATTAATTACTAGGGAGACTAGGAATGGTAAACTAGTAATTGATATTAGGCTCTCTTTGTCGAGGAATCGGGTTTTGAGTACATTAGAAAGCTGCATGACATTGATAATAAAGCGAATTTAACAAGAATATAAATATAAGAGGGTGGATAAAGATGAAATTGTGAACCCCAACAACTCCATTAATCCATAGTCTTCTTTGCCAATTGATTCAACTTTTGCATTTTGCATATTTAAATTTTGTTTTTGCATCAACATTACAATTTATTCTTCTTTCAAGTCTTATGCAATCAAATCACACAAACGTTTAGGCCACTGAGTCCTTTGGGAGAACGATACTCGGTCTTACCGTTTATATTACTTGATAACGATCTGGTACACTTGCCAGGGGTCTAACAGAGGGTAGGAGAAAAGTTAGCCGGTCGGAGGTGGCCATGGCGGACCTCGATCCGAGGACGAACACCGATGATTGGCTAAAGCCGCTAGGAGAGAGGTAACGGGTAATAGTGGGGAAGGACGGCTCCCAAGCAATTACTATGGTTGGGGGTCTTGAAGCCAAAATGGAGAAGGAGATCCGATTGGCCTTGTGGAGAAACAGAGATCTATTCGCATGGACAATCGCCGATATGTCGGGGATTCACCCCTCGGTCAAGTCCCACAAGCTGGCCTTGTTTAAGGAGGCTCGGTCGATCGCCCAGAAGAAGAGGAGGATGGGGGAAGAAAAGAGGAAAGCAATCGAGGAAGAGGTGAACAAACTGAAAGTGGTCGGGTTCAACAGAGAGGTAACATATACCACCTGGCTCGCTAATGTGGTCATGGTTAAGAAGGCCAGCGGCAAGTGGCGTATATGGACTGACTACACGGATCTGAACAAGGCCTGCCCCAAAGACTCCCACCCTCTACCCAGTATAGATGCCCTGGTGGATGGGGCACCCAATCATCAAATGTTGAGTTTCCTAGATGCATACTCCAAATATATTCAAATCCCCATGTATGCACCTAACCGGGAAAAGACAGCATTCATCACCGATAAGGCCAACTTTTGTTACGAGGTCATGCCTTTCGGTCTGAAGAACGCCGGAGCAACGTACTAGTGTCTGATGGTCGTATGTTCGTTGGACGTACCACAACACCTGCAAGACCTAGAGGAGGTCTTTAAACAAGTGAGGCGGTACGGAATGAGGTTGAACCTCGTCAAATGCACCTTTGGAGTGGTAGCAGGAAAGTTTCTCAGGTTCATGCTCACCGCTCGGGGCATCGAGGCAAATTCGGACAAGTGTACGGCCGTCGTTGAAATGCAAAGTACAAGCACCGTCAAGGAGATCCAGAGACTGGTCAGACGCCTCACCGTACTGTTACGATTTATCCTAAAGTTGGCCGAGCGCGTCCACCCAATGCTGAGAAAAATGAAGAAAGGGTCCGTAGACAAGTGGGACGCCGACTACGAACGAGCGTTCCAAGACGTAAAGGCGATCCTGATGAACCCTCCGGTCATGAACCGGCCAACGTCGGGGGAAGAACTGTAGATTTATTTGGGAGTTTTAGACGCTACCGTCAGTGTTGTTCTACTACAGGAAAGACTGGATCCGAAACTTGTATATTTCTTGAGTCGGACCCTTCAGGATACCGAGACCCAATACCAGTAGGTAGAGAAGGTAGCCCTGGCCCTACTTAATGCATCTAAAAGACTTAGACCATACTTCTAGAGCCATTAGGTCGTGGTCCGGACTGACCACCCGATATCTAAGATATTGAGAAAACCCGACCTGGCGGAGAGAATGGTAGGATGGGCAGTTGAGCTGTCGGAGTTTGGCTTATGTTACAAGCCAAGGGGATTGGTGAAAGGGCAACACTTAGCTGACTTTGCAGCAGAGCTACCCATGGTAGCCGGTGACGAGTGGAACTTATATGTTGATGGGGCATCGGGACGGTCAGCAAGTGGTGCAGGGGTGGTGCTTGAAGGCCCAAACGGTTTTTTACTGGAGCATTCACTGGTATTCAAATTCAAAGCGTCCAATAACCAAGCAGAGTATGAAGCTTTAGTGGCGGGCCTGGAGTTGGCAAGAGACATGGGAGCCCGGAGAATAGTATGCCAGGCGGATTCTCAGCTGGTTGTCGGCCAGATGAATGGAGATTTCCAGATTAAAGAAGAACATCTCCTCAGGTACTTCCACAAAGCCTCGACCCTGGTCAAGGGATTCGACAAGATTGAAATTCGACATATCCCCCAAGAGGAGAATTCCCTAGCGGACATGTTGTCAACGCTCAGATCAGGCAAGGAAAAGGGACAGTTGACCATAATCACTCGTTAGGTGTTGTTGCAGGCGTCGATGAAGTGTTGCGCCATCACGACGGATGACGTGGAAGATTGGCGATCGAAAATTCGAGAGCTAATGAGGCTGAAGGATAGTGGCCTACCTCTACGCCCAGCCGATACCAAAAAGAAAGCTCGATATGCTGTGGTTGGGAACGACTTGTACCGTAGGGGGTTCTCAACCCCTCTCCTTAAGTGCTTATCCAAAGATGAGGCTCGGTATGTGATGGACGAACTACACAATGGCATCTAGAGATTCCACACCGGGCACCGGACACTGAAGGCTCGGGTGCTTAAGGCCGGATACTTCTGGCCGACTATGGAAGAGGATACTAGGTTATTCATGCATAAGTGCCTTAGATGTCAAGCCCACGCCAATGACACATATGCACCACTACACACCTTGCACACTCTTGCGTCACCCTGGCCGTTTGCCCAGTGGGAGATGGACATCGTTGGCCGCTTCCCTCCTAGCCAGGCTTAGAAGAAGTTTCTCCTCATCGCGATAGACTACTTTACAAGGTGGGTCGAGGCCGAGGCTCTGGCAACCATCACAGCGGTGTAAGTGCAAAAAGTTTGCTAGAAATTGATATTTCAATTTAGGCTTCCAGGGACAGTTATTACGGGAAATTAAGCACACAAACAGCTCCGTTGAGCACCCTAGACGAATGGCCAGGTGGAGACCATGAATAAAATAATATTCGCCGAACTGAAAAGGCAGCTAGGCGAAAAGAAATGTGCATGGGTAGACGAACTCCCAGAAGTCTTGTGGGCATATAGATGTACCCCATGATAACGGTTGAAATACAGTTATTTTCATACTTCATTTGAGACCAAATTACACCCTTTAAGGCTTAGAATGAGCTTAGAATCAAGCAAAACACGTAAGTTGAGTCAGTTGAGAGTCAAATCTGTTTTTAGAGATATTATGCTTGTTTTGCATTGTTTTGCAGCGTTTTTGATGAAAGTGAAGAATGGAATTGAAGATGAAGGTCTTAGACTCAATAAAGAGGAAGAAACATGAAGAAAAGAAGAGTCTAGGAACCGCCCAGCGCCACAGTCCAATGTTGGGCGGCCAAATGCGAGGAGAAGCCACTGTCTGGCGCCTAGGCGGTGAAGCCAAGCAGTTCTGCGATTAGAGGCAAACCGCCGGGCGGTGCAACTCACCGCTGGGCAGTGGCGCGATTAAGAGGAAACCGCCGGGAGCCAAAAGTATGACGTCGGGCGGTTTTCTGCTAAGCTTGGGCCTGAATTCTGTGACACTCCTTAGCTATAAATAGCCTTAGTGCGACTTCAGATACATTCTTTTTTTACAGAAAGGGGCGACCAGACCTAGTTTTCACTCCTTGGAGAAGATCTCTTGGATGCTTAGACCCCTTTTTATCTAATCTAGGGTTTGTTGTTCCATTCTTCCATTATTTTTCATCTAGTTTCACCATGATAATGGTGAACTAAACCCTTTTGTTGTTGGGGAACAATGTAATCTTTTGAAACTCTCTTTTATTGAAACTCTTATTTATTTATATGTTTGTCGTATGCTTTGATTATCAATTGTTGGGTTTCTCATCTGCGCTTAAGGCTTTTATCGTTTAACTCATTCGATAACTGTTTTTTGTCTTTATTGATACGGGAACGTACGATACTGTCATGAACTGGTGGGAAATTCCTTGATTAAGCAATACCACCTAGGGATAGGGGGTAGGACGATCAATTGTTTTCGCTTCCATTTATCATGCATTATTAATTACTAGGGGAGGTTAGGGATAGCAAACCAGTAATTAGTAATAGGCTTTTTTCGTTGAGGGATCGGGTTAAGGGTAGACTAAGAAAGTTTGCATGACAATTAGATAACAAAGAAAATCAAATAAGAGGAGTAGATAAGAGAGAGTGGATAAGATGAAATTGTAAACCCCAACAACTCCATTCATTCATAGTCTTTTTCTCGTCATTTGAATCAATCGCATTTGCATGTTTACTTGTTGTTTCTTGCATCCAAACCAACTAATTTTTCTTTACAAGTCTTATGATTTCAATTTGCACGAACGATAAGGCCTTCGAGTCCTTTGGGAAGAACAATATTGGGTTTACGAATTATATTACTTGAAACGATCTGGTACACTTGCCAGAGTGTTAACAAGTTTTTGGCGCCGTTGCCGGGGACTCGAGGTTTAACTTTTTCAAGTAGTGTAAATTGACTGAAATTTTTCAAGTAGGTTTAAAAGTGTTTTTATGGTTTTTGTTTCTTGTGTATGCAGGAAACAATACACACTAGAAGCAAGAAAGACCAGCAACCTCTTCTTGAGGGGCTATCAGACATGAGAAGGAGGAAAGTTAGACGTCTTGCACGTGAAGATTTTCCTTCTCCTGAAAGACTTTTGCAATCTTCACTAGAGACTTTTACACAGGACATTGAGGAGATGGCGGACCAACCTTCTCCAAGACGCACACTAGCGGACGCATCAAACACGGTGCGTCCTTTGCACTTCAACAGTATAGCCATGCCAGCAGATAATGCAACAAACATGGTGATGAACCCTGCACTCATCCAGCTAGTCAAAGCAACCAATTTCACGGGTTGTCAAATGAGAATCTCTATGATCATTTGACTACTTTTAGTGAAATCTGCAATACCGTCAAGATGAACGGAGTTTCTGATGGTAGGGTCAAGCTCGGCTTGTTTCCTTTCTGTCTTGGAGGAAAAGCCAAAACATGGTTGCATTCATTCCTAGAAGGTACTTTCATAAATTGGGAGGCTGTGGCAACAAAATTTGTTAATAAATTATTTCCACAGACAAAGATCAATCAAGGGAAGCTGGAAATTTCTTCATTCAAGCAAGGAATGGAAGAAACTCTTGGACAGGCATGGGACAGATTCAAAGGCCTGTTGAGGAAGACACCAGTTCATGGGTTTGACAAGACCTCATATATACTTGCTTTCCTTGGAGGCCTACACACTCAGTCAAAGATGATGCTAGATGCTTGGAGGCAGTATAAACCGAAAGACTGAAGATGAGGCCTACAAATTGATTGAAAGCATGGCTATGAATGAAGTGACGCATAGTGAAAGGGGCATACAGAAAGGAGGACTTTTGCATCTCCCTGTTGATGATGCTATGGCTGCTCAGAATCATCTACTTACTCAAAAATTGGACAAATTAACAAAGGTCCTTTCTGAACTTCCAAAGGGCATAAGGAATATCTCTCAAACTCAACAGCTTTGTGATCTATGTGGTGGTGACCATATTAATGGTCAATGTGCTTTTCCTAAAGAAATCCAGCAGGAAGTCAACTACATGGGAAATCAATTCCAGTACAGGCAAGGTAATTTTAACCAAGGCAATTCTAGCCAAGGTTGGAAGAACCACCCTAGTATTGGACAAAATCAGAATAATTCTTCTGGGCAAGTAGGAAGCTTTGGCAGCAACAACCATCACCTTTATGGCAGTAGGTGAGCAGCTTGACAGAGACGGTCAGAGACTTAAGTGACAGATTTGATAAATTTTTTAAAGTCTATGAGTCTCAACTAAAGAGTAATCAAGCCAGCTTCAGATCATTGGAGTCATAGATTGGTTAGCTGTCTAAAAGGATAGAAACCACCGAGAATAATTAGTTTAGGGCTAACACTGATGTTAACCCTAAAGATGAGTGCAAAGCTATTTTGACACGAAATAAAAGGAAGGCAGAAGTGGAACCGACTAACTTTGAAAGCAATGAAGAAGAAGATGAAGAGATGATGAGTGCTGATGAATTCAATGAGCAGAGAAGCAGTGAAGATGAAAAAGAAGAAAGTGAGAAAGAAGAGGAAATTATTGAGCCAAATAGTAGTGGAGGTGAAGAAGAAACAAGAATAGAAAGCAGTCATAATGGGACGTTTAGAGAAATTTTTAATCAAATGACTGTAGTACCTTTAGCAAATCAATAGATCCCTCCCTATTCTGAAAGAATTAAATACAATCTTGAAGATGAAGTTGAACTCACTGATGAAGAAGAGGATCCTGTTATTCAACCTCAGATGAGGAATCATCTGCCTAAGGTAGAAGATCCAGGATGTTTAACATTATCTTGTGTTCTGAATGATTTTGATGTAGGAAAAGCTATGATAGATTCCAGAGCTAGCATCAATATGATACCAAAGCATTTCTTAGAAAAAATCAGAGGGCTAGTATTGAAACCATCTAGTCTTACTGTGACGGTGGCGGATGGCTCTATAAAAGATCCACTTGGTATGGTGGAGGATGTTATTGTGCGAGTGGAGCAGTTAGAGTCCTTGGTTGATTTCATGGAAACTTCAAAGATGCTTATTAGTGTCCATGATAGAAGAATAATGATGAGAGATCAGGAATATGTGCTTCTATATACTGGCTATGAGGAGGATGAGGTTAGAGTAATAAAAAGAGCCAGACACGAGAAGTCAGGGAGAGAAGCAGCATCTGAAGATAGCACATCAGGTATTGATTATACTGACAGTTGTAATGTTTTGCAGGTACCTGTGAGTAAAGAAGAAAGAACCATTCATCCTGAATCAAAAGAAGACACATTCCGACCAGGCATTAAAGTTAAATATAAGAGGAGGGAGTGGGTATTAAAAGAGCTTAAAGAGAAAGGGGTGGTGGAGATTGAAGCACCATACAGTAGACATACCAAGCGAGTGGATAGAAGAAAGCTGAGGATTTGGTGTACTGGAGACACCAACACAAAGGATAACACGTGATGTTGCTGGGACAATTTATTTTGTTGTAAAATATTAGTTTTAGGTTTATTTCACTTTTGAACTTGTAATTCCTTGGATTTTTGCCCAGTAGGAGATGGACATCGTTGGCCCCTTCCCTCCTGGCCGGGCTTAGAAGAAGCTTATCCTCATCGCGATAAACTACTTTACAAGGTGGGTCGAGGCCGAGGCTCTGGCAACCATCACAGCGGTGCAAGTGCAAAAATTTTGCTAGAAATTGATATTTCAATTTGGGCTTCCAAGGACAGTTATTACGGATAACGGACGAGAATTCATTGATAAAAAGCTGAGATAGTTTTATGAGAGCCTGGGAATTTAGCTCACAACCAACTCTGTTGAGCACCCTAGACGAATGGCCAAGTGAAGGCCATGAATAAAATAATATTCGCCGAACTGAAAAAGTAGCTAGGCGAAAAGAAAGGGGGATGGGTAGATGAACTCCCAGAAGTCTTGTGGGCATATAGATGTACCCCATGATAACGAATGAAAAACAATTATTTTCATACTTCATTTGAGAAAAAATTACACCCTTTAAGGCTTAGAATGAGCTTATAATCAAGCAAAACACGTAAGTTGAGTCAGTTGAGAGTCAAAAGCTGTTTTTAGAGATATTATGCTTGTTTTGCATTGTTTTGCAGCGTTTTTGATGAAAGTGAAGAATGGGATTGAAGATGAAGGTCTTAGACTCAAGAAAGATGAAGAAACATGAAGAAAAAGAAGAGTCTAGGAACCGCCTAGCGCCAAATTCCAACGTTGGGCGGCCAAATGCGAGGAGAAGCCACTATCTTGCGCCTAGGCGGTGAAGCCAGGCAGTTCTGCGATTAGAGGCAAACCGCCGGGCGGTCCAACTCACCGTCAGGTGGTGGCGCGATTAAGAGGAAACCGCTGGGCGCCAAAAGTGTGATGTCGGGCGGTTTTCTGCTGGGCTTGGGCCTGAATTCTGTGACGCTCCTCAGCTATAAATAGCCCTAGTGCCACTTCAGATGCTTTCTTTTTTGACAGAAAGGGGCGGCCAGAACTAGTTTTCACTCCTTGGAGAAGATCTCTTGGATTTCTTAGGCTCCTTTTTATCTAATCTAGGGTTTGCTTTTCCATTCTTCCATTATTTTTCATCTAGTTTCACCATGACAGTGGTGAACTAAACCCTTTTGTTGTTGGGGAACAATGTAATCTTTTGAAACTCTCTTTTATTGAAACTCTTATTTATTTATATGTTTGTCGTATGCTTTGATTATCAATTGTTGGGTTTCTCATCTGCGCTTAATGCTTTTATCGGTTAACTCATTCGATAATTGTTGTTTGTCTTTATTGATACGGGAACGTATAGTACTGTCATGAACTGGTGGGAAATTCCTTGATTAAGCAATACCACCTAGGGATAGGGGGTAGGACGATCAATTGTTTTTGCTTCTGTTTATCATGCATTATTAATTACTAGGGGAGGCTAGGGATAGCAAGCCAGTAATTAGTAATAGGCTATTTTCGCCGAGGGATTGGGTTAAGGGTAGACTAAGAAAGTTTGCATGACAATTAGATAACAAAGCAAATCAAATAAGAGGAGTAGATAAGAGATAGTGGATAAGATGAATTTGTAAACCCCAACAACTTCAATCATCCATAGTCTTTTTCTCATCAATTGAATCAATCGCATTTTCATGTTTACTTGTTGTTTCTTGCATCCAAACCAACTAATTTTTCTTTACAAGTCTTACGATTTCAATTTGCACAAACGATAAGGCCTTCGAGTCCTTTGGGAAGAACGATATTGGGGTTACAAATTATATTACTTGAAACGATCTGGTACACTTGCCAGAGTGTTAACACCCCACACGGGAAGACATGGGAAAAACCTTTCAACTTGACCTACAAAACGAACGCTATGTTGTCGATCGAGTTGGGGGAACTATCCTTACGCATGCAGATAAAAGACATCCAGTTAAATGACGAAGAGTTGAGGGTGGAACTTGACACGCTTGAGGAGCGAAGGGACTGGGCGGTACATAGAGCGGAGGCCTGTAGGCGCATGGTGAAGCGAAGGTACAACACGAAGGTCCACCCTATGAGTTTCCAAGATGGGGACCTTGTATGGAGAAAGGCAGGGGAGCCCGCCGGACGACATCCCATGGAAAGCTGGCTGCCAAGTGGGAAAGGCATTTCAGAGTCGTGGAGGCCCTTGGAAACGGGGCTTACCGCCTCAACAATCCATATGGGCGTATGGTCCCAAACACGTGGAACGCATCACATTTGAAATTTTATTTTAGTTAAATTTCTGCCATTGTATATCTTACTTTGTTAAAGTTAATACAATAGCAGGAGACTTCTACGCACTTCAACATCTTCAGTCCATGACAATGATTCAAGTTGGCGAACGGAATTCCTCAAAGGGAACCCTTGCCGCCCAAAACATCGGTATTCGAGTTGATGAAAGGAGAAACCTCCTATCACCTCGGCCGAGCGATGAATGGGTGAGTTCCCTAAGAGGAACCCCTACCGCTCAACACTCGTTAAACCCAAGTTGATGAACGGATCACCCTATCAACTTGGTCGGGTGGTGAACAGTCGTCCCCTGAAAAGGAACCCCTACAGCCCGGAACATATGTAACCCAAGTTGACGAACGAATTACCTTGTCCACTTGGCTAGGCAGTGAACAACGAGTGCCCCAAGAGGAACCCTGATAACGGTTGAAAAACCGTTATTTTCATATGCTAATTTGGACTAAATTACGCCCTTTATTGCTTAGAATGAGCTTGAAATCTAACAAAACTCAATAAATGAGTTAGTCGAGGGTCAAAAGTTGTTTTTAGCGATTTTATGCTTGTTTTGCAGTAAAATTGACAGAAGTGAAGATTGGAAATAGAGATGAAGGTCATAGACTCAAGAAAAGCGAGAAAATTAGAGAAAAGAAGAGTCTAGGCACCGCCCGACGGTAAACCCTGGCGTCAGGCGGTCAAACGGGAGGAAAAGACACCAGTATTGGGCACCGAGCGGCAGACCCCTGCCGCGGGCTGTTTTGCGACACGAGGGAAACCGTCGGGCGGCAAAGTGTGACACTGGGCGGTGGTCAGTTGGGCATGGGCCTATTTTTCTGCTACGCTTCTCACCTATAAATAGCCCTGTTACGAATTCCAATTCATTCTTTTGACAGAGGAGGGCGGCCAGACCTACTTTGCACTCTTTGGAGAGGATCTCTTGGATGCTTAGGCACCTTTTCATCTTTTCTAGGGTTTGCTTTCCATATCTTCCATTATTTTCATATTGGTTCACCAGGACTATGGTGAACTAAACCCTTTTTGTTGTTGGGGGAACAATGTAATCTTTTGATACTCTCATTTATTGAAACTCTTGTTTGAATTATATGTTTTTCATATGCGTTTATTATCAATTGTTGGATTCTCATACTGTGCTTAATGCCTTTATCGTTTAACTCATTCGGTAATTGATCTTTGACTTTATTGATACAGGGACGTACAGTAATGGCACGAACTGGTGAGATTTTCCTTGGTTAAGCAATACCACCTAGGGATAGGGGAGTAGGATGACCAATTGTATTTGCTTCTGTTTGTAATGCGTTGCTAGTTACTAGGGGAGGGTAGGGATAGCAAGCCGGTAATTAGTAATAGGCCCTTTTCGCCGAGGGATCGGGTTAAGGGGAGGCCAAGAAAGTTTGCATGCAATTAGATAATAACGCCGTTTAAACAAGAGGAGTAAATAAAAGAGAGAGGATTAGATGAAATTGTAAACCCCCAACAACTCCATTCATCCATTGTTCAAATCTTGTCAATTGAATCACACATTGCATATTTATTTTTTGCCATTGCATCCACCACAACTATTGATTTTTCTCCGCAAGTCTTACGATTTTGTTTCACGCGAACAATAAGGCCTGTCGAGTCTCATGGGAAGAACGATAATGGGTTTTACCATTTTTATTACTTGATACGATTTGGTACACTTGCCAATCCGCTAACAAGTTTTTGGCGCCACTGCCGAGGACTCGATGTTTGACTTATTCAGTAGTGTGAATTGACTGAATTTGACTTGTTTGTAATTATTTGTTTATATTTTTGTTTTGTTTTGTTTTATTTTATTTTTCTGTAAATGTGCTTTTAGGGGTATTTTCTCTTGTGTATGCAGGAAGGACTACACACTAGGAGCAGAAAAGATCACCAACCTCTTCTCGAGGGGCTACCAGACAGGAGAGGGAGGAGAGTTAATCATTATGAACGTGAAAACTTTCCTTCTCCTGAACCACTTTTGCAACCTTTTGCACAGGACTTGGAGGAGATGGCGGAACAACCTCCTCCTCAGAGACGTACATTAGAGGACTCAGCTAACACTATGGGTCCCTTGAATTTCAACAGCATAGTCATTCCTGCGGACAATGCAACGAATTTGATGATGAGCCCTGCACTTATTCAGTTGATCCAAAGTAACCAGTTCCACGGATTGTCAAGTGAGAATCCCTACAAGCATTTGAATATCTTTGGCGAAATTTGCAATACTGTTAGGATGGCCGGAGTCTCAGATGAGAGGATCAGACTTAGCCTATTCCCGTTCTCTTTAGGAGGAAACGCCAAGGATTGGTAGCACTCATTTGCTGAAGGGACGTTCAGAAACTGGGATGCATTGGCCAAACAGTTTGTCACCAGATTTTTTCCACAAACCAAGATTCATCAAGGGAAGCTTGAAATCTCCTCATTCAAGCAAGGGATGGAGGAAACTCTCGGACAGGCATGGGACAGATTCAAAGGCCTGTTGAGAAAGACTCCAGTCCACGGATTTGATAAGACTGCTTATTTGCTTGCTTTTCTAGGAGGGCTTAACACTTAGTCAAAAATGATGTTGGATGCCTCAGCTGGAGGCAGTATAAATAGAAAAATTGAGGATGAAGCCTATGACTTGATTGAAGACATGGCTCTGAATGAAGCTTCCTAAAGTGAGAGGGGCGCACAAAAAGGAGGAATTTTGCATCTTCCTGCTAATGTTGCAATGGCTGCGCAGAATCATATTCTTAACCAGAAATTGGACAAGCTGACAAAGGTCCTTTCTGAATTTCCAACAGGGTTAAGAAATATTTCTCAAACTCAACAACTTTGCAACTTATGCGGTGATGACCACATCAATGGTCAATGTGCTTTTCCTGAAGAAATGCAGGAGGATGTCAACTACATGGGAAATCAATTCCCGTTTAAGTAAGGTAGTTCTAACCAAGGCAACTCTAGCCAAGGTTGGAAGAACCACCCCAGCATTGGACAAATTTCTGAAAGTCTATGAGTCTCAACAAGCAAGTGACCAAGCTAGTTTTAGAGTACTGGAGACACAAATTGGGCAGCTGTCAAAAAGTGTTGACACCGCAGAAAAAAACCAGTTTCGGGCTAACACTGAGGTTAACCCCAAGGATGAATGCAAAGTGGTGATGACGAGAAATAAAAGGAAGCCAGTAGAAGAAATAATTGAAATTGGGAGCAGTGAAGATGAAGAGGAAGAGATGGTTGGTAAGAGTAAGTGCAATAAGCAGAAAAATTGCGAAGAGGAAGAGAAAAAGGAAAGGAAGCTGAAGAGTCCTTACGAGTTATTCCGAGAAATTTTTAATCAGGTAACTATCATGCCTGGAGCGTTTCCGCAAGTGCCTAAGGATGAGAAATTGAATGAATACCGTCCTCGCAAGATAGCTGATCTTGATGAGGAGGAAGAAGATCAAGCACGGATCGTTAAACCAAGGAAGAAAGACCATCCCCAAAAATTGAAGGATTTAGGAAGTTTGACTCTCCCTTGTGTGATCAATGATGTGGATATAGGGAGAGCTATGATCGATTCAGGATCTAGTGTGAATTTAATGTCCTTCAGTGACTTCAAGAAGATTAGAGGGCTAAAATTGAAACCAGCATACACTTCCTTGACAGTTGGAGATGGATCCATCAAAAAACCTTTGGGTATGGTGGAAGACGCAATTGTTCGAATTGAAGAGTTGGAATTCTTGGTTGATTTCATGGTAGTGGATATGGTAAATGATGGACGAATTCCATTAATTTTGGGAAGGCCTTTTATGAGGACTTCTCAGATGACGATACGTGTTTATGATGGGAAAATAATGTTAAGAGATCAAGACCAAGTGCTAGCCTATAAGGATCTGAAGGAGAAAAAAAGAGAATAATAAACAGATCTAGATATAAAAAGGCTAGAAGAGAAGCTGGCAGAGAAGAAAACACCACAGGTAATGATCATATTAACAACTGTACTATTTTGCAGGCACATGAGAAGGAAAAGACAGATAAAGGAAAGTCACCCCACTTAAAGGACAAACTATTTCCACGGGGTGTAGCTGTTATATACAAAAATAGGAAATGGATTGTCAAAAGCAAGCTCAAAGAGGAAGGAATGGTGGAAATCAGAAGGCCATATTCCTCTGCTATTCGCCAAGTAGAAAGACAAAAGCTGAGAAGGTGGGATGATGAAGATTCCAGTGTGAGGAAGAGTTGATTGCTGAGAAGAACTTTTTGTACTTAAAGACAATTTTTATTTTTGTTATTTATTTTTTTTCTTTTGAACATGTAAAATTTGGAACAGTTTTTGGGTAGCATCTACTGAGGGATGCTAATTTTTGGTATCCACTGAGGGATGCTAAACTTTTGGTATCTACTGAAGGATACCCGGAAGGTACACCTACTGAAGGGTGTTGGACGGCTAGCATTTACTGACAAATGCTAAAAAGGTTTGGGTCAGGCTCGCGACGTTAAACAAGCGCTACTAGGAGGCAACCTAGGATTTCTTCTTTCACTTTTGTTTTTGAATTTTATTTTTCAGTGTGTATGCTTGACTTGAATCCTTTTTCTGAAGATGTTTGACTGACTACTTTGCATGATGAGTCTATTTGATAATGATATGATGTGAATGACTATTGAGTTGTAGCATGTTAATATCCTGTGAAACAGATGTGTGAGGAAGTATGATTGTGGTCATAATGCTAAGCAGGATGTATGAATGACTGTACGTGAGAAAGCATGTTGTGTGAGGTATTGAGCCCCAGAGTTTTTATTGTTGAATGTATTGTTCATATTGAAGCATAAATTTTATTGTCTTAATCTTAATGATTGATTGATTTTTATGTGAATGTCAAATGATCAAGGCCATGTTTGAAAACCCTTTTCTAGCCAAATTTTCACCCAAAAAGCTTTAAAGATTATATCCTTTTTTAACCTTAGCCTGAAAGAAGATGAAACCCTTTGATTTGAAATTATTTATCTTGAGTTGGGTTGAGAATAATTGTATGGAATGAAAAGGTTCAAGTTTGGGTTTGCATGGAGAAATTGGAAAGGCAAAAGAAAAGCATTGAGCTCAAGTGTTGAAAAGCAAAATACATGAGTAGAGAAAAAGAAAAGAAAAGAATAAAAGCATGAAGATGAGCTCAATGAAAAAGAAAAAGGGAAGAAGCTGGGAATGAGTGAAATTGGTGACAAAGAGAGAGTTTAAACTTGAACCTTTTCATTAATGAAATAGTTCTTTTGACTCAAGAATTTTGTGATCCAGAAAAACCAATTTTTCCTGATAGCCCGACCTCATTATAAGCCTTGGAAAAGTCTTTTTGATGGCATTTGCATGGAAAGATGTTGATTGTTTAAGATGAATGGCAATTTTATTTTATGTGCCTTGTGAACAATAAAGAGTGGAGTGCTACCCTAAACACTTGAGTGATTGAGTGAAACACTTGCTTAGTGAGAACTTCTAAAGTTCATGATTGCATTCTTTGTTTAGTGGACTGATCATTCATACTGTGTAGCCTCTGTTGAGGAACGCATGAGCTAAACTAAGTTGAGAACAAGCATTCATCTTGATTTGAGTTCACTGATTATCTGAAATTGAGTAAGCTTTGTCATGTACTTTGGAAAAGTTGAATCATTGGATGAAAGGGTAGAAAGTCAAGCTCTGTTTTGTTCTATGGTTTTGTTTTGTTTTGCTTGAGGACAAGCAAATTTCTAAGCTTGAGGTTGTGATAACGGTTGAAAAACCGTTATTTTCATATGCTAATTTGGACTAAATTACGCTCTTTATTGCTTAGAATGAGCTTGAAATCTAACAAAACTCAATAAATGAGTCAGTCGAGGGTCAAAAGCTGTTTTTAGCGATTTTATGCTTG
Organism: Vigna mungo; assembly: GCA_036885675.1. NCBI lineage: Eukaryota > Viridiplantae > Streptophyta > Magnoliopsida > Fabales > Fabaceae > Vigna > Vigna mungo. Next base: position 37,022,988 of record CP144691.1, read on the forward strand.
TTTCCATTCTTTTGCAGCAAAACTGACCGAAGTGAAGATTGGGAATAAAGATGAAGGTCATAGACTCAAGAAAAGCGAGAAAATCAGAGAAAAGAAGAGTCTAGGCACCGCCCGGCGGTAAACCCCTGGCACAGGGCGGTCAAACAGGAGGAGAAGACACCAGTATTGGGCACCGGGCGGCAGACCCCTGCCGCCGGGCGGTTTTGCGGCACGAGGGAAACCGCCGGGCGGTGGTGCAATTCAAGGTCCACCGCCGGGCGGCAAGGTGTGACGCCAGGCGGTGGTCAGTTGGGCTAGGCCTATTTTTCTGCTGCACTGCTCACCTATAAATAGCCCTGTTATGAATTCCAATTCATTCTTTTGACAGAGGAGGGCGGCCAGACCTACTTTGCACTCTTTGGAGAGGATCTCTTGGATGCTTAGGCTCCTTTTCATATTTTCTAGGGTTTGCTTTCCATATCTTCCATTATTTTCATCTTGGTTCACCATGACTATGGTGAACTAAACCCTTTTTGTTGTTGGGGGAACAATGTAATCTTTTGATACTCTCATTTATTGAAACTTTTGTTTGAATTATATGTTTTTCATATGCGTTTATTATCAATTGTTGGATTCTCATACTGTGCTTAATGCCTTTATCGTTTAACTCATTCGGTAATTGATCTTTGACTTTATTGATACAGGGACGTACAGTAATGGCACGAACTGGTGAGATTTTCCTTGGTTAAGCAATACCACCTAGGGATAGGGGAGTAGGACGACCAATTGTATTTGCTTCTGTTTGTAATGCGTTGCTAGTTACTAGGGGAGGCTAGGGATAGCAAGTCGGTAATTAGTAATAGGCCCTTTTCGCCGAGGGATCGGGTTAAGGAGAGGCCAAGAAAGTTTGCATGCAATTAGATAATAACGCCGTTTAAACAAGAGGAGTAAACAAGAGGAGTAAATAAAAGAGAGAGGATTAGATGAAATTGTAAACCCCCAACAACTCCATTCATCCATTGCTCAAATCTTGTCAATTGAATCAGACATTGCATATTTATTTTCTGTCATTGCATCCACCACAACTATTGATTTTTCTCCGCAAGTCTTACGATTTTGATTCACGTGAACAATAAGGCCTTTCGAGTCTCATGTGAGGAACGATAATGGGTTTTACCATTTTTATTACTTGATACGATTTGGTACACTTGCCAATCCGCGAACAAACCCGAACCGCCCGGAGCATGTTAAAATCCACGAATAAATGGACAGACGAAATAATGAGATCGGATGGATCTAATTAAGTCCAACTCATGCAAACGAAAATAAGCAGAAGGCAAAAAGAGAAACGGAGAAACGGTATACGAAAAATAAAAATTCAACATTTCAATCATCGGGAATACAAAATGTATATGAGAACGGCAGGAGAAGTAAACATCTCCCCAACAGATGTTTACCAACCGGCCGTCTCGTACAAAAAATCATCAAATATTTACTCCTCCCCTTAACGACCGGCCGTCTTCACCATCTTCCTCCTCCTCTTCGCCGACCACATCCTCGACGACAATCTCAGCCCCCTCGGCCCCTTCGGCAGCAGGCGATCCTTCCGGCTCAGGAGGATTCTCCGGATTGGCCGGGGGGCCCAGGTGAACTAGGACGCCATCATACACATCCTTTTCAATGTAAAAACCAACATTGTAAGGTTCATGGACGTTCAAAAGAACGGATACTTACCGTAAGGCTTTGTCAAAGCCTTCTTCATGCTCCACAATGACACTAGCATTAAGCTTGGAGATCTTTTCATTAGCTTGCGCCAGCTCATCCGTTAGTGCCTGATTTTTCTCATGAAGCCCCCTCTCGACCTCTTTTTGTTTAGTAGTCGCCACCTTCAGCCGACCAAACTCTTCGGCCAAACGATCATTGCTCGCCCGAGCGTTCTTCAGAAGCTTGACCATCTCGGCCAACTTCACCTCCACTTCGTTCAACTCGAGTTGGGTCTCAGCATATTTTTTCTCTAACTCTTCATAGAGCGATCGTAAAACTTCTACTTTTGCCTGGAGGTCAGCCGAAATATTCCTCTTTGCGTATAGTTTGGCCTCCACCTGTTTCGGCCCCCCTACAGTCAGCAAATTCCCAGAGGTACCAAGCCATTGATGTCGTCCGGGTAGCCATCTCGAACATGGCATTGGTTGACTCAGACTCAGGGAGGGTCTCGATCAAGGTGCGATGCATTGAGCCCATATGGAAGTTGGCCTGGTGGCTTATATTGAACTCCGGGCTGAAGACCCCATTAAGGAGTGGGTGAGGGACACTACTCTCCCGACGGCTCTTTCTAGAAGAAGGCCTTTCACCCTCCTTGTGGTTCTTCCTCATCTTCTGAACGGGAGCAGAAGTGTCGACCACCTTAAAAGGGGGCTCTGTGTTAAAACCAGGATTAGCTCCAACCTTTGGAATGCCCTCTTTAGTAGGAACCCTCGAGGCGTCAAGGATGGCGACACTTACTCCAACCGGCAAACTGGGAGGAACATTTGGAGCCACGGGATGCGATTGGCGAGAGCCAAACGATTGGCAGGAGGTAGGCGGTTGAGGGGCAGAGGAGCTCGCCCCTTGCTCGTCGAGGAAGCGCCCCCAGATTCCCTTCGTGAGGCCATAAAGTTGGATTGGCGGAGAGGTGGGGCAACCATGATATCTGGCAAAGAAATAAAAACTTAGCTAAGTTAACATCACTTTATTAAGAAAATGCACAAATCGGATAGAAACACCATATCAAACGCCATCTGGCCACAATCCTCAAAACAAAGGCAGTCAACAAGGTCGCGGGCGGAAAGGCGACAAGGGAGGGCATTGATGGTCTTGACGACCTCTAAGCTCATCGTGAAACTCGCCCCAGCCTGACTCATTAATGATGATCTTAAAATATTAGTCCTTGAAATTTTTGTAAGACTCTGAGAACGGCTTGAAGAAACACTAATCCTTCACATACGTCAGAGAAACCCAACCCCCCTTTGGGGGAGGACGGACGTCGAAGTAGTACAAGATGACGGGAACGGAGGGGGTTACCCCCACGGCCGCGCACATCGCTCCAAATGCCTGAACCAAGGCCTAAGCATTCGGATGAAGTTGCGCGGGGGCAACATTAAGCTCGTGGAGGAAATTCAACTTGAAGGAAGTAAATGGGACCCGAACGCACAGTTGGTTAAAGAGGTTGGCATACACGAAGAAGAAGTCGTCGGGACTCGATCCTTTTCCGTGAAAAACCCGCTCGTTCTCCTAGATGACGCTTGCTCGTACTAACAGGGCATCTTCAATGTCTCGAACGATATAGGACTAATCTATAAAACACCGCAACCGTGTTCGCGAGTATTAATAGGACACCTGAAGATTTACGTCGTGAGGAGCCCAATTGTAACCCTGCAAGACCGGCAAGCCACTGACCGGTACTAGGGGGACTGCGTCAATGGGGATGCCCCCTTTAACAGATGGATAGGGATGCTAAAAAGAAACCTATCCCATCTAAACTCAAGGGAATGCGGACCTGAACTCTCTTCGCCGTTATTTACAGGAGAAACAGGCTGAGCATCCTTAGCTTGATCGGACCTTTCCATGTACGATGAAGACATCGATTCCAGAGAATAAGACTGACCACCATCACCACTCGCCGCGCCACCGCCACCACCCCTGCCTGATGACTCCAACAAAGACTTAACATCCACGACATCCATTTTCTTACCTTGGGGAAAAAGAAACACCAAAAGCATGAAGAAGAAGAAGGAATGAAGAGACGTGAAAATGACAACGCTCTCATCCTATTTAAAGAAAAACTTTTGAAAACTGAAACACATCATCGTCGTTGAAGATAACCACGCTCAACGGCCCATATCAGTGGATGTTACAACTACTCGAGGTAAACACTGAGCCAGTAAGCAACACGTGTCTTTTCCCGCCCAAACGCTTTCATACCCTTGAAGGACGGTCACCTGGAAAATCCACTACAACCGATGCTCGAACTCAAACCCTACAACAACCGCATTGCTTAGGGTTGGTGGGCCTGTGTACTGGAGGGACAGGGCGGTAGGGAACGTGTCTTGAGCAAGACATGATCGGACATCTCACTAAGGATGCCCGGTGATAACGGTTGAAAAACCGTTATTTTCATATGTTATTTTAGACCAAATTACTCCCTTTACTGCTTAGAATGAGCTTGGAATCAAACAAAACATAATAAATGAGTCAGTCGAGAGTCAAAAGCTATTTTTAGCGATATTATGCTTGTTTTGCATTGTTTTGTAGCAATTTTGATGGAAGTGAAGAATGGAGTTGAAGATAAAGGTCTTAGACTCAAGACAGAGGAAGAAAACTAAGAAAAGAAGAGTCTAGGAACCGCCCAACAGCAAAACTACACCGCTGGGCGGCCAGATGCGAGGAGTGGCACCCTGGCGTGGACGCCTAGCGGATTTGCGATTAAAGGCAAACCGCCGGGCGGTGGACCCCAGGCGCCGGGCGGTTTCGCGATTAGAGGCAAACCGTCGGGCGGCATAAGTGTGACGCCGAGCGGTTGTCTGCTGGGCTTGGGTCTGTTTTCTGTGACGCTCCTCAGCTATAAATAGCCCTATTGCGATTTCCTTCTCATTCTTTTTGACAGAAGAGGGCAACCAGACCTAATTTTCACTCTTTGGAGAAGATCTCTTGGATGCTTAGGCTCCTTTTCATCCTATCTAGGGTTTTCTCTTCCATTCTTCCATTATTTTCATCTTGGTTCACCATGACAATGGTGAACTAAACCCTTTTGTTGTTGGGGGAAACAATGTAATCCTTTGAAACTCTCTTTTATTGAAACTCTTGTTTATTTATATGATTTTCATATGCTTTGATTACCGATTGTTGGGTTCTCATCTGCGCTTAAGGCTTTTATCTTTTAACTCATTCGATAATTGTTGTTTGTCTCTATTGATACGGGAACGTACAGTAATGTCATGAACTGGTGAAAAATTCCTTGATTAATGAAATACCACCTAGGGATAGGGAGGTAGGATGATCAATTGTTTTTGCTTCTTTTCGGTAATGCATTCCTAGTTACTAGGATAGGCTAGGGATAGCAAGCCGGTAATTAGTAATAGGCTCTTTTCGCCGAGGGATCGGGCTAAGGGTAGGCCAAGAAAGTTTGCATAACAATTAGATAACAAGGCAATTTAAACAAGAGGAGTAGATAAGAGAGGGCGGATAAGATGAAATTGTAAACCCCCAACAACTTCATACATCCATAGTCTTTTTCGTCAACTGAATCAACGCATTGCATGTTTATTTTGTGTTCTTGCATCTACAACAATTAATTTTTCTCTCAACAAGTCTCACGATTTTAGTTCACACAAACGATAAGGCCTTTCGAGTTTCTTGGGAAGAACGGTATCGGGTTTTACCGATTATATTACTTGGAACGATCTGGTACGCTTGCTAGTGAGTCAACACCCGGTCACAATTCTCGGATTAGGACAAGATTAAGGTAAGACGTGATTAGGATTATTGGGCCAGTATTGGGCCGTGATTAAGATTATGCTAATCATAAGCCCATGGTAAAAACTATAAATAGAGGTTAAAGGTATGAGGTAGGTGATTAACATTTACTGCACATTTATTACTGCTCTGGACTTATTGAGTTAATTGTGCACTGACTTGAGTGTCGGAGAACCTTTGGCAGGTACCCGACCGGACGGTATTTGTTCGAAAGAGAGACCTGAAGGAGTTACTAAGCGATATTCGTAGGAAGAAGACAATAAAAAGTGTAACCGGACGACACAGAAGGCAAATTGTGAAGGTATCGATTGTAACTCGATAACACAACTGAAACAATAATCAATTAAGATCTGGTTTAATCGATTAAACTTGTTTTATGCCATTAATGATAAACATGTTTAATTTATTAAAATGTGTAAAAAATATCATTCCATAAAAATGTTGAAATTATTTTTCAACATTTTGTTAGAATAATTTATTCAAAACTTCATTTAACCGGCTAAATGTGTTGAAAAAATATTTTAAATAAGAAGTTGAAAATATATATATGGCACCGGTTTAGGATGGTATTAGGATATTAAGATATTTAGTAAAATTTTTAAATTTCAATTTTCTTTTTTCGCAATTCTCGCACCAACGATTTGAGATTAAGAATAACAAGAACTAAAATATTCATTTATTTGTTTAAATAATTCAAGAGTAAAATTTAAAAATTCATAATTAAATAAAAATGTACATTATTTATAAAAATCTTTCATTTATAACAAGTTCATTTACAAATTAAGTTATTTCGTGGAAGCAACTAAGCTCCTCAATATTATGCATTCAAATCAATATAGATATCATTATGGTTAAATAGAGACACACAAAGATAAACTAACAAAAGGGTAATGATATTTTGACACTCAAATTTGACAAATTTTTGACTTCATCAATGTATTAGATTTTAATTAGTCCAACTGGAATAGATTTGAAAAAATAAAAAATGATGTGGAAATGGAGTTGCAGGGTTTCATTCAAGCGGTTTTATTTTTGGGTTTCAAAAATTTGAAATCTCAAATATAGAGCTCACCGATAACGAGAGAAGGTCCTCCTACCCATAAACCTTCGCTAACCACAATCGGCGTTCACCAATAAAGGAGCGTTCATCGGCCGTCACCGTTCACTGGAGTTGTATCCGACATCGTTGGAGCCGAACGTTCCGGCATTTCAAAGCACCGTTAAACGTGAAAACCATCATCTACGTGTTCTGCAACTTCAATACTCACTCTCACAATCACATATATCCAAACCTTCTCACTATTATGCCATGGTCGAGGAATTGTGTTGAAGAGGCCACCATCGTCAAACCCTTGTGTCAGTAGACCGTCGTTTTTTCTCATAATCCCTAACTCCAATTTCACTTAAGGTGTATGTTTTGTTCAAGATAGACCATCGTTGTTCAAATTAAAGGTATTAGGACATGATACTCAATATTTGAAGTTGGAAAGCTTTATGTACAGGGCAATCTACCTTGGTGTGCAGAACCCATAACGTAACTCCCCACTTATTTGAACTATGCTCCCTTACGTGTTTTGAAGTTATACTTCTTGTTTTCCAACATCATTTTGTGACTTAGGGTGTATGTTTTGTTCATGAAGACCATCCTTATTGGACATAAAAGTGATCTTCATGCATCCATTATCACATTTATATCCAACTCCATGGCCAAGGAACCATTCTTTGTAAAACTCATTGTGCAGAAATAACACTAGGAGCAAAGGCCAAATAAGTGGGGAGTTCAGGCAAAGCATTTGCACACAGGGGTAATCTGTTCAAATGACATTGATTTTTAAATGAACCAATTTTTTTAAGACTTATTGGACATACAAGTGATGTTCAGGCATCAATTATCACATTTATATATCAAACTCCATGGCCAATGAACAATTTTTTGTAAACCTCATCGTGCAGAAACAACATTGGGAGCAAAGACCAAATAAGTGAGGAGTTCAGGCAAAGTTTCTGTGCACGGGGGTCATCTGTTAAAATAACATTAATTTTCAAGTGAATCAATTTTTTTAAGACTTATTGGACATACAAGTGATTTTCAGGAATTGATTATCACATTTATATCCAACTCCATGGCCAAGGAACAATTATTTGTAAAACTCATTGTGCAGAAACGACACTAGGAGCAAAGGCCAAATAAGTGAGGAATTTAGGCAAAGTTTCTGCACACAGGGGTCGTATGTTAAAATGACATTGATTTTTAAGTGAACCAAATTTTTTTTAAGACTTATTGGACATACAAGTGATTGTCAGGCATTGATTACCACATTTATTTCCAACTCCATGGCCAAGGAACAATTCTTTGTAAAACTCATTGTGCGTAAATAGCACTGGGAGCAAAGGCCAAATAAGAGGGGAGTTTAGGCAAAGTTTCTGCACACAGGAGTCATTTGTTAAAATGACATTGATTTTTAAGTGAACCAAATTTTTTAAGACTTATTGGACATACAAGTGATCTTCAGTCTACCTTTGTGTGGAAAACTTACAACATAAGTCCCCACTTATTTGAACTGTGGTCCCAAGAGGTAATGCATGATTATTTAGTGTTTTTGAAGTTGATTTTGTGACTTTAAGTGTATGTTTTTTTCATCATAGACCGAGGTTCTTCAAAATTTCAAAATTTCAAATTATTATAATAATTTATTTATAAATTATTGTTCAAACGATTATGTTGTTCATTCACATAAAAAAATTACTTATATATATTTCAAGTATTTTTTTTTACAGTAAACATTGTGTATATCCCCTGATAAATAAATTATCCATTAATTCTTCTGTGGAAGGAAAGAGGATTTCAATCAAATTAATGAATTAAAATTTTAACGCAAATACAGGAAAGCAATTAACGTCAAACATTGTTGGCTATCTCTATATTATGGATATGGAAAATGAAAACTTTATTATTATAACAATGTCTTTTTCATTCTAACTGTAAGAGCAGTTTCAACAAATCTATAACATATCTGTATTTTTTTTCATTGACCGAAGTCCAATAAACTATATATAGGACTTTAATTACAATGAAAAAATAATGAAAGAATATATATATATATATATATATATATATATATATATATATATATATATATATATGACTTTAATTACAATGAAACAATATTGTTGCATGCATTTTCTATTTTCAATAAAATACCCATTACATAATGGAACCATCTTGGGCAATATAGAGTGGACGTAGCCGTAGTGGAGTTGTACAAACCTTTTCGACAATGTTATGATTTGTTCTCCTTACAACCTGTTTTGGAAATACATACAAACTTTTGAGTAAACAAAACATCTTATAATATGTTAGTTAAAAGTTTAGCAATTTTACCTCAACATCAGAAAGAAATGTAGAGAAGACTTCATGTATGATTGCCACATCCATTGTGGATGACTGACATACACATGCAAGCTCACCATTTGGAGCAATAAAATTGTGTTTAGGGGAAGTTGATGGATTAGTTTCAAGATATCCTTCATTGTCTTCTATCAGCCAGCTCAGCAGAAATGAGATACATCCTTCCATTATGGGATATGCTTTATATTCAAGGAAACCCTGTAGAAAAAACAACCAAAATTTGTCTTTATTAGTTCTAACTGAATGTTAGTTTGGCCAAAAGCATTCCACCACATTACACATGATTTTGCAATTGTTTTCATCACTTACAGTATTTAAATATAATTTCAAATTAAATATGTATATTTTCTCATTAAAAAAACTTTATTTAACACCATCCAACCATATCTCAATCGTAAATGTTTTATAAGCATTCTCAAATATAACTCATTTTTCTGTGTTTGTATCTTTCAAAATTAATCCTTCCATAACTGTTAAAAAGTTTATATGCATTAATTACACAAACAAGCACATCATTCTAAAATGGATTAAAAATTAGAAGGACTCTTCCAAAGGCTACTGACTTCTTAAAAACTTAGCTTTGTATGTTTTCTAGTTATAATTTATTGTGTTTTGCCTTTGTTTACTTCATTGAATGATTCAAAATTTAGAAACCAATTACCTTATCATTGTGTAAGCATAGTGCTCCCATAGATGGGTACAAAGCCATGCTCCACCCATTGGCCATAAGGCCCACAGAACATCACCATCACCTGCTGATGTTCTATTATTATTGTCATAACAGCATAAATTACCATGTCATTCTTATTTTACTTTCTATGCTTACAAAATCAAAATAAATTACAAACAAAACATCCATCTCCTTCATAAATTATAACACCATAATTACTATTCTTTTTCCTTTTAAACCTTAACAGGATACCCCTCTTTATAGTCATCATCATCAAGGAAAGCACTAAATTTAAGTTTTCTCTACCCAAATTACTCCAGACGTTAATATTTATAAAATTTATTCAAACCCAACCGATAAAAGTATATTAATCCAAATATGTATCATACCATAAATTCCTATTAATTTCAATTTTGCAAAATTGTTATTCCATCATAAATTTTTTATCTTGATTTTTATATCATTTATATACAAGCATACTGTAAGACCCTTAAAATTTTAAGGCTATTGGGCCTCAGGAAAAGCAGCCAGGCCCATCAGAGTTGGCTCTTGGCCTTGAGAGGGGTCTCTCCCTTAGTCAGCATTTTCATTCTTCAGAATTTCAGTCTTTCTCTAGAAACTTCATAACCAAACCCTAACTCTTCTCCATCTTCTCTCTTCTTTTTCAGAAATTTAAACCGTACAAAACTCCAATTGGTGCCTTCAACTCGTTTCTGGTGTCGGGGGCTTCAGTTTGAGCCTACCATATTTCTATTTCACTTGGTAAGTAAGTTTTCCCCAATTTCCTCCACTATTCTTGCCCTAAGTATGTACTATTTTCTGATTTTTATGAGTCTTGTATAATTTGGTCTTCCATTCTTCACTGTTTCAACTCAAAAAGCTAATCAAAAACTCCATCACCTAATCGGTGATTTATAGGTCCGGTTTTGTTCAGCACAGTGTAAGGATTTCCTTAGGAGCGTTCTTTGATATTTTAAAACTGTGGACTTTCCAGGTAAGGGGAGTTAATTTTATAAATAATCATTTTAAATTGTTTCTGGATATTTTAGAAAATATACTGAAAGTATGGTGTATGGATTTCAACCTGTTTGATGTTCTTACATATGATAAAATCTGAATTTCTTTGTATGTGATTTATGAGATTGTATTGCCACTGTTTCATGTTCTCGGATTTTAATATGTCCTGAACTATGTTCAATTGATCACTGTGTTTGGACTATTGAATATGATGGTTATAATCTGCTGCATTACTATTGCCATATTTATTGTTGATTTTGGATGGGTATGAAGCTAAACTAGCTTTATTTGACTTAATGGATAGTGGAACGTATATATGCTGAGGTTGTTTTGGGTGACTGGAAATTATGTTGGACTGTTATTTTGATGGGGGACTTGGGCTGTATAGAAAACCTAGGTCTGTGGGTGGAAGTGAGGCACTGGGAAGGGTACTGGAGGACTAGAACACAATAGCTCAATTCAGAAAAATTAACCAAGCTAATTTCAGACCTTAGGATACCTTGAATGAGTAAACTGAACTTTTTAGGATACCTTCTTTGTTGGTAGGATAGAGGGAACCTAAAAACCAGAGCTGACACGTCACTGATCATAGAGCAGCCCTGGCCTGGTCCAGTACGTTGTGACTAGTCATACGTGTTGGTGACGAAGGTGAGTCCACTGCGGTGGACATCTGTTCCCACTCCATTGACCAATTGGGGTATGAGAAGGTGTGAGAGAGTAGAACCTTTAAGCCATGATCAGTAGCTGAATTTGATTGCGTTTGGTTTGGGGAGAGGGAATTAGCATATTGAATTCGATTATCTGTAACATTGGGGGTGGTTGGGTTGTTTAGGCAATCTAGTTAAGTTACATGGAACCTGTGTGAGGCATAAAACTGAACAAAAACACTTTAGAAGTGGTCTCTTTGATTTGATCCCCTAAACCATAGGACTTTGGAAATTTTAGTAGAGAACCAACCTAAATTAACTTAATTCCACCCTAGGAATAAATTAGGAGCAAGCATTCTTTAAAAATGAATAATTTAACGAGTAATTTCATAACTAAGGAAACATTGTAAATTATTTTGAGATAATATGTATCATAATATATTATATTAGTTAATGTACGTAACATATATATATATATATATAATTTAGTTAATGTACGTAACACACACACACACACACACACACACACACACACACACACACACACACACACACACACATATATATATATATATATATATATATATATATATATATATATATATATATTATTATGGAATTTAAGATTGTTTTGGCAAGTATAATTTTAAGATTTTATGTGTGTGAAAAGTATGGAGATTGTTTAAATTTATGATCGAATATCTAATACACGTTATTGAGAATGTTTATTATTAGATTACGTGTATGTTTATTTTGGCAAAAAGTGTATGAGTACAAAGTGACAAAGTTGTGATCCAAGTTAAGTAACAAGTTCTATAAGTTCAAGATCTCTTGGTGAGATCTTTAGTGTTTTAAAATGAAAGTAGGGGCTCAGCCTTGGGAGTCATTCTGACGCTTCAATGGTCAATCAAACTCACTTAGAGAGGTTGAACCATGTGGTGAGAAGTAGTAGGAGGTCCTTAGTCTTTGGGGCTCCCAGTATGCCTCAAGGCACGGAACGGACTAACCTCGTGAGTGTGGCAGGGTGGGGAACCCAAGTTTCATAAGTTACCACGGGTGCAAGACTCGCCATAGCCCGACTCTCATTTTAAAGTCCGGACGAGTCAAGTCTAGAATCTCACATGTTTAAGTTGTTTGCTATAAAATGTGTTTGCTATCCATGCACTTTCTTATGATCAAATGTTTAATCTGTTGCATGATGTTTATTTATATAATTAGCTCACCCTTGCCTTGTTTTGTTGTGTATGTTGTATGTCTTTCTTTTGCAATGATCATTCATTTTTGAATGTGAGCATAGGAGAATGAGCCCACTTTGGAGGATGTCCTGGAAGATTCTGAAAACACAGATGCTGCTGCCTAGACCTTTAGGGATTTTATTTTGCTCTTCCTATGTTCTGTATTTTTGAAATACTCAGAGTTCCTTCCACGTTTTTAAATTTCCTCTTGTTTCTGGATTACTGTAATCACAACCTGATTAACTTTCCTACTCTTAAACTGTTCTCTTTTATTATCTATGTGGACATCTTGATTTTTATAGACTTGTATGGTATAAAATATGGATGCCACATTTACTTAAATTCCATAATATATATATATATATATATATATATATATATATATATATATACATGTGACACCCGGGCACTGAGAGGGCGGGGAGTGATCGCCGGTGCAAGAGGCACGGACAAGGAGCGGCTCCTGGCAGGCTTCTAGTGGAAGGGGCACATGGACGAATCGAGCATACACCGGAATGAGAGAGATCTGGAGACTGTATAGGTATGGGACTATACAGTTGAAGGATAGCTTAAAGGAATTGATTTGGCTACTCATATCACCAAAAATGCATTTACTTTTCGGTAGCCTAACCCATAAGAAATTCATGGTTAAGCGTGCTTAGCCTGGAGAAATTCTGGGATGGGTGACCTTCCGGGAAGTGTTCTCGGAAAGTGTGCGAGTGATGACAAAGCACACAGTCCCTGTAAGTTGCCGGGACGTTACACATACCTAAGATTTTAACACCTAGCTTAACAAGACTTTATCATATAACAAGCAAAGCAAAAATAAAGATTTTAATGCATAGCAAACCTAATCACTTATAATAGAATAAAATGTATCTCCCTATCCCCTTTTTCATATTATAACCCGTGGTTATTACAATCCAGTAACATCACCATAACAAATACTCTCAACTGAATAAATACGCTCATACCGTAATTTATTCAATATCAATCACACAACAAATTTCCAGAATTAAGAGACATCAAACTCAACCATCGAAAACATAATCAAAAGCTAAAAGTAGTTTAGCTCCCCATACATGGTTCAAAACTTCTCCCAATAAAACCCTTCAATCGAAACCTTCGCACCGCCCGTGCTCATGATTCTACCTTGTTTACTTTCTCAACCTTCTCTTCACCAACTAATTTCACACTCGCAAAATCATCGAACAACAACAAGAAAGAAAACCAAAATGAACCATGGAAACTTACAAACGATGTTCTTTTTTGTCTTCAATGGTGGTTTTCGCCTACAAGGATGCTTTGAAATGGTGAAAAGTTTAGGCAGAATGGCAGTGGACACAACTCCGGTGAATGGCGGCAGTAACGGTCCTTTGTTGGTGAACGGGCGGTCATGGTCAAGGAGGTTTGTGGGTGAGGGAACTTTCTATCTCGTGTATTCTCTCTCAGAAATTATATTTGCAATGTTTGAAAACCTAAAAAAATGAAACCCGCGAAATGAAAACTCTTACAACCCCAAACCTTGCATTTCCACGCCATTTAAAATTATTTTAATTTTTTTCATATGGTCCAATCAAAACGTAACACGTGAATGATGTAAAAAATTTGTCAACTAATAGGTGTCAAACTATAATTATCCCTAACAAAAACATCAAACATCATATATAACCAATACATCAATAATAATATAACAACTCACTCAAACTTTTCATAACTTTAGTGTCTCATAACACCATCCAATTTGATTATTTGTCTCACAATCATTCACAAAGCCTATTGTCTCAAACAACAATTTAAACATATAATCATAGTTTCAAAAACATGTCATTATAACAATTAATACAACCATGAGCCATATCAACATCAAGAGTTCATTTATAAAGAATAAAAAAAAATAATCACCATTATTATATTTTATATAATTTTTAATTAATAACTTAAAAATTATAAAATACATTTAACATTTTTAATATTTTTTTTATTTGTAAGATAAAGCCATTGTTTGCTATATACTAAAAAGTATATCAAAATTAAGAAAAATAATTATAATTTTAAAATAATACTAAAAAGTAAATTGTTAAATATATTATTAAAAAATTTAAAAGTAATTATTATTCATATATTAAAATAAAATAAAATCATATGTAATTACATTTGTTGTATAAAATAATAAAGACATAATTTAAGTGTTGCATTCTTTTTTTATTGTCTTTATTTTCTTAATTATTATGTTTTTTAGTTAATATATTTTTAGTTGAAATTGGAATTCTTCTTTATATCAAAGTTTATATAAAAATTTATCTTTATATTTTAATAATGTATGAAATATGTCATGCAAAACTTTTTTTGGGTTAATTATATTTTTAGTCAAAATTTATTTATGTCAAAATTTATATAAAATTGATCTTTATGCTTTAGTAATATATAAAATTTACATGTGACGTAGTTTGAGCTTTTAATCCAGTTAATATAATCGTTAATACATTATCTTAAAGTTAATATAGTTTGATTATTTAAGATGTTTTTCATACATTATTAAAATATAAAGATAAATTTTATATAAATTTTGAGAGAAAAAAATGAATTTCAATTTTATATATAAATATAATAACTAAAAGCTTACTTAACCCAAAATTTTACTTTATCCTTTATCTCTTTCCTTAATAAAAATTGAGATCACTAAAATAAAATCACAAATGTCACCTAGCTTTCTTGTCTCTTGGATGGAAATATCATAATCATTATGATTTTAAAAAGGAATTTATGTGTGTATTTATTTTATATTTAAGTTTACATATTATATTACTATTATTTTATTGACTATATTATTACTATTATTAACTATAAGTGTTTACAATGTAATAAAATAAAGATAAAAAATTAATATATTAATTTAATATTTATTTTTAAATGCTTCTTTATTATAAAAATAATTATAAAACAATAAAATAATACATAAAATAAAATAAAATTAAATAATTTCATTTTTATTAATATATATACATATATATCTTGTAATAAATAGATAATTAATATAAAAATAATTAAAATAACGTGAAATAATTTAAATTTTCATATTATAGAATAATTCACTTTAATATATTATTTATTATAAAATATAAATTTTTTATTTATTAAGATTTAATAATAATTGTTATGTAAATCTAAATTTTATTTTAATTCTAATTTAAATTTGAAGAATTAATTTTATATCAAATTATTTAAAAAAGTATTTTAAAAATTAGTTTTTAAACATATACCTAAATTTTTCGTTATTTAAAAGAGTAAAAACGTATTTAAGAAAAATAAACAAAAACTCCTTGTTCAGTTAGCAGAAAATAAGGTTGGGCCCATTATAGGATTAATGTTGGGCTCTGTTTATGTATGTTCCACGAGCCTCCTTGACTCTCTCTTTCTCTCCCTCTCTTTTTCTTTGGTATTCTCTCACTCACCGTCCATGGCTCCTGCAATTGCATACGGATCTGTATAGCCTAACCCCTTATCTCTCTCTCTTTTACTACATGGAAATGAAAAGCTTGAGCTAGTGATCACTATTCTTCTATCGTTTCAATTACTGGGTATGTCTCAAACCTCACTTTAGTCCTCAATCTTACAGTGCCGCCAATGCCACTTCTGAAATTTCCCTTTCACACCTTGAATTTTCTCTTGGTTTTTCAGCTCCCATGAAAATTTTGATTTCCGAATAGGTGGATGGTTGTTACAGGTATGGGTAGAACCCTTTATGTGGCAGTATCATAGTTTAGTTGAGTTGGGTTTGGAAGTTTCTCTTGTTTCCTGCACAGGAATTTTGTTTTTGAAATGGGCGTAGGGTGCTGGTGGAAACCCATATTTTTGTTTTCGATTTTTTTCTTTTGAAGTATCAATTTGATGACTTTTGTTCCATTTCTGCTACTGTATTAGTGCCTAGGATAGGTGATAGGTTTATGTATATGTTTTTACTGAGCGACTTGTTTTATTTATTTGCTTTAGGAAAATGGATCTCTTTACTGTTCTCTGCTTTGTGAACAAGTTAAAGAAAGAAGCAATTATTATTGGAATTAATTGGTTCCCAAATACAGACATTTTGTCTTCAATCTCAATCTATTTTTGTGGATTATTTTTTTTTTTTTGCATATCTCTTTCAATGTTGGCTCCATTTTAATCAATTTGAGTTTTTATTCAATAATTACAGTTTATAACCATCGGAATCGAGTTGTGTTGTCTTTCTTTGTTGACTCTTGTTTTTTCATCTCGTTTTGTCTCTTAATTATGCGAGTATTTTTTATCAGGGTTTTGTGATTTTTATTTGTAGGGCATTTTTTGGCTGCTGGAATCTTTGTTTTTTCTTGACTCATTTCCTGCTCAACATTCAGAGGTTTAGTCCTTGTGAGTTAGAACGTTTGGTCAAAGATGATTAAGAACTATCAATTGCATGCTTCAATTTTGCCAAGTGCTTTATCTTCGACCCGGATTACTCTACCTGGAATTTCTGTGAATTGTATGCCCTGCCTTCCCTTTAGACCTCTGAGAAAAATCAACACCATAAGAGCTACATCAACAGATGGAGGCCACATTGAACAATCGCCAGCTTCAGGATCAACTAATCCTCTTGCTGTTGTTTTGGACATTCCTCGTACCCTTTGGAGGCAAACGATGCGTCCATTAGGCGATTTTGGATTTGGTGGAAGGAGCATATGGGAAGGTGGGGTAGGATTGTTTATAGTTTCAGGTGCAGTACTGTTTGCTCTTAGTTTGGCCTGGTTGAAGGGTTTCCAAATGCGATCCAAATTCAGGAAGTACACAGCAACATTTGAGTTTGATCAGGCTTGTGGAATATCCACTGGAACTCCTGTGAGGATCAGAGGGGTCACTGTTGGAGATGTCATTCGTGTGAATCCTTCCCTAAGAAGTATTGAAGCCATAGTTGAGGTGCCTCTTTATATTGTCTCTGGGATGGATATGAAACCTTGTTTCAATTGAAATATTGTTTAGCTTTGAACTATGTTATTTTAGTTCGTGTGTTATATTAGTTTAAAACTTTGGTTTCTTTTGTTTGTAGATTGAAGACGATAAAACAATCATACCACGGAATTCATTGGTTGAAGTTAATCAGTCAGGACTTCTTATGGAAACTATAATTGACATTACTCCTCGTGATCCTATTCCAACACCTTCAACTGGACCTCTTGACCAAGAATGTTCCAAAGAAGGACTCATTGTGTGTGATAGAGAAAAGATTAAGGGTATAGAAGGAGTAAGTTTGGATAAACTGGTTGGAATTTTTACTCGTCTTGGGCAAGATGTAGAGAAAATTGGCATTGCTAATAGCTATTCATTGGCTGAACGAGCTGCTTCTATTATTGAAGAAGCGAAACCACTTCTTACAAAGGTGTGATGTAATTTTCTTATGTTACTGTGCTTGATTGATTGTAAAATATGCTCTGAAGTAGATTTCTGAATCAAGCAATTTTCTTGCCAATACAAAATGGATGGTTGACCAATTTTGAGTTATTGCAGCTCTAGAAACTAGAACAAGTTTTTTTGTTAATGCCTTAGAATTTTTTGTTTGGAATTCTTGATTTAGGAATTTATTTTTATTATATGCTCATATTATATTGATTGTAACCTATTCTCTTTTTCAGAATAACTTACAGATTTTACTAATTAGGATATGTTTGGTTAAGCAACATAATCAAACACTTATTTAATAAGCACTTATCACATGAGGGCTTATATGCCTTAAATTTAATCATGAAAACTTATAAGCAATATAGAGATTATTTTTATAAACTACACCAAGAAACCGATTGAAATAAGCCTAAAGGACCTTCTGTAACTCTTAAGTTAATTTCATGGCCAACAGGCTTTCCTTAGCTCTATCAAATGAAACCTTACAGCAGTTAATGGAAGAACTTATGCAAAGATATGTTATTGTATTCTGGATACTCAATATCCACGTTCTTATAGATACTTTGTTATTTATTTAGTATTTTTGGGCCATTCTCCTAAATCCCAGTCGCTGCACTTGCATCGAGTTTTTGTATGCAACAACAAACAACATATTCCATATAAAGTCATCTTATCTTTATCCAGATTCTGAGGAACTTATTATGGACTAGGCCAAGGCCTAGTAATATAGTAATACATCTTATTCAAGTATACTTTTGCAGTTGATACCCAAAGTGATAATGAAATTATCTATGAACTTCAGTGTCTTAGTGTATGTATGTATGCGTGTGTGTCTATTGTTGCCTCTTATACTAATACCATACTATTCTATCACAGATTTTCATACTCATATTTTCCATTTGATGTAGTGATGTCACAGATGAAAGCCATGGCTGAAGATGTTCAACCTTTGTTGACTGAAGTTCGTGATAGTAACCTGTTGAAGGAAGTTGAGAATTTAACCAGAAGCCTTACACAAGCATCTGATGATTTGAGGTAAGTTTGTAACCTCTCTACCATCTGTGCATCTCTAATTTGGCATTGTGACAGATAGACGTGATTGTTACTTGTAACATGTCTTATTTATATCTTTATCCCTAAAACGTTGCAATTGCATCAAAAGTTGTCTTACACAGGAGTGTGGGTGTGTGAAAGTATAGAATGCAGACAAAATGAAAAAGAAAATTTGTAAACAAAGAGAAAGTATTAGGATAGGAAAAGTTGGAGAATAATCTGTAGAAAGATGAAATGGATATAGAATATTATTAGTTTCTTTATCTGGGGGTTCTTTCTTTTCTTCTTTGAGATAGTACATGGTAAATGATATGCTCGTTTAGGTTCAAAATCAACTTGAAAAATAAGGATATTTATTGGGATTTTGTATAAAAATGTGAAATGGATTTTGTTTGAGAGTTCTCTATAAATAATGTCAAACCTCCAGGGCCACTGCTTATCCTTGAAGATCCATGACAATAATGGTTAAGATAATTGAACTGATAATATGTCCATTTAATTTTTATTTTTAAGCTCAGAACATTAAAGTATAGTGAATCTTTTGCTGTATTCTAAATTCTAATTAATCGAAATCATTCAATACTTTTGCAGAAGGGTACATTCATCCATTATGACCCCTGAGAACACTGAACTGCTCCAAAAGTCTATATATACTCTTATTTTTACGCTGAAGAACATTGAGGTAGGACCCCCTAAATTTTAAATGTCTTAAAAGTGTAACTAACTGATTGATTTCTTTTGGTTGCTTTTTGCAGAATGTTAGCTCTGATATTTTGGGTTTCACTGGTGATGAAACTACCAGAAAGAATTTGAAATTACTTATCAAATCCCTCAGCAGGTTATTGTGAGGTCCACATTCCATTTAAAGTAGAATATAATTCAATTAGTTTGTTTCCAATGTGTTTAGCCTACCACAACATTGAAGGAGTAAATAGTATTTTGTGACTGTTCTGAGTTGTTTCTAAGGAGTGCCATTTTCAACTGTGATAGAAATTTGTTTTTCCCAGTCTAAAATGAGCTGCAGAGATGTTATTGATTGGGGAAGCTGATTGCTATCTACACATTCTTCTTTTACTGAAATTGTTATTCATATGTGGATCATGTAGGTGACTCTTAATGATTGTCACTGACTTGACACACTTCAGCTACAATGCTTACAGCCTTTTGTTTCTTAAATCACCTAGAAAATGGAAATAGCCATTGGACCGGAAATATAAAGCTATGATATCAAGTTCACATGGATGGTCATCTGATATCTATGCAACCTTTGTTTTTATTCATAGGAAGCAATCAAGTATACGTACATTTATAACTATTCACACGCACTGCACAACTATTTGATTCAGCTAAACCCCTTTTGTGATAACTGAGCATGTGATAGAGATATCAAAATGCCCTTTTTGTATATACACAATTTTATCAAGATGTTAGTGGTTAGTATAGGAATGTATAAAGTATTGAATTTTGGCTCCAATTTTCTCATATGGTCAATTTTTTGGTAATAATATTCTGACAGTTCTTTCTTTGTTGTTTGAATATTATAATGAACACACCACGTAATACAATTGGGCAGAATACTACTGTTAATGGAATGGCAAGCGTACTATATCGTTCCAAGTAATATAAATGGTATAACCCAATATCGTTCTTCCAAAGAGACTTGAAAGGCCTTATCGTTCGTGTGAATTAAATTCGTAAGACTTGTAAAAGAAAAATTAATAGTTGTGAATGCAAAGACAGAAAATAAACATGCAATGATTTGATTCAGTTGACGAGAAAAGAGTATGAACGAATGGAGTTGTTGGGGGTTTACAATTTCATCTAATCTGCTCTCTTTTATTTACTTCTCTTGTTTAAATTGTTTTATTATCTTATGCAAACTTTCTTGGCCTACCCTTAACCCGATCCCTCGGCGAAAAAAGCCTATTACTAATTACCGGCTTGCTATCTTTAGCCTCCCCTAGCAATTAACAATGCATTACTGAACAGAAGCAAAAACAATTGATCGTCCTACCTCCCTATCTCTAGGTGGTATTTCATTAATCAAGGAATTTCTCAGACCTTCATTTTGAACTCCAATCTTCACTTTCATCAGATTTGCTGCAAAACAAGCATAATATCGCTAAAAATAGCTTTTAACTCTCAACTGACTCATTTATTGAGTTTTACTTGATTTTAAGCTCATTCTAAGCAGTAAAGGGAGTAGTTTAATCTAAAATAGCATATGAAAATAATGGTTTTTCAACCGTTATTAACTACAAAAGTAGTATTTTCCATTTCACTCATTGGATCATGTAATGTAACTAGAAATCAAGTTTCGTGTGGTTAAAAATGGAGTGTAGTTCCATTAAAAAGCTGAGTGTCCTAAACCAGAAAACAAATATAAAAAATGAATAATGTGATTCAAAGATAACAAGTCAGAAACTCTAAGTTCTTTATTTATAATTTTCAAGGTTTTATATCATATATCCTTAAGTCTAAAAATATAATAATTATCTAAAAATATAATAATTATGAGATACAAAGTATTCTAAATTATAAGAAATGTTATGTTGCATTCTTATCATTTGATGGTTCTGACCCCATGGTTGGATCTTTAAGATCTCTTATTTCTTTGACTATCATTCCACACCCGAGGTAGAACGGATCACTGTTGCGTCATTCTACCTCGACAGTCCTGCTCTGGCGTGGTTTTAGTGGATGTACCACAATGGACAGATTCATTCATGGTCACAATTACTGCAAGCTTTAGAGACCCGTTTCGTGCCCACCGCTTTCGATGATCCTCGGGGTAAGTGTTAACGGAATGGCAAGCGTACCATATCGTTCCACGTAATATAAATGGTATAACCCAATATCATTCTTCCCAAGAGACTCGAAAGGCCTTATCGTTCGTGTGAATTAAATTCGTAAGACTTGTAAAAGAAAAATTAATAGTTGTGGATGCAAAGACAGAAAATAAACATACAATGGTTTGATTCAGTTGACGAGAAAAGAGTATGAATGAATGAAGTTGTTGGTGGTTTACAATTTCATCTAATCTGCTCTCTCTTATTTACTCATCTTGTTTAAATTGCTTTATTATCATATTGTTATGCAAACTTTGTTGGCCTACCCTTAACCCGATCCCTCGGCAAAAAGAGCCTATTACTAATTACCGGTTTGCTATCCCTAGCCTCCCCTAGCAACTAGCAATGCATTACTAAATAGAAGCAAAAACAATTGATCGTCCTACCTCCCTATCTCTAGGTGGTATTTCATTAATCAAGGAATTTCTCACCAATTCATGGCATTACTGTACGTCCCCGTATCAATAAAGGCAAACAACAGTTATCGAATGAGTTAAACGATAAAAGCTTTAAGCAGAGATGAGAACCCAACAATTGATAATAAACGCATATGACAATCATATAATTAAACAAGAGTTTCAATAAAAGAGAGTATCAAAAGATTACATTGTTCCCCCAACAACAAAAGGGTTTAGTTCACCATTGTCATGGTGAACCAAGACGAAAATAATGGAAGAAATGGGAAACAAACCCTAGAAAAGATGAAAAGGAGCCTAAGCATCCAAGAGATCCTCTCTAGAGAGTGAAAAATTAGGTCTGGCCGCCCTCTTCTGTCAAAACAATGAGAATGAAATCATAACAGGGTTATTTATAACTGAGGAGTGCTACAGAAAATAGGCTCATGCCCATCTGATAACCGCCCGGCGTCGCACTTTGCCGCCCGACGGTTTACCCTAAATCATGCCACCGCTCAGTGGCAAGGGTCTACCGCCCGATGGTTTCCCCTATATCGCAAAACCGTCTGGCGTCTAGTGCTGGTGTCTCCTCCTCGCACCTGACCTCCCGACGGTGAATCCTTGTCGTCGGGCGGTTCCTAGACTCTTCTTTTCTTCAATTTTTCTTCCTTTTCCTTGAGTCTAAGACCTTCATTTTCATCTCCAATCTTCACTTTCATCAGAATTGCTGCAAAACAATGCAAAACAAGCATAATATCGCTAAAAAAACATTTGACTCTCAACTGACTCATTTATTGAGTTTTACTTGATTTTAACCTCATTCTAAGCAGTAAAGGGAGTAGTTTAGTCTAAAATAGCATATGAAAATAATGGTTTTTCAACCGTTATCAGTAAGCTGTTCAAGTTAACTCAAACCTCCTCCGTTGCTGTTTATCTGAGTGATTTCGAGACTCTTGCTAATCAGATTGTTGGGTTGCAACCCCAATTTCTTGAGTTGTTTTATTTCTGGTTTAAAACCCGAAATCCGCCGTGAGGTGCTTTCACAACAACCTCAAACGCTCTCTTAAGCCTCTAGGTTAGCTCGTCTTCATGAGGAAAAGTTCTTTGATCTGGCTCGTTTAGTTCAGCTGTATAGTGATCTTCAGGAACCGTTGTCACTGGTGACCCTTCCATCCACTTCACCTCTGGTTCCTCCAATTCTTCCGCAACAGTTGTCGGCTCTATTACCTGCTCCTCCTCCGTACACACGCTTGAAACAATTAACAGAGACAGAAATGGTTGATCGACGTGAGCATGACTTGTGTTTCAATTGCGACCAAAGATTCTCTCGTGACCATCGTTGCCCAGCACGCTACATGTTGTTGGTTGCTAAGGAGGATGATGTGATAGAAGCATCTCCATGACACTATTAACGTAATGGCAAGTGTACCATATCGTATCAAGTAATAAAAATGGTAAAACCCATTATCATTCTTCCTATGAGACTCGAAAGGCCTTATCGTTCGTGTGAACCAAAATCGTAAGACTTGCGGAGAAAAATTCAATAATTGTGGTGAATGCAAAGACAGAAAATAAACATGCAATGTGTTGATTTAATTCACGCAAAAAGAGTATGAATGAATGGAGTTGTTGGGGGTTTACAATTTCATCTAATCCTCTCTCTCTCTTATTTACTCCTCTTGTTTAAATTGCTTTATTATCTAATTGTATGTAAACCCCCAACAACTCCATTCATTCATACTCTTTTCGCGTGAATTGAATCAACACATTGCATGTTTATTTTCTGTCTTAGCATTCACCACAATTATTGAATTTTACTCTGCAAGTCTTACGATTTTGGTTCACACGAACGATAAGGCCTTTCGAGTCTCATGGGAAGAACGATAATGGGTTTTACCATTTTTATTACTTGATACGATATGGTACACTTGCCATTCCGTTAACAAGTTTTTGGCGCCGTTGCCGGGGACTCGAGGTTTAACTTTTTCAAGTAGTGTGAATTGATTGAATTTGACTTGTTTGTAATTATTTGTTTATATTTTTATTTTGTTTTGTCTTATTTTAATTTTCTGTAAAAGTGCTTTTAGGGGTATGTTTTCTTGTGTATGCAGGAAGGGATACACACTAGGAGTAGAAAAGATCAACAACCTCTTCTCGAGGGGCTACCAGGCAGGAGAGGGAGGAGAGTTAATCATTCTGAACGTGAAAACTTTCCTTCTCTTGAACCACTTTTGCAATCTTCTGCACAAGACTTAGAGGAGATGGCGGAACAACCTCTACCGAGACGCACACTGGGGGACTCAGCAAACACTGTGGGTCCCTTGAATTTTAACAGCATAGTCATTCCTGCGGACAATGCAACAAATTTGGTGATGAGCCCTGCACTTATCCAATTGGTCCAAGGCAACCAGTTTCACGGATTGTCAAGTGAGAATCCCTACAAACATTTAACTATTTTTGGCGAAAGTTGCAATACTGTTAAGATGGCCGGAGTCTCAGATGAGAGAGTCAGACTTATATTGTTTCCATTTTCTCTGGGAGGAAATGCCAAAGATTGGTTGCACTCATTCGCTGAAGGGACGTTTAGAAACTGAGATGCTTTAGCAAGAAGGTTTGTGACTAAATTCTTTCCACAATCGAAGATCAATCAAGGAAAGCTGGAAATCTCGTCTTTCAGACAAGAGAGGGAAGAAACTCTTGGGCATGCATGAGGCAGATTTAAAGGCTTGTTGAGAAAAACCCCAGTCCACAGGTTTGATAAGACAACTTACTTACTCACATTTATTGAAGGTTTGAACATACACTCAAAGATGATGTTGAATGATGCTACTCAAGGAGACATCAGAAATTAGACAGAGAACGAAGCTTATGATCTGATAGAACTTATGGCAGACAATGAGGAGACATACGATGCTCGAGGTAATGATGTTAATGATGTTTCGATGTTGCAAACTAACATTCAGACAAGGGAGCAATGCAGTCTCTCAGTAGTTGGAGATCGTGGCAGAAACATTATCTGATTTGCCACAGACAGTTAAAGAAGTTTCAATGGTTTCACAGCAGCCTCATTTCATGCCTATACAAAGGAGTGCAGAGTCTGAAGAAATTTTTCAGAGAATTATGAAAAGAAGTGTGTGTACTATAAGTTTGATAGAGAAAAGCAATGTGGAGGAAGCATGTGAGATTGTCACTAGAAGTGGAAGAATATTGAAAGAGAAAGAGGGTAAAAAAATTGAAAAAGAAAAAGAGTGTTGAAGAAGAAAGTGAGCAAGAGGCAAAGCATGAGACAGAGAAAAATATGTTGCATAAAGATTAGGTAGAGGAGACTGAGAGCCAAGGAGAAAAATTTTGAAAAACCACTGCCATACCCAAAAATATACTCTAGAAAGGAGAGAGAAAAGCAGTTTGAGCGTTTTATGGAGCTTTTCAAGAAATTGGAAATAACCATACCGTTCTCTGAAGCACTTCAGCAGATACCATCTTATGCAAAGTTTTTAAAAGAACTCATTACAAAGAAGAGGAAGCACTTTGAAGAGGAAACAATTGAGGTGCAAGGAAATTGTAGTGCAGTTTTACAAAGATCATTACCTCCTAAATTACAAGATCCAGGCAGCTTCACTATTCCTTGTACTATTGGAGAATTAAATGTTGGAAAAGCTTTGATTGATCTTGGAGCTAGCATTAATCTGATGCCTCTCTCTACGTTCAAAAATATTAAAGGAGTGGAGATTAGACCAACAAGAATGGTTCTTCAATTAACAGATAGATCTCTCAAATATCCTTATGGAATTGTGGAAGATGTGATAGTCAAGGTAGACAAATTCCTATTTACAGTGGACTTTGTTATAATGGAGATGGAAGAAAATGGAGATGCACCGTTGATTCTTGGAAGGCCATTCATGAAGACAACTAGGATCGTGATTGATGTGGAACTAGGATCCTGCAATGTTCTCTGTTCTACGTGCGCGCTTCACTCTGTTCTCTGTTCTACGCGCGCGCGTCACTCTGTTCTCTGTTCTACGTGCGCGCGTCACTCTGTTCTCTTTTCTACGCGCGGGCGTCACTCTGTTCTTTGTTCTACGCGCGCAACACCATGTTCTCTGTTCTACGCGCGCGTCACTCTGTTCTACGCGTGCGTCACTCTGTTCTACGCGTGCGTCACTCTGTTCTCTGTTCTACGCAAGCGTCACTCCGTCTCTGTTCTACGCGCGCGTCACTCTGTTTCCGATCTACGCGGGCGTCACTCTGTCTTTGTTCTACGCGCGCGTCACTCTGTCTCTGTTCTACACGCGAGTCACTCTGTCTCTGTTCTACGCGCACGTTACTCTGTCTCTGTTCTACGCGCGCGTCACTATGTTCTCTGCTCTACGCGCGCGTCACTCTGTTCTCTGCTCTACGCGCGCGTGTCACTCTGTTCTCTGTTCTACGCGCGCACGCCACTCTGTTCTTTGTTCTACGCGCGCGTCACTCTGTTTTCTGTTCTATGTGCGCGTCACTCTGCTCTACGCGCATGTCACTCTGTTCTCTGTTCTACGCGCGAGTCACTCTGTCTCTGTTCTACGAGCACGTCACTATGTCTCTGTTCTACGCATGCGTCACTATGTTCTCTGCTCTACGCGCGCGTCACTCTGCTCTCTGTTATACGCGCGCGCGTCACTCTGTTCTTTGTTCTACGGGCGCGACACTCTGTTCTCTGTTCTACGCGCGCGTCACTCTGTTCTCTGTTCTACGCGCGCGTCACTCTGTCTCTGTTCTACGCGCGCGTCACTCTGTCTCTGTTCTACCCGCGCGTCACTCTGTCTCTGTTCTACGGGCGCGTCACTCTGTTCTCTATTCTACGCGCGCCTCACTCTGTTCTCTGTTCTACGCGCGTCACTCTGTTCTCTGTTCTACGTGCACGTCACTCTGTTCTACTTTTTACGCGCGCATCACTATGTTCTCTGCTCTACGCGCTCGTCACTCTGTTCTCTGCTGTACGCGCGCGCGTCACTATGTTCTCTGTTCTACGTGCGCGCTTCACTCTGTTCTCTGTTCTACGCGAGCGTCACTCTGTTCTACGCGTGCGTCACTCTGTTCTCTGTTCTACGCGCGCGTCACTCTGTTCTCTGTTCTACGCGCGCGTCACTCTGTCTCTGTTCTACGCGCGCGTCACTCTGCTTCTGATCTACGCGGGCGTCACTCTGCCTTTGTTCTACGCGCGCGTCACTCTGTCTCTGTTCTACGCGCGAGTCACTCTGTCTCTGTTCTACGCGCACGTTACTCTGTCTCTGTTCTACGCGCGCGTCACTATGTTCTCTGCTCTACGCGCGCGTCACTCTGTTCTCTGCTCTACGCGCGCGAGTCACTCTGTACTCTGTTCTACGCGCGCATGCCCCTCTGTTCTCTTATCTACGCGCGCGCGTCACTCTGTTCTACGCGCGCGTCAGTCTGTTCTCTGTTCTACGCGCGCTTCACTCTGTTCTCTGTTCTACGCGCGCGTCACTCTGTTTCTGTTCTACGCGGGCGTCACTCTGTCTTTGTTCTACGCGTACGTCACTCTGTCTCTGTTCTACGAGCGAGTCACTCTGTCTCTGTTCTACGCGCACGTCACTCTGTTTTTACGTCCAAGTCAATTTGTTCTCTGTTCTACGTGCGCGTCACTCTGTTCTCTGTTCTACGTGCACGTCACTCTGTTCTCTGTTCTACGCGCGCGTCACTCTGTTCTCTGTTCTACGCGCGCGTCACACTGTTCTCTGTTCTACGCGCGCGTCACTCTGTCTCTGTTCTACGCGCGCGTCACTGTGTCTCTGTTCTACGCGCGCGTCACTCTGTCTCTGTTCTACCCGCGCGTCACTCTGTCTCTGTTCTATGCGCGCGTCACTCTGTTCTCTATTCTACGCGCGCGTCAGTCTGTTCTCTGTTCTACGCGCGTCACTCTGTTCTCTGTTCTACGTGCACGTCACTCTGTCTTTGTTTTACGCGCGCATCACTATGTTCTCTGCTCTACGCGCGCGTCACTCTGTTCTCTGCACTACGCGCGCGCGTCACTATGTTCTCTGTTATACGTGCGCTGCACTCTGTTCTCTGTTCTACGCGCGCGCGTCACTCTGTTCTCTTTTCTACGCGCGGGCGTCACTCTGTTCTCTATTCTACGCGCGCAACACCATGTTCTCTGTTCTACGCGCGCGTCACTCTGTTCTACGCGCGCGTCACTCTGTTCTTCTTTCTACGCGCGCGTCACTCTGTTCTCTGTTCTACGCGCGCGTCACTCTGTTGTGTGTTCTACGGGCGCGTCACTCTGTTCTCTCCTCTACGCGCGCGTCACTCTGTCTCTGTTCTACGCGCGCGTCACTCTGTCTTTGTTCTACGCGCGCGTCACTCTGTCTCTGTTCTACGCCCGAGTCACTCTGTCTCTGTTCTACGCGCACGTTACTCTGTCTTTGTTTTACGCGCGCATCACTATGTTCTCTGCTCTACGCGCGCGTCACTCTGTTCTCTGCTGTACGCGCGCGCGTCACTATGTTCTCTTTTCTACGTGCGCGCGTCACTACGTTCTCTTTTCTACGCGCGCGCGTCACTATGTTCTCTGTTCTACGCGCGCGTCACTCTGTTCTACGCGTGCGTCACTCTGTTCTACGCGCGCGTCACTCTGTTCTCTGTTCTACGCGCGCGTCACTCTGTTCTCTGTTCTACGGGCGCATCACTCTGTCTCTGTTCTACGCGCGCGTCACTCTGTCTCTGTTCTACGCGCGCGTCACTCTGTCTCTGTTCTACGCGCGCGTCACTCTGTCTCTGTTCAACGCGTGCGTCACTCTGTCTCTGCTCTACGCGCGCGTCACTCTGTCTCTGTTCTACGCGCAAGTCACTCTGTCTCTGTTCTACGCGCACGTCACTCTGTCTCTGTTCTACGCGCGCGTCACTATGTTCTCTGCTCTCTGCTCTACGCGCGCGCGTCACTCTGTTCTCTGTTCTACGCGCGCACGCAACTCTGTTCTCTGTTCTACACGCGCGCGTCACTCTGTTCTCTCTTCTACGCGCGCGCATCACTCTTTTCTCTGTTATATGCGAGCACGTCACTCTGTTCTCTGTTTTACGCGTGTGCGTCTCTCTGTTCTCTGTTCTACACGCGCGTCACTCTGTTCTTTGTTCTACGCGCGCGTCACTCTGTCTCTGTTCTACGCGCGCGTCGCTCTGTTTCTGTTCTACGCGGGCGTCACTCTGTCTTTGTTCTACGCGCGCGTCACTCTGTCTCTGTTCTACGAGCGAGTCACTCTGTCTCTGTTCTACGCGCACGTCACTCTGTTTTTACGTCCAAGTCACTTTGTTCTCTGTTCTACGTGCGCGTCACTCGGTTCTCTTTCTACGTGCACGTCACTCTGTTCTCTGTTCTACGCGCGCGTCACTCCGTTCTCTGTTCTACGCGCGCGTCACACTGTTCTCTGTTCTACGCACGCGTCACTCTGTCTCTGTTCTACGCGCGCGTCACTCTGTCTCTGTTCTACGCGCGCGTCACTCTGTCTCTGTTCTACCCGCGCGTCACTCTGTCTCTGTTCTACGGGCGCGTCACTCTGTTCTCTATTCTACGCGCGCCTCACTCTGTTCTCTGTTCTACGCGCGTCACTCTGTTCTCTGTTCTACGTGCACGTCACTCTGTCTTTGTTTTACGCGCGCATCACTATGTTCTCTGTTCTACGCGCGCGTCACTCTGTCTCTGTTCTACCCGCGCGTCACTCTGTCTATGTTCTACGCGCACGTCACTCTGTCTCTGTTCTACGAGCGAGTCACTCTGTCTCTGTTCTACGCGCACGTCACTCTGTTTTTACGTCCAAGTTAATTTGTTCTCTGTTCTACGTGCGCGTCACTCTGTTCTCTGTTCTACGTGCATGTCACTCTGTTCTCTATTCTACGCGCGCGTCACTCTGTTCTCTGTTCTACGCGCGCGTCAGACTGTTCTCTGTTCTACGCGCGCGTCACTCTGTCTCTGTTCTACGCGCGCGTCACTGTGTCCCTGTTCTACGCGCGCGTCACTCTGTTCTCTATTCTACGCGCGCGTCACTCTGTTCTCTGTTCTACGCGCGTCACTCTGTTCTCTGTTCTACGTGCACGTCACTCTGTCTTTGTTTTACGCGCGCATCACTATGTTCTCTGCTCTACGCGCGCGTCACTCTGTTCTCTGCACTACGCGCGCGCGTCACTATGTTCTCTGTTATACGTGCGCTGCACTCTGTTCTCTGTTCTACGCGCGCGCGTCACTCTGTTCTCTTTTCTACGCGCGGGCGTCACTCTGTTCTCTATTCTACGCGCGCAACACCATGTTCTCTGTTCTACGCGCGCGTCACTCTGTTCTACGCGCGCGTCACTCTGTTCTACGCGCGCGTCACTCTGTTCTTCTTTCTACGCGCGCGTCACTCTGTTCTCTGTTCTACGCGCGCGTCACTCTGTTGTGTGTTCTACGGGCGCGTCACTCTGTTCTCTCTTCTACGCGCGCGTCACTCTGTCTCTGTTCTACGCGCGCGTCACTCTGTCTCTGTTCTACGCGCGCGTCACTCTGTCTCTGTTCTACGCCCGAGTCACTCTGTCTCTGTTCTACGCGCACGTTACTCTGTCTTTGTTTTACGCGCGCATCACTATGTTCTCAGCTCTACGCGCGCGTCACTCTGTTCTCTGCTCTACGCGCGCGCGTCACTATGTTCTCTTTTCTACGTGCGCGCGTCACTATGTTCTCTTTTCTACGCGCGCGCGTCACTATGTTCTCTGTTCTACGCGCGCGTCACTCTGTTCTACGTGTGCGTCACTCTGTTCTACGCGCGCGTCACTCTGTTCTCTGTTCTACGCGCGCGTCACTCTGTTCTCTGTTCTACGGGCGCGTCACTCTGTCTCTGTTCTACGCGCGCGTCACTCTGTCTCTGTTCTACGCGCGCGTCACTCTGTCTCTGTTCTACGCGCGCGTCACTCTGTCTCTGTTCTACGCGTGCGTCACTCTGTCTCTGCTCTACGCGCGCGTCACTCTGTCTCTGTTCTACGCGCAAGTCACTCTGTCTCGGTTCTACGCGCAAGTCACTCTGTCTCTGTTCTACGCACACGTCACTCTGTCTCTGTTCTAAGCGCGCGTCACTATGTTCTCTGCTCTCTGCTCTACGCGCGCGCGTCACTCTGTTCTCTGTTCTACACGCGCGCGTCACTCTGTTCTCTCTTCTACGCGCGCGCATCACTCTTTTCTCTGTTATATGCGAGCACGTCACTCTGTTCTCTGTTTTACGCGTGTGCGTCTCTCTGTTCTCTGTTCTACACGCGCGTCACTCTGTTCTTTGTTCTACGCGCGCGTCACTCTGTCTCTGTTCTACGCGGGCGTCACTCTGTTTCTGTTCTACGCGGGCGTCACTCTGTCTTTGTTCTACGCGCGCGTCACTCTGTCTCTGTTCTACGAGCGAGTCACTCTGTCTCTGTTCTACGCGCACGTCACTCTGTTTTTACGTCCAAGTCACTTTGTTCTCTGTTCTACGTGCGCGTCACTCGGTTCTCTTTCTACGTGCACGTCACTCTGTTCTCTGTTCTACGCGCGCGTCACTCCGTTCTCTGTTCTACGCGCGCGTCACACTGTTCTCTGTTCTACGCACGCGTCACTCTGTCTCTGTTCTACGCGCGCGTCACTCTGTCTCTGTTCTACGCGCGCGTCACTCTGTCTCTGTTCTACCCGCGCGTCACTCTGTCTCTGTTCTACGGGCGCGTCACTCTGTTCTCTATTCTACGCGCGCCTCACTTTGTTCTCTGTTCTACGCGCGTCACTCTGTTCTCTGTTCTACGTGCACGTCACTCTGTCTTTGTTTTACGCGCGCATCACTATGTTCTCTGTTCTACGCGCGCGTCACTCTGTCTCTGTTCTACCCGCGCGTCACTCTGTCTATGTTCTACGCGCGCGTCACTCTGTTCTCTATTCTACGCGCACGTCACTCTGTTCTCTGTTCTACGCGCGTCACTCTGTTCTCTGTTCTACGTGCACGTCACTCTGTCTTTGTTTTACGCGCGCATCACTATGTTCTCTGTTCTACGCGCGCGTCACTCTGTCTCTGTTCTACCCGCGCGTCACTCTGTCTATGTTCTACGCGCGCGTCACTCTGTTCTCTATTCTACGCGCGCGTCACTCTGTTCTCTGTTCTACGCGCGTCACTCTGTTCTCTGTTCTACGTGCACGTCACTCTGTCTTTGTTTTACGCGCGCATCACTATGTTCTCTGCTCTACGCGCTCGTCACTCTGTTCTCTGCTGTACGCGCGCGCGTCACTATGTTCTCTGTTCTACGTGCGCGCTTCACTCTGTTCTCTGTTCTACGCGCGCGTCACTCTGTTCTACGCGTGCGTCACTCTGTTCTACGCGCGCGTCACTCTGTTCTCTGTTCTACGCGCGCGTCACTCTGTCTCTGTTCTACGCGCGCGTCACTCTGCTTCTGATCTACGCGGGCGTCACTCTGCCTTTGTTCTACGCGCGCGTCACTCTGTCTCTGTTCTACGCGCGAGTCACTCTGTCTCTGTTCTACGCGCACGTTACTCTGTCTCTGTTCTACCCGCGCGTCACTCTGTCTATGTTCTACGCGCGCGTCACTCTGTTCTCTATTCTACGCGCACGTCACTCTGTTCTTTGTTCTACGCGCGTCACTCTGTTCTCTGTTCTACGTGCACGTCACTCTGTCTTTGTTTTACGCGCGCATCACTATGTTCTCTGTTCTACGCGCGCGTCACTCTGTCTCTGTTCTACCCGCGCGTCACTCTGTCTATGTTCTACGCGCGCGTCACTCTGTTCTCTATTCTACGCGCGCCTCACTCTGTTCTCTGTTCTACGCGCGTCACTCTGTTCTCTGCTCTACGTGCACGTCACTCTGTCTTTGTTTTATGCGCGCATCACTATGTTCTCTGTTCTACGCGCGCGTCACTCTGTCTCTGTTCTACCCGCGCGTCACTCTGTCTATGTTCTACGCGCGCGTCACTCTGTTCTCTATTCTACGCGCGCGTCACTCTGTTCTCTGTTCTACGCGCGTCACTCTGTTCTCTGTTCTACGTGCACGTCACTCTGTCTTTGTTTTACGCGCGCATCACTATGTTCTCTGCTCTACGCGCGCGTCACTCTGTTCTCTGCTGTACGCGCGCGCGTCACTATGTTCTCTGTTCTACGTGCGCGCTTCACTCTGTTCTCTGTTCTACGCGCGCGTCACTCTGTTCTACGCGTGCGTCACTCTGTTCTACGCGCGCGTCACTCTGTTCTCTGTTCTACGCGCGCGTCACTCTGTCTCTGTTCTACGCGCGCGTCACTCTGCTTCTGATCTACGCGGGCGTCACTCTGCCTTTGTTCTACGCGCGCGTCACTCTGTCTCTGTTCTACGCGCGAGTCACTCTGTCTCTGTTCTACGCGCACGTTACTCTGTCTCTGTTCTACGCGCGCGTCACTATGTTCTCTGCTCTACGCGCGCGTCACTCTGTTCTCTGCTCTACGCGCGCGAGTCACTCTGTACTCTGTTCTACGCGCGCATGCCACTCTGTTCTCTTATCTACGCGCGCGCGTCACTCTGTTCTACGCGCGCGTCAGTCTGTTCTCTGTTCTACGCGCGCTTCACTCTGTTCTCTGTTCTACGCGCGCGTCACTCTGTTTCTGTTCTACGCGGGCGTCACTCTGTCTTTGTTCTACGCGCACGTCACTCTGTCTCTGTTCTACGAGAGAGTCACTCTGTCTCTGTTCTACGCGCACGTCACTCTGTTTTTACGTCCAAGTTAATTTGTTCTCTGTTCTACGTGCGCGTCACTCTGTTCTCTGTTCTACGTGCATGTCACTCTGTTCTCTGTTCTACGCGCACGTCACTCTGTTCTCTGTTCTACGCGCGCGTCACACTGTTCTCTGTTCTACGCGCGCGTCACTCTGTCTCTGTTCTACGCGCGCGTCACTGTGTCTCTGTTCTACGCGCGCGTCACTCTGTCTCTGTTCTACCCGCGCGTCACTCTGTCTCTGTTCTACGCGCGCGTCACTCTGTTCTCTATTCTACGCGCGCGTCACTCTGTTCTCTGTTCTACGCGCGTCACTCTGTTCTCTGTTCTACGTGCACGTCACTCTGTCTTTGTTTTACGCGCGCATCACTATGTTCTCTGCTCTACGCGCGTGTCACTCTGTTCTCTGCACTACGCGCGCGCGTCACTATGTTCTCTGTTATACGTGCGCTGCACTCTGTTCTCTGTTCTACGCGCGCACGTCACTCTGTTCTCTATTCTACGCGCGGGCGTCACTCTGTTCTCTATTCTACGCGCGCAACACCATGTTCTCTGTTCTACGCGCGCGTCACTCTGTTCTACGCGCGCGTCACTCTGTTCTACGCGCGCGTCACTCTGTTCTTCTTTCTACGCGCGCGTCACTCTGTTCTCTGTTCTACGCGCGCGTCACTCTGTTGTGTGTTCTACGGGCGCGTCACTCTGTTCTCTCTTCTACGCGCGCGTCACTCTGTCTCTGTTCTACGCGCGCGTCACTCTGTCTTTGTTCTACGCGCGCGTCACTCTGTCTCTGTTCTACGCCCGAGTCACTCTGTCTCTGTTCTACGCGCACGTTACTCTGTCTTTGTTTTACGCGCGCATCACTATGTTCTCTGCTCTACGCGCGCGTCACTCTGTTCTCTGCTCTACGCGCGCGCGTCACTATGTTCTCTTTTCTACGTGCGCGCGTCACTATGTTCTCTTTTCTACGCGCGCGCGTCACTATGTTCTCTGTTCTACGCGCGCGTCACTCTGTTCTACGTGTGCGTCACTCTGTTCTACGCGCGCGTCACTCTGTTCTCTGTTCTACGCGCGCGTCACTCTGTTCTCTGTTCTACGGGCGCGTCACTCTGTCTCTGTTCTACGCGCGCGTCACTCTGTCTCTGTTCTACGCGCGCGTCACTCTGTCTCTGTTCTACGCGCGCGTCACTCTGTCTCTGTTCTACGCGTGCGTCACTCTGTCTCTGCTCTACGCGCGCGTCACTCTGTCTCTGTTCTACGCGCAAGTCACTCTGTCTCGGTTCTACGCGCAAGTCACTCTGTCTCTGTTCTACGCACACGTCACTCTGTCTCTGTTCTACGCGCGCGTCACTATGTTCTCTGCTCTCTGCTCTACGCGCGCGCGTCACTCTGTTCTCTGTTCTACACGCGCGCGTCACTCTGTTCTCTCTTCTACGCGCGCGCATCACTCTTTTCTCTGTTATATGCGAGCACGTCACTCTGTTCTCTGTTTTACGCGTGTGCGTCACTCTGTTCTCTGTTCTACACGCACGTCACTCTGTTCTTTGTTCTACGCGCGCGTCACTCTGTCTCTGTTCTACGCGCGCGTCACTCTGTTTCTGTTCTACGCGGGCGTCACTCTGTCTTTGTTCTACGCGCGCGTCACTCTGTCTCTGTTCTACGAGCGAGTCACTCTGTCTCTGTTCTACGCGCACGTCACTCTGTTTTTACGTCCAAGTCACTTTGTTCTCTGTTCTACGTGCGCGTCACTCGGTTCTCTTTCTACGTGCACGTCACTCTGTTCTCTGTTCTACGCGCGCGTCACTCCGTTCTCTGTTCTACGCGCGCGTCACACTGTTCTCTGTTCTACGCACGCGTCACTCTGTCTCTGTTCTACGCGCGCGTCACTCTGTCTCTGTTCTACGCGCGCGTCACTCTGTCTATGTTCTACCCGCGCGTCACTCTGTCCCTGTTCTACGGGCGCGTCACTCTGTTCTCTATTCTACGCGCGCCTCACTCTGTTCTCTGTTCTACGCGCGTCACTCTGTTCTCTGTTCTACGTGCACGTCACTCTGTCTTTGTTTTACGCGCGCATCACTATGTTCTCTGTTCTACGCGCGCGTCACTCTGTCTCTGTTCTACCCGCGCGTCACTCTGTCTCTGTTCTACGCGCACGTCACTCTGTTTTTACGTCCAAGTCAATTTGTTCTCTGTTCTACGTGCGCGTCACTCTGTTCTCTGTTCTACGTGCACGTCACTCTGTTCTCTGTTCTACGCGCGCGTCACTCTGTTCTCTGTTCTACGCGCGCGTCACACTGTTCTCTGTTCTACGCGCACGTCACTCTGTCTCTGTTCTACGCGCGCGTCACTGTGTCTCTGTTCTACGCGCGCGTCACTCTGTCTCTGTTCTACCCGCGCGTCACTCTGTCTCTGTTCTACGCGCGCGTCACTCTGTTCTCTATTCTACGCGCGCGTCACTCTGTTCTCTGTTCTACGCGCGTCACTCTGTTCTCTGTTCTACGTGCACGTCACTCTGTCTTTGTTTTACGCGCGCATCACTATGTTCCCTGCTCTACGCGCGCGTCACTCTGTTCTCTGCACTACGCGCGCGCGTCACTATGTTCTCTGTTATACGTGCGCTGCACTCTGTTCTCTGTTCTACGCGCGCGCGTCACTCTGTTCTCTTTTCTACGCGCGGGCGTCACTCTGTTCTCTATTCTACGCGCGCAACACCATGTTCTCTGTTCTACGCGCGCGTCACTCTGTTCTACGCGCGCGTCACTCTGTTCTTCTTTCTACGCGCGCGTCACTCTGTTCTCTGTTCTACGCGCGCGTCACTCTGTTGTGTGTTCTACGGGCGCGTCACTCTGTTCTCTCTTCTACGCGCGCGTCACTCTGTCTCTGTTCTACGCGCGCGTCACTCTGTCTTTGTTCTACGCGCGCGTCACTCTGTCTCTGTTCTACGCCCGAGTCACTCTGTCTCTGTTCTACGCGCACGTTACTCTGTCTTTGTTTTACGCGCGCCTCACTATGTTCTCTGCTCTACGCGCGCGTCACTCTGTTCTCTGCTGTACGCGCGCGCGTCACTATGTTCTCTTTTCTACGTGCGCGCGTCACTATGTTCTCTTTTCTACGCGCGCGCGTCACTATGTTCTCTGTTCTACGCGCGCGCGTCACTATGTTCTCTGTTCTACGCGCGCGTCACTCTGTTCTACGTGTGCGTCACTCTGTTCTACGCGCGCGTCACTCTGTTCTCTGTTCTACGCGCGCGTCACTCTGTTCTCTGTTCTACGGGCGCGTCACTCTGTCTCTGTTCTACGCGCGCGTCACTCTGTCTCTGTTCTACGCGCGCGTCACTCTGTCTCTGTTCTACGCGCGCGTCACTCTGTCTCTGTTCTACGCGTGCGTCACTCTGTCTCTGCTCTACGCGCGCGTCACTCTGTCTCTGTTCTACGCGCAAGTCACTCTGTCTCTGTTCTACGCGCACGTCACTCTGTCTCTGTTCTACGCGCGCGTCACTATGTTCTCTGCTCTCTGCTCTACGCGCGCGCGTCACTCTGTTCTCTGTTCTACGCGCGCACGCCACTCTGTTCTGTGTTCTACGCGCGCTCCTCACTCTGTTCTCTGTTCTACGCACGCGTCACTCTGTTCTAAGCGCTTGTCACTCTGTTTTCTGTTCTACGGGCGCAACACCATGTTCTCTGTTCTACGCGCGCGTCACTCTGTCTCTGTTCTACGCGCGCGTCACTCTGTCTATGTTCTACCCGCGCGTCACTCTGTCCCTGTTCTACGGGCGCGTCACTCTGT
The DNA here is from genome assembly GCA_036885675.1 of Vigna mungo. Lineage (NCBI taxonomy): Eukaryota > Viridiplantae > Streptophyta > Magnoliopsida > Fabales > Fabaceae > Vigna > Vigna mungo. The sequence continues at coordinate 37,060,676 of CP144691.1, forward strand.
TCTCTATTCTACGCGCGCCTCACTCTGTTCTCTGTTCTACGCGCGTCACTCTGTTCTCTGTTCTACGTGCACGTCACTCTGTCTTTGTTTTACGCGCGCATCACTATGTTCTCTGTTCTACGCGCGCGTCACTCTGTCTCTGTTCTACCCGCGCGTCACTCTGTCTATGTTCTACGCGCGCGTCACTCTGTTCTCTATTCTACGCGCGCGTCACTCTGTTCCCTGTTCTACGCGCGTCACTCTATTCTCTGTTCTACGTGCACGTCACTCTGTCTTTGTTTTACGCGCGCATCACTATGTTCTCTGCTCTACGCGCTCGTCACTCTGTTCTCTGCTGTACGCGCGCGCGTCACTATGTTCTCTGTTCTACGTGCGCGCTTCACTCTGTTGTCTGTTCTACGCGCGCGTCACTCTGTTCTACGCGTGCGTCACTCTGTTCTACGCGCGCGTCACTCTGTTCTCTGTTCTACGAGCGCGTCACTCTGTCTCTGTTCTACGCGCGCGTCACTCTGCTTCTGATCTACGCGGGCGTCACTCTGCCTTTGTTCTACGCGCGCGTCACTCTGTCTCTGTTCTACGTGCGAGTCACTCTGTCTCTGTTCTACGCGCACGTTACTCTGTCTCTGTTCTACGCGCGCGTCACTATGTTCTCTGCTCTACGCGCGCGTCACTCTGTTCTCTGCTCTACGCGCGCGAGTCACTCTGTACTCTGTTCTACGCGCGCATGCCACTCTGTTCTCTTATCTACGCGCGCGCGTCACTCTGTTCTACGCGCGCGTCAGTCTGTTCTCTGTTCTACGCGCGCTTCACTCTGTTCTCTGTTCTACGCGCGCGTCACTCTGTTTCTGTTCTACGCGGGCGTCACTCTGTCTTTGTTCTACGCGCACGTCACTCTGTCTCTGTTCTACGAGCGAGTCACTCTGTCTCTGTTCTACGCGCACGTCACTCTGTTTTTACGTCCAAGTCAATTTGTTCTCTGTTCTACGTGCGCGTCACTCTGTTCTCTGTTCTACGTGCACGTCACTCTGTTCTCTGTTCTACGCGCGCGTCACTCTGTTCTCTGTTCTACGCGCGCGTCACACTGTTCTCTGTTCTACGCGCGCGTCACTCTGTCTCTGTTCTACGCGCGCGTTACTGTGTCTCTGTTCTACGCGCGCGTCACTCTGTCTCTGTTCTACCCGCGCGTCACTCTGTCTCTGTTCTACGCGCGCGTCACTCTGTTCTCTATTCCACGCGCGCGTCACTCTGTTCTCTGTTCTACGCGCGTCACTCTGTTCTCTGTTCTACGTGCACGTCACTCTGTCTTTGTTTTACGCGCGCATCACTATGTTCTCTGCTCTACGCGCGCGTCACTCTGTTCTCTGCACTACGCGCGCGCGTCACTATGTTCTCTGTTATACGTGCGCTGCACTCTGTTCTCTGTTCTACGCGCGCGCGTCACTCTGTTCTCTTTTCTACGCGCGGGCGTCACTCTGTTCTCTATTCTACGCGCGCAACACCATGTTCTCTGTTCTACGCGCGCGTCACTCTGTTCTTCTTTCTACGCGCGCGTCACTCTGTTCTCTGTTCTACGCGCGCGTCACTCTGTCTTTGTTCTACGCGCGCGTCACTCTGTCTCTGTTCTACGCCCGAGTCACTCTGTCTCATTTCTACGCGCACGTTACTCTGTCTTTGTTTTACGCGCGCATCACTATGTTCTCTGCTCTACGCGCGCGTCACTCTGTTCTCTGCTGTACGCGCGCGCGTCACTATGTTCTATTTTCTACGTGCGCGCTTCACTCTGTTCTCTGTTCTACGCGCGCGTCACTCTGTTCTACGCGTGCGTCACTCTGTTCTACGCGCGCGTCACTCTGTTCTCTGTTCTACGCGCGCGTCACTCTGTTCTGTGTTCTACGGGCGCGTCACTCTGTCTCTGTTCTACGCGCGCGTCACTCTGTCTCTGTTCTACGCGCGCGTCACTCTGTCTCTGTTCTACGCGCGCGTCACTCTGTCTCTGTTCTACGCGTGCGTCACTCTGTCTCTGCTCTACGCGCGCGTCACTCTGTCTCTGTTCTACGCGCAAGTCACTCTGTCTCTGTTCTACGCGCACGACACTCTGTCTCT